>JAYKKT010000082.1:19717500-20317500 GCA_036023115.1 Brasenia schreberi
ATTTTGTTTCATGACAACTTGAGCTACATGTTTGGCTAACAATCCTAATTTCAGACCTTTCCAACTGTTTGAAATATGTGCTAAACAAGTCCACCATAAGTCTAAGAAGACAATGACAACAATTGTTAGAAAATTTAAATACTAATATAGTTTATAAGTGTTAGTTCAAAAAAGGCGTTATAATGCAAATATAAAAATCTTTAAAATACCTAGCTGCATTATAGACCAGTGTTGTATAGTTGGAGGCAAACCCGTTATGTAATTTGATATAACTTTATCAAGTTACAACTTCCCTATACAATCATTAATTCCCTTATTAACCTTGCTATCCTTTCTAAACTGTGCTAAGTACATGACACAAATAGGTTGATGCATTTGATCATTCCATCTCCTATCAATCAAGTTCACAAGGGTATATACTCTCTTGTTTTGCCCTTCAAGTTATCTCTAGTAGCCTCCTCCACCTTATTCATTGGCTTCATAGAGATGACTAATATATGAGTTGTCCTCAATATTAGCTAATTGCAAGACCTTTACCATTGAAAATGTGATTCTAAAAAATTTAACAGATAACTATCACAACTAACTCTTTAAGACCATCATAGGAACTTTCCTTACAAGCTTATTCCTTCTATTATAAAGCAACTTGACATTCATTCAAAATAAAATATATGTTTTAGCTCTTGTTCATACTTCACAATGTTTTGAACAAATAAGAATTAATAGCAAAATGAGTACTACTAGTCCGAATGAGTTCTTTCCAGTTTTTCTCCTCATCATAGCAAAGACAAAATGATCATTGTATATGAATTTGTGATATCCTTACCAACAACCCATTGTTGTCTTTGTATTATCCAATTCAAAATTGATCTTTGATATTAGGTTGAGGCAATGTACTATATACATAGTGACCAATAAAATGTACCCCTCTAATGAGCTAAGTCAACAACTAATTTATTATTTAGACCATATCTTTCATACCAACCTCTTTAGCCATGTTGCCAAACTCTACTTTCAATATCTTTGCACTATGATACTAGTTTGATAAATCAAAAGACTTGAAGAATGCTAAACACTTTGGAAACTATACAACAAAGCTCAATAACAACACTCCCGGTAATTGTACAATACTCCTCTAGGCATCATCCATCACACCACATAATTCCGCTCTCACACCATTGCATTATCACAAATTTCTTGAGAAACCCAATTATTGCCATTCACTCAATCACTCACCAACCGATACAATGTTGGTTGAAACTTTATACACTCCATTGGTGATTAGTTTGATCTAATCCATCAGTTGATGAGCCAGCCAATTCCTTTAGATTCTTTCTTTATGGTTGAATACTATCGACTAATTGAGCTCTCTACATCATTGAAATGAGTGTATGCATCATGAAACCATCTCACATCTTATTGCACTATCATATGCATAAAGGTCATAGCAAAGAAAATTCCAGGCAGACAATGAGGTTGGGTTTCCATAAGAAAATAAGTAAAAATACCATCGCCTTTACCACCATCCATAGTTTAGTTGATCTTTAGTGAGAGTTTCTTCCTCCTATACCTCTCCCTCTTCTACTCCATGTCCCCTCTTCCAAAATGCTTGTCTCTACCACTGCCTTTTGCTTCTTTTCTAATTAAATTTTCAGAGTGGGTATTCCTCCCCGACAAAATCGGCCACCATCGTCAATGACCTCAAACTTACTTTCTCACAAGTTTAACTCGTGAAACCAACAACAATTTGTTTAACCATAGCATAGTCTGACTATACTTAACCCACGACGCACTAGCTTACCTGGTTAGGGAGTTGAGTTTAAAGGAGGTATCAAGTTTTGCAAAGACTAACCATTGCCTTTCCTTATTTGGGTAGCTTAGTATCAGTAGTTTGTTTTGGTTCTCTTTATTGTTAGCATGATGTTTGGTTCCCTGGGTTGTGGACCACTTGCTGATAATTTTGGCCTAAAATGCATATTTCTCGAATCTTCTACTTCTTTTTTCTTTTATTTAGCACCTTAATTTCTTCATCTGTTTTTTATTAATCATCTTTATGTTAATGTAAGCAATGAATAGGCAATGAGAATATTTGTTGTTTTTAGTATCACTAGATGGACCTCTGTTTCCTTCTCCAAGATTTGGCTTAATGTTCGCGATGCAACTATTTGAAATTAATAAGAATCATAAGTACCATTTTCCTTAGTAATTCGTTTTTGTTTTTTGTTTTTCGATGATAGGGTACTTGGTCTGTAGACCTTGGCCGACTTTTCATAGGGATTGCAGTAGGAACGTTTTATTTTGTCGTAATTTGCTAATCTACCCCAAAATCGTCAAGATTTCCATCTCCATTAGTAGTTTGCCATCCTGTAACATCTTTCTTGTTACATTGTCAAAGTAATTATTTTATCCTCTGTGAAGAATAAAGTTGCTTCAAATGAGGTAACAGGAAAGCACTTATGTTATGGTTTGCTCCTACTCCTCTTTCTTGGAACTCTAAATCTGCTATTACTAGATATTCCATTGAAATCTTAAACAGATTAATTGAACATGATAAAAAAGAATTCAACTTGAATGCTTGTGGTTCAGGTCAAGAAATTCCAACTAAGTTATGATGATGACACAATATTCGGATCCAATTTTGTGTAATTAGTCAGATTTGCTACCACTTCTTTGTCTGAACCCATCTCCAAAGTCAATCATTCATTGATTAGTCGAGTTCAGTAATACCCACATAGAAAACCAACCTGGTTTATTCATCTCCCCTTTTGCAAATTAATTTTCTAAAAGAAATTTGATTACTTGATGGATTTAATATCTTAACATTTGGGTCTCTGGCTGTCATAGGGATAGAGATGAAAAATAGGCATAGAAACTACTATCACTATATAAGGAGATAGGAGTTATCAAATCAAAGCCCAACTCATAAATCAATGATGCTAGCCATTTCCCCTCACACATAGTTTGCGCAATAGCTCTGTATTCTTCCTCAATTGTGGATCTGGCAAACACTAAGTACTTTTTACTCTTTTTACTATTTCAAGATATGATATTGCCACCTAATAAGGCAATATATCTCGTAGTAGATCTACAATCATCTAGAGAACCAACTCAATCCGTATCCGAATAGATTTCAATATTCAATTTTCTTGTTCTTGAGTATAAAAGACCAACCCCAGGTGTGGATTTAAGATATCATAATATGCGATAAACAACATCCATATGAGTCTTGGTTGGTGAGTGTATAAATCTACTCACAATCTCGACTGCATATGTAATATCTGGCCATATAATAGTTAGATAGATGAATTTTTCAACTAACTTCTCATATTTGTTGATGTCTCGAACTGGTAAACTATCTCCAAGGTGTAATCAGTGGTTGACTTCCATGGGAGTATCACATTTCTTATAACTTGTCATATTAGTTTCCTTCAATATATCTAAAATATATTTCCTTTGAGTTATAAATATACCTTTCTTAGAGTGTAATACTTCAATACGAAGAAAATAATGAAGTTTGCCCAAATCCTTTAGTTCGAATAGAGTTTACAGGTTGTCCTTTAATCTTGATATTTCTTTGATATCATATTTGTTGATCTCTCTTTAATCTTGATAAAGAGAGATAGTTTATTACCTTTCTTGAAGAATAGAGTGTGGTCATTTATACTCTTTTGGTATCTCATACTATAAACACCTCTGGAAAATTTCTCGAATCATGCTCTAGGAGACTGCTTAAACCATAGATGACCTTATTCAATTTACATACTTTCTTTGAGGATGAGTTCACATGCATTCTAGGTGGAAACTCCATATAAACTTCTTCATTTAGATCTTCTTGAAGAAACTCATTTTTAACATTAAGTTGCCATAGATCCCAGTTTCTTGATGCAGCTATATTAAGAATCACCTGAATAGAGGTCAATTTTGCAATAGGAGCAAACATCTCATTGTAATCTATGCCATAGGATTGATTGTATCCTAGCAATCAATCTTGCTTTATGCCTTTCAAGTGAACCATATACCTTATATTTAATTGTATATAACTATTTGTAGCCAGTAGGTGTTCCATTGGGAGATAATTCCATAATAGTCCATGTATTGTTTTTCGCAAGATCATTTAGTTCATCTTCCATGGTTGTTGTCTACTGAGAACATTTCTTGGTTTCTTCAAAACTTGCAGGTATAATATCTTTCTTAGCATTCATGATGAACTTTTGATAATTTTTAGATTTAAAGTGATAGGTAACATAATGAGAAATGGAATATTGTGTGTAAGTTCTTTTACCTTTCCTAATCGCAATAGGTACTTCTAAATCAATAGTTGGTTGAGAATCTAAATACAAAGGTAAATCCTTGGTCTCAGTAGCTACTAATTGGTCTTATTGCATGATAACTTTGTGTTACTCCTTTCTGTAAACTAGAGGTTGCCTTGTTGAATCTCTTGCTACTCCACTTTTGGTTTCAAATCCTCCACTTTGGGACATAGGGGAAGTACTGCCTTGTTGTCCATAGATGTTTGTTGTTCTTCCAATGATACTTTTCCTCCCTTGAAAGAATAGTAAGAAGTGGTTTAAAAAAAAGTGACATCCATAGATACATAAAATTTTCTATGATAGGATCATAGCATTTATACCCTTTTTTCGAATGTGAATAGCTGAGAAAAATACATTTTATGGCTTTAGGGTCTAATTTGTCATGACTTGAAACATGAATATGTACATAGCAGGTGTAACCAAAGATATGAGGTGTAATGTGAAAGGTAAGAGACTCTTTAGAAAGAGTTGTAATAGGACTTTCCCCATTTAGGACTGTACTATCTACCCGATTAATTAAATAGACAATTATCAATACAACTTCCCTCCAATAAGATTTTGGAGCATTACTCCCAAACAAAAGTGCACGAGCAACTTCAAGAACATGAAGATTGTTCTTTTCAGCTACTCCATTTTGTTGAGGAGCATTAGGACAAGTAGTTTGATTAAGTATACCATGAATGTTAAGATATTATTTCAGAGTACTGCTAATAAACTCCCCCATTATCAGAACAAAAAAATTTAATTAAAGAATTAAACTGAGTCAGAAGAAACTTATGGAAAACTGAAAAATTAGTTGAGACTTTAGCTTTTGATTTCATTATGTAGACTATTGTAAGGCGAATACAATCATAAATGAAAGGCATAAAATATCGATGTCCAGAGATAGAAGGAACAAAACTAGGACCCTAAATATCATAATGAATAAGTTCAAATGGTTTGGATTTTTGAGATTCACTAAGAAAGTAAGGATCTCTATGATGCTTTGCTTGCTAGCAGATATATCGCATTCAAGAGTTACATTATTAAAAACAAAAGATAACAAAACCAATCTTAGAACGAGGAAGATGTATAGATGAGCATGCCATAGCTTTATTTTTGCTTCTTGTGATGATGCAATGGAAGTAGAGGGAGTTGACTGACCATCAGGTAATGCATTCATAACGTAGAGACCTCTCTATAGGCTACCATGACCAAAGACTTTTTTCGTCTTCAAATCCTAAAAAATACAACTAAGAGAAGAAAATGTGATAGAACAATTTAAGGACTTGGTAAGAGCACTAACTGAGAGAAGGTTAAGGGAGAAGTTTGGAACATGTAGCACATTCAATAGGTTAGCAAAAGTGGTTTGCACACTACTCTATCCCACCATATATGTGTGAGAGCTATTAGCAAGTCGAATAGGATCTTTGGTATCAAGAAGTGTATATGCTGAAAAAAAATCAAGATTTGTCACCCACCATATGGTTGGTAAATCCTGAATCTATAATTCAAACTCGAGACGAGGTAGTAAAGGATTATTTACCCTTAGTAGTAGTTGTTTTGATTGTCATAGCAGCTTGTGAAGTTGTGGCTTGGGAGATGTTACCAATGCATGATTCAAGTCCATCAATTTGTTCATAAGAGCTTAAAGATCTAGACTAGCTGATTGAAAGTCCAAAATATTTGTAGAATTACTACGATTTCGGGAGTAGCTTGGTTTGCCTATAAGCTCCCAACAATACTCTATAGTCTTTCCATAATGGGTGCACTTCAATTTTTCTTTTTCATCATGTGATATTCTACCACGGCCTCTTTCATGATTAGCACCTCTCCTATAAGAGGACAAGATATCTACTCTACCAATTAAAGTATTCTTATCAAGAGATATAGAACTTTTCTTTTCAAGAATTTTCTGATCCTCCTCTCGAAGTAGTAAAGAATACATAGTGCCCAGTGAAGACACTTCTTCTCTACCAAGTACATTAACCTTAACAGTCTCATATTCATTGTTAATACCCTACAAGAGATCAAATACCTTTTATTTTTCTAATTATGCATTCCGTTCTTTGGAACATGTAGAGCACTTGATTGTAGTATAAAACTGCAATTCTTCCCAGAGCCCATGTAATTCTGCATAGTAGTCGCTGATTTGCCTCGGGCCCTATTTGCACTTTCTGATTTTTTAAAGAATTTTGTATTCTTTGGATACATTTTTTTGCCATGAATATACTTTTGAAACGACTTTCTAAATTTCTGTTGAGGATTTCAAGTACACAAAAGAGCGACTAATTGTAGGCATCGTTGACTATAAAAGCTAAGAAGAAACTAGTGCATCTTTCTTCCTCCATCAAGAGTATGATGGATCATTTTCAATAAGATAGGGAAGCTGACCAGTTAAGTATAGTCATCTCCCCTCTGGCTAATACAACCAGTTCTATTGGTCGTGACCATTCAAGATATTACGACCATCAAGTTTGATCGTAGTAATTTGAAAGGTGTCAATCTTTTCACCCTCATGAAGATGTGATGTAGAATAGGGAATTTCAAGAGATTTTACTTTATTTGCCACATGAAAACCTCACCACTTCAATGAACTATACTCGATAAAATGACTCACATGTATATATGATCTACAACTACTGAAGATAGCTTTGATCTACGACTTTTGATGATAAATCTGATTTGCGATAGTTGATGGACATCTGGTCTGCAACTTCTTATGGAATTGCATTGTCTTCAAGCAATATCGCATGGACATCGTAGGCTTTCATAGCCTTGAAAGCTCTGATACCATGATAAAATCAGAGATTTTATTGGGTAGAGATTGGAATATATTTACAATCTACCAGACATCTCGGGTTTGCCTACACCCTTTCTCAGGATGTACACTCTTGATCATGGTGGCTACAATCCTTCCTTATAAATAAAGCCCTAATTGCTATTTATAAGCTAATCTAACTTAAAAGATAAAATTACCCACACTAAGTACAATTTAACACCATATTAGCATAGAGTAAAAATGGACTGGTATGAGTCCACTATTAGGACCTGAATCTGATCTCTCAACAATTAGATCGGGTCTCTAAGATAAGCCAAATCTACTTGAAATCCAAATTCAACCACAACATTTTAGGCTTCAACAAGCCATATACATATATGTAATAAAAAACTTTATACACATGTATATGTACTATATATACATACATGTAATAATATATATACTACATATATATAACTATACATATATATACATGTAATTGAGAAAACTATACATATATATGTATATATGTATATATCTATATATATGTATATATGAGCCATATATATATATATTGTATATACACACATGTAATAAAAAACTATACATATATAGTATATATATACACATGTAAATATGTAATCGAAAAGCTATATATATATATATGTGGTCTGGGCCGGTTCAACACTTTAGAGGACCATATAAAACGTGGCCCGGCCCTTCCAGCCCATGTTGACATCTCTACATAGGGACACTTGGGTTCAATTATGACACTTAAGACAAAGTCCAAGCTTGGGATGGATGGTTTCATCATTGGGTGGTTCCACCTCCTGCGTCAGGCAACTTCTCTGAGTTACAAAACACAAATACATGCACACTGATGTGTTTCGGCAAGCACAAGCTTGATCTATATGTTTGCTTAAATCCCTCAATGAATCACACACTTGAGGTGATGTCCTTCGAACTTCCACACAGAAAATCTTGTGCTGAAATTGGATCATATCATTATTATGTTGTGTGGATTCAGCCATTCAACTTGTTTATTTAAAAGTAAGTTGAACAAATCCATTTTGTTACTGAGGGATGTGCATTAACAGGTTCCCATTTATACCGCTGAAGTGTTACCAAAGCAGTTAAGAGGTCTTGTAGCAGGTTCTCAGGTAATCTTTGATATTGATCTTGTGGTTATCTTCAGATAAGCAGCAACAAAGCAATTAAAATGTTTAGGGGCTGTAAATCTAAGTACTTTTGATGTGGTTTAATTAATACAACAACAGCAAAGCTTGTTTCCATGCTAGACGGGGTTGATTACATGGATTCTTTGTTTTCACATAGCCCTATCATGTGTCATGTTAGGGCTTAACTCACAATAAGCTATATCATTCTTTATAGTTTCTTTCTAACATTTTTGTGGTCGTCTTCTTCCTCTTTTAATACTTTCAAAATCTAGTTTTTCATACCTTCTTACATGTGCTTTTTTTTATTTTCTTTCTATATGTCCAAACCATCTTAACTATGTTCTCACATTTTATCCTCTATTGGTGTCACTGCTAATTTATTTCTAATAACCTCATTATGTATACAGTGACCACTCATCTATTTCAACATCTTCATTTCTCTTAGAGACATACATGTTGATGATTAAATATCCAACACTTAGAACTATAAAACATGACAGGTCTAAAATGCTCATGGGAAATGCAGACAAGGTCATGGTAATAACTGTTAGTATGGATCGTTCATGGAGATGCCTTGGGCACATTCGTGGGTTCAACAAAGATGACCAATTCTGGTCATCAAAGGGAATGTGCTTTTCTGTTAATGGCGCAATGCATTGTTGCATTTGATATGGGGAGTGAGGAATTCTCGACAGTATCTCCGTCCGGTTAAAGAAATTCATATTGTCTTGTGGATTAGTATGAAAACATTCACACACTGTTTTTTTGGCTGAAAAAGAAGGTGTGCTACGTTTTCTTCATTTTGGTGTTGTTGCTGTCAACATGGACATGTGGTTGCTGAAGAAATACAAGAGCGGATTATGGGTGAAAGAATATAGATAGACTGGAGAGAGAATCCATCCCCACAGAATTGCGTAATTTTTCTAAATTTTGTCCTTGGAATGATTGTGCTTGATTTAAGCAAATTTCAAAAGAGATGTGTATTGGGAGGATGGAGCGTGACTGTGTATCACCCTGATAAAAGGTGATTCTACTTTTTAGAAGGTAAGGCTGGAAGCAAGGATGATGATGCAATACCCTTTGTATAATATTCCACCATTCCTTATTTTGAAAGCCTTGTTCACTGGAACCAGTTTCCTCATCACATCAGCATTTGCTAGTGCCTTTAAATAGTAATTTATTTGTTTATTTTTAGGCTTTCGAAAACTTTAATGCCAGCAAGCTTAGGACAAGAACATGGTCTATGTATTCTTTTCTAAACTATGCCGCTGTGCCACCTTTTTTGGTGCTCATATGGTCTTCTTTGTTAGTTTCTATTTGATGTTTAACCGATTGTCGAGGTTATGACATAAATTAAAGAGAAATTTAGTTTTCTCACACTATCCATCGTAAGTGTTTCCCTCATTGGTGGTTCTAGTTTTTAACTGTAAGAACCTTGAATTCCATCTGATGTGTCTTTCCTATGTCGTTGGGCTAGGTGACTGCTACATTCTTCTAGCCTGAGCTTCTTACTTTGGTCTTGTTAGGAAATATGTTTCATGCGTTAGTTGGACATTATTGAAGATGACCTTGTTTGAGCTACTTACATTGATTGTAATGTAAGGTTGTTTCTTTTCAATATGCACATTGATAGAGGATTATTGTGATGCATATACATTGTGTAGATGTGTGAAATTCAATTAGTTAGTTAAATCAATATTTATCGTGTGTTCATATTGTGACCAGTCTCATAGCACCCATCCTTGTATGTATACGCATTTGTTAATTCATGCTGCATTTTAAATTGGTTTGCTACACATAAACGTTGCTTCATGCTGCACATAACTAATTCGCAAAGAGAGTCCATGAATTGTTGCGACCTTGTGTGTGCATTGTACATGATCCAAGCATTTTGAATCGTCATAAATCTTGCTGCTTCATACTGTGGTGCATCGAAGAGGGGTCTCATGTACTGACTTTTGTCATGTATGGATAAAAATAGTTATGAAGTAATTGTTTCTGGCATATGGTTATTGCATATGCCCTTGATACCAGAGCTGGACTTCAAAAACTTGAACTAAGCATGCTGCATAGACTGTCCTTTGGTTTGGCTGTTACTCGGTTCACTTTTTCATGATTTTAGTAGAAAGACTGCATACTCAGATTTGCTATGCACTTTCTGTAAAGATTTTTCTCATTGCTAGGGTGTTGTCGTTCTTGTGTGGTTCATGACTGCTGCACATTTGCTCGTTGTAGCAATTGAGGATCAACGTACTTCAGTTGTATTGTTGAGAAGTTCTTTTGAAAGTTTGCTTGCTGACAGGCTAGGTGGCACATGTAAGATGCTAATGCACAAAAACACACATATATGTAGATACACATATACATATTAGGTATATATGTGGATATATGTGTGTTGTGTCTATATATATTTATATATAATATGCATGTATTTTGTTTGCTGTGACATGTTCTTACTCCAATATCATGAATCTCTCTCCCGTTGTATATTAAATTGATACCGGGATGTAAATCAACTTTTGTGCAGACTTCTATGACTTCTGCGAAATTGAACTGATCATTTTGTACTGTGCATGTGTGTGTATGGTGTTGTGTGCTATTGACTGCACTACATTCACTTCGTTGTAAAAAAACTGTCTTATAAACAAGCTCTAATTTATTCATATGGGCGCTGTCTCATTATGTAAAGAGTCGTATCCGCTTCCTGCATTCTTTTTTATGGTTTCTACTCTTATTTCATATGGCTTCAACATGTGTATCTCGGCAGAGCATGTTCTTGCATTTTGACCAACTAGATAGAAAATGCTTATTTGTTGTTTTGTTCGAGCAAGTGGCGTATGGTAAGCAGTTTTGGATTCTCTGGAGTTCAAAATTTTAGAAGGTACCTTGGAGTAAGATGTAACCTAGGAGATGCTATATTTGAAAACAACAATCCTTTATACCTATTGCAGACTTTTATGCTCGCAAGTGGGATCATTGAAGAAATCGATAAGGAGCAAATAAGTGTCACCTAGGGAGAAAAGTACGGAAGTAATGAAAAATTCACCATGTTAGTTTACAACGGTTGAGATAAGGGGTTTGGAACTCAAATCATTGAAAACAACGAATGATTTGTTTTAGTGAAACTTGGATGAAAATCAGTAACACAACTAGAAAATTTGTGGTTTGAAGTTTTAAAAGATAATACTTTAATATTTAATAGATTGGAGGAGGAGATACAATCAATATGAGTCAACAAACTCGTGCCTATCAAAAGAGTCGTTGAATCTATGGCACAAAATAAAGGATGACATCATATAGATATTGGGTAATAGTGTATGCAAATATTGATTCATAATAATGTTCTTAAAAGAGAGGGATGAATTAAAAATAGAGTTTTTAGGACTTACCTTCAATCGCTCTATATGCATATGAGTTCTTATTTGTTTTTTTTTTTTTCATAAAAAGAGTCTTCTTATTCTGCCAGATAAGAGTTAATTTTTGCACTAAGAATTTTTTTTGCTAATTCAAATCAGAAATTCCTGCACACTTGAAAAAATATAAGTAATAAAAAGGGGTTACTTCTTATCCAATTACACGTAGGTTGTTCTAAGGTATCTTAAGGTTGATTTAGGTTTTGTACAGAGATAATTACGGTTCCTAAATATGATAGGTCTAGTCGAATGGATTGGATGTTCCTAATTTGGGTTATTTAAAGGCATACTCGTCTTGAATAAATCTAAATAGGCTGCAGGGGTAAATTATGGGCTGATTGTTGGCTTGGTCTTGATTGAGTAACTAATAGGTGGATGAAAATTCAATTAGGTTGAAGATGAATTGTGAGTTTTATGGAATAATTTGGGGAAGGATACGGTTAGAATTTTTGGCATGGATTTGGTTATGGGACAACAAATATGGAGGACTATTTGGGTAGTTCAATCACTTGAAGGATTATTCAAATACTGTGTTATTAAGGAAGAAATTCTAATGTATGTTAGATGAGTTTTTGGAGCCTACAATATGCAAAATAATGAGCATATAATATAATTATTATAATGCTAATGCAAGATGAATCTTAACTACAATACAAGATATATGTTAACTAATATGCAATGACAATGACACAATTAGTCATGCAATATTTAATACTCGATGGTGCTTTAGAATATAATTGACCTATCAAATCTTAGGGTGATGAATATTAATGATACAACCTATATGAGATGGTTAATGAAATAAAACTAATTATTATGAAATTAGAATAAGAAGTATGATGCTATTCTTTTTTATGTAATGCATGTAAGAGATCGACCTACAAATGCAAGGTGATTAAGATGAATGATGAAATTAATGGAAAAGAAAATCAAAGTCTGTACTTTATTTGATGAAGACTTGGATCAAGCACTATCTACCCTGATTGAAAACACTTACAAACACACCAAAAAGAGAATAAGAGAGAATAGAAGAGAAGAAGAGGGAAGAAGAGCTCTTGAAATTTTGTGGGTTGTTTTTGAATCTTAGATGCTTTCTTGATGCTTTTTGTTTTTTCTAAATGATTACAATGAGAGAAGAAATCCCTTTTTATAGGAGAGGGTTGAGATACACAAAATTAACAAGTTTACAATGATTATACAATAAAATTCCAACAACTAAGTCTTTCAATGCAATGGTTGACTCTTGTCTTTATGAAAATTGTTTGTGATACACTTAGGCTGGTTAATCCTTCTTTATATAGGTCACAATTGGTCGCAGCATAACTGCATTAGGATTATCAAACCTGAAATCCAAGAAAAAGTATGCAATGACTCGAAGAGATCATGCCATAGATACACAACACTAAGGGCATCACGCAAACCCTTGCCTTCAAATGATTTTTTATTATCTTATCATCCAAAATAAGAATATAGAGTTTAAGAGTAATACTTCAAGCCCTTATAGAAAGCACTAGAGATAATTAAGTCATAGAAGCACAACACACTAGACAAATCACGTTGATTCCTATCTTTATACCATTTTTAATAAATACTACCTTATCATCTATATAAAATTAGCAAGTCAAGATCCAATAAATATTAGGATAATATTTTTTAAATATTGGTTGTTTATTGAGTTTGAAAAATCTCAATATCAGTTAGTAATATAATAAATCAAGTGACAGATCACCTATGTAGGATTTCAGTGCATACAAACATAGATGGGATTAATATACTAAGATCACCTAGGAAAAGTGTATATGCATGAGAGAACACAAAACCAGTAATATATGTCAAAGAATATGATATAAAAAGTTCATGAAAACTGTATTACTTATGCTATGACAAATAAGTGTACTAAAACAATCAATCCAAAGAGTAGACAAAGAATAGACATAACACTAACAAGTATGTAGAGATTGCTAAAGGCATGTAACAATGACTATAGATGAAGAAGATTGGATGAGGCATGTACAATCTGAGGCTTGAACACATATGTATGATGAATGAGCAAATAAGATGTATGATGTATGAATAGGGAAAGTGGAGAAAGTATGAGCTAAGAACATACATAAACATGAAAAGATGCCTGAATAGTATTATCATGAATACTATGAAGTCTCCTCCTATTAAGTTGGATAATTTTTTTTATGTCCTAAGGTTTCACTGAATTAATGTCTTCTTCAAATTCAAGTATCATGTCATCATAAACTAGGTTCTCCCCTATCATACAGCTATAGATAATAAATAAAGGTTACAAGATAATGTTTGTAATAAAGAAAGCCTATGGATGGTAAGGGTAAATGCATGAACAATTCAAGAGGTAAAGTATTATGAATAGAGAAAGATGACTCGGATGGTATATTATACAACCTAAGAACTCTAAGAATAGAAGGAAGCTAGCGTTGTTTTGGGTTTTCTAGATTTTTAATTTTTGGGAGATTTTTGGTTTTTCAATTTTTTTCATTTTTGGAATAATAGTGTACAATTAGGGTCCCATGCTTATCTAGAAGCCCTCAAAAGTTAGTCAAGACCAAGGTGGGGTTGGAGGAGTGAGAGCATAAAAAATATGGTATCAATATGTATGCTCTAGACTAAGAAAATGATGACCAAAGTAACTTGGGACCTATGACACAAGTGAAAGATCAGATATAGATAGGATATGCCCCCAATATCTAAGTAAAAGGATAAAAAAGAAACAAAAAAGAGGGGAGCCTAAAAGTAGGAGACATAACTCAACAAGATAATTGAGAGAGCATGATCAAATATGTTTATTTCAACAAGAGAGATATGGGAAGGGTCGAAGTCTAACCTAGTAGGCACAACTAGGGATGATCATAGTTTGTCCCTAGAGTGAGTAGTGGGTATCAAGAGAATCATTTAGAAGACTCAACTCTATGGTAGCGGCTACAAGCTCATCCCAACTCAAACATACTCGAAATGCAGGTGACATGTCAATGTTATCATATGGTGAAGATATGCTTAACAGACATATTGGGTAGCATGGTGGAGGAGAGAAGGATGGCATTCTATAAGGTAAACTCTAAAATTGTAGAGACAATGAGGGTAAATCATGATCGGGAGTAAATCTTGATGGGAGAAGATATATCTAGATGGAGAGAATGTGGTCCATCTGTTGAGACATGGAAATTCATTGAGGAGGAGAGATTGGAACTAGGTTTGTTTGTCCCTTACGAGTAAAAAGATAATGGTCATCAAGGTTAATATCATAAGGCTCTATGAGTTCATCTTGACTCAATTGAGCTAATGTCTTTTTTAAGGAATTAGTATTTATGAAAGATCAATGATGATTGACTCTGAGGTAGTATCACTAAGATTGGGCAAATAGATCTGACATAGTAGATGCAAGATTGGATAGATATGATCGACTCTAAGGTAGTATCACTGAGATTGGGTAGATAGATCGGACATATTGGATGCAAGATTGGGTAGATAGATCTTACTAGTGGATACATCCTTACAATCCATCTCTATGAGTCAAGAAGGCTGCATTTTGTGTAGGGAGAGCATTGATGAGACTTTCAAGTCTATGTGTGACTATTGATGGATCTAACACCATAATAGGTTAGAGAAGAGTATATATTTGGTAGTTAGATGAAGAGACCATTAGATATGTCAAAACTAATTGTAGACCTTCATGATAACAACACTGAAGGGAATGACAGAGATAATGACATCTTAGAAGGAGGAATCAATAGCGTATACTAGGAATTGAATATAGAGACAAATCCTTGGTAGTTAGAAGTGAGAACTCAGTGGATGGAGACTCAGAGTGGGCTCCCATATGAGAACATTCTTGGTAGGAACTTGAAGACTAGACTTTATGACTCAGTGATAGAGTATCATGATGATACCTAGGAGAAGAGGACTCCAACTACTGTGGTGTCTTAGATGAATCTTCCATGGAAGAGGGTGATGAAAGAGCCTTTGATTAATGAATTGGAGAGGCACACATGAATCACAAGGGCCTCTAGAGAATGGTCTAAGGAAGATGAATGAATCTTTCAAAAATGATCCCAAGAGGATAGGAGAGCTTTTGGAAAGGAGAGAAGAGATCCTATAATTGGTGATAAGGGTATTGTTTTTAGAGTATCTAAGGGTTGTAGCTGGTGAATATGCCTAGATACATGTGCACAAAAGTTGATCTACCTAGGACAATGAGGGTTGGACCCTAAAACTTGGGTATCTAGAGGGTTTTAGAGAAGCATTAACCTCCGTGAGTGACATAGGAGAACAATGTATCTTAGATTTTAAAGGTTGAACTTCAAGTGTATGAGATACTTGAGAGGTGAATCAGATGAAATATTCTAGTTGAGATTGAGGGGGATATGAGGAAACAAAAAAGATTGAAGGTATGATTAGAGAAGGGACCTTGTTAGTTGATCTTTAAGATCTTATCTTGATTCTAGTCCAATTCTTCTCCTTTCTGGATTATGTGGAGTTAAGGAAGGTCACATATGACTACTGGATTAGAAGGTTGATTCATAAGTTTTTCCTTGATGACCACTGGAATAAAAAGTTTATCTATAAGTTTGTCTTTAATGACCATTAGAGTAAAAGGTTGATTTTTAGGCTTTCTCTTGATGACAATTGGAGTAAAAGGTTGATCCTTAGGTATATTCAAATTAACATGTCTATCAAACTTTTCTATAATAGAATTTAGCACAATGTTAACTCTAGTTTGAGCTAAATGAGTGGGATGGTATATCAATTTTGCTTTGGTCTTATTGAGTCGAGATCTAAGTACGTCTTTTTCTTCAGGGGTTAAGTAATCTTTCATGTATTTTTTTGTCTTTTTCTTATAAATTGATAATCTATCCCACATGACACCCTTTTATTCATACTCTAAGGTTCTTCTCTAAAGTTATGTAGCCAATTTTACTCTCTAGGCAATTCAAACATTTCGAGTCATAAACGGCATGTTATATTAGTCATATGAAACTATATTTGATTCATACGAATTTCAAACAAGTTTTCAAAAATATCTAGTGTTTGTGTCTATGTTTGTATGATATGTCATACACATCCAAATATACACAATGTTTGTATGATATGTCATACACATCCAAATATACACAAATTTTGGTGTGTGTACTAGTGTGTAAATATGTGGGAGTGTGCAATAACTATGTGTGCTCTACATTATATATACCTTGTGTGAGAAGTTTCAATCAAGTTGCTCAAAAGATAATTAGGGATTGCTAACCTAGACTACTGAAATGAATTAGTAGACCTACATGTGTGACTGATCATGCCAAAAGATAATTATATGCAAAGTTGCTTCTTAAAAGATATGGACAAATTAGTAGTGTTTTTACGACTTGCTTCTATGTGAACTCGTATCGGTTCTTTTAAAAAAAAGCATCTTATTTTGCCGAACAAAGGTCAGCCTTTGCACTAATAATTTTTTTGACTAATTTAAATAAAAATTCCTATACACTTGAGAAAAGGTGAGCAATAAAAAGGAGTTGTTTCTTATCCAATTGTATATAGGTTGTTCTAAGGTATCCTAAGGTTGTTTTATGTTTTGTAAAGGGATAACTAGGGTTCCTAATAGGTTTAGTCAAACGGGTTGGATGTTCCTAATTTGGGTTACTTGGAGGCATACTCTTGTCTTGATTAAATCTAAATAGGTTCTAGCGGCAAATTATGGGTTGATTGTTGGCTTGGTCTTGATTGAGTAATATAGGTGGATGAAAATTCATTTAGGTTGAATGATTGAAGATGGATTGTGAGTCTTATGGAATAATTTGGGGAGGGATAAAGTTAAGATTTTTTATAAGGATTTGGTTATGAGACAACAAGACTATTTGGGTAGCTCAATCACTTGAAGGATTATTCAAATGCAAGACAATTGATCAAGAAAGGTATGATAGATGAGTTTTTGGAGCCTAGAATATAGAAAAGTGTACCTATGGATGCAGAGCAACTAAGATGAATGATAAACTAATGAAAAATAAAATAAAATCTATACTTTATTTGGTGAGAACTTTGATCAAGTACCTTCCATCTTTCTTCATTAAAAACACTTACAAACACACCAAGAAAAAAAGAGAGAGATAATTGTGACTAAACCAGTACATCTTCATATGTATAACGCCACTCGAACGTAGAATGGTAATCTAGAATTCGTCTGCAAGGTCCGTAGCAAAATCAGCATTCTGTTCGGGTGTTGGACGATTGCCTTGAAAAATTTAATCTGACGATTCAGATGTGTCTTACAGTGAAGGCATACGAAGCTAAAGCGTCCCGTCATCCGACAGTCCCCTTTGACTGTAAACACCGCTACTCCGAAACCGTGCATGGTGGATTCTTTAGTGATATTGCGTTGAGGACAAAGGGAAGTTGGTATGGTCATTCTTCGCCTGATCTGCTCCCAGATAAGAATACCGTCGTGCATCGTCTTCCAAAGCAAAATGTCAGACGACATTGAGTGGACGCTGAAGAAACAACAGTGTGAGGAGACATTTGGAGCTGTCAGGAAAAGAGGGCCGGGCAATTCGAAAACCGTATACTCGAGTGATGATGGTGTTGCACAACCACCCTAGATTTCATGATAGAACCCGTATATACTACCACTTGGAGGCCCAAGGAATGGTCAAGTTAGAATCCCCGAGTCGTTACCACCCTGTAATACTCTCTGATAGTTTTCTAACTCTATCCTGATTAAAGATACAGATTAAATCAAATTAAGATTTACGAATAGATCAAGAACTTGACTTCAATTCATAGTCGGACTTTAAATTGATCAAGGCAGGGCAGTTTCAGGTCGGCACAGACTACGATTTGAAATCAATTTGATTCGGAAGAGATAGTGTGGTTTGGCTCAATTTGTGACCGGTTTGGTCTGGTTTCACTATATATGGCCAGTTCCAAACGGGCCGGTCGTTCCAATTATGATTGAACCAGGCCAAGAAACAGGCTCGAACGATAGACCACTAAGTTCAGTTTATGGCGTGAAACCAGAAACAATGGTCCCCAACTGCCTGCTACGGGGTTTTTTACATTTTTTTCTTAAATTTAAAATTTTTGTAATAATTCTAGTCAGTTTTGGAACTGATGGTTTAGAGTCAGTCAGTTTCTGTAAACTAGAACCAGTACCACGAATCCAGAACAAATTATACTGGTATGTTTTAAATTGACATGCACCATGCTCAACATATGAAAATCAATGAAGAAGAAGAAGAATATTTGGCAAAGGCATTTCACTGTATCACGTTTCTAAAAATCTGAAACTTGCGTCTACGAGTCAAGTCAGTATATGTATCGGTTGTAGCTGCATGGCTGGCTCCAGTTTTCCTTGAACCAAGAATCAAAACCGAATTAGGATCGGGCTCATTCTAGTTTGGCTCAAAACAGCCAATTCAGGTTCCAGTTTGAATCTTAAACCACTCATAACAGGAATAAACAAATAAATGTTGAATAATAAAAAAAATAATGGAATCTCTAGTTCTGGTTTCAATCGGGTTCTAGTATCATGAAAGTTTGAACCAAGTGATCCTTGCTACTGGGTTCGATTTGATCGGTTTTGATTTCAGCTGGTCCTTGTCGAGCCGGTTCCAAACCGGCAATGTGCAAGCCACGGAGAGTTAGATTACAAGCTTCAGCTGCTTCTTTTAAATACTAGAATTTAGGGCCATAGTGCAAATGAAGAAATGACAGCACTACGAGCATTTCATGTCACCCAAACTTTTACCTCAAAAGGTTGCTTCTTTTTCACCTTCCTTCTCTCTACTGCGTAATGATAACGCCTACAATTCAAAGTTATTTTATTGCCACCATGATCATAATTGTGGCATGTTAGATGCAATGGGCACGTTGGCCCCTTTCTTAATCTAGTAGTGTAATGGAACGCATGATGCATCCTTTACTCTCCTTTTCTAGATGAGGTAAAATAATCAAATAGTTTATACTAAGGATGGTAATTTGTACCCGAACTTCAGGTACCAACCCGATTCGTGCCGTTCAGAGTGGGTTGAGAGCCGTCCACATAGGGTGTGAGCGAGTTGCCTTGAAACTCAGA
Source organism: Brasenia schreberi (assembly GCA_036023115.1). Lineage (NCBI taxonomy): Eukaryota > Viridiplantae > Streptophyta > Magnoliopsida > Nymphaeales > Cabombaceae > Brasenia > Brasenia schreberi. The sequence goes on from JAYKKT010000082.1 coordinate 19,737,225, forward strand.
TGTGAGCAGGTCAGTTGAGGTGTAGGCAGTGACAGATCTGAAATTTCTTGTAGGTTGGGGCGAACGGCCTATTCAACTATTTAAGGTGGGTGAAGTATGCATAATAAGCACGAATTCAATGGCGTCCTATAAATTTTCTATTTGTTTCTTCAAATTTCAAGCAGAGTGGCTGCCCCCACCTGGTCTCAATGCAGATCCGCCACTGAGTAGGGCAAGAACGCATCGACTCAACTGAGGATATCGGTCGTGTAAAGTAATAATGTTCATAGTTCTTTTTATTCGTAACCATTGGCTCAGATTCTGGTTTAGGGTTCTGATTATGTAACACAGCAGTCTTCTTTTTTTTCTCTTTTGGCATAATAGAGAGACAGAGGCCAGATTCATGAACTCAAGACCTTCAACTTGAGAGTCGACCCCCAAGCCAGGTGAGTTTGTGCTCCTTGTACAGTTCAAGAGGAGTACTCATACGAAAAGCATATCAAGAAAATTTGACGTAGAATTCTAAAAGCCACTATTTAGCATTTGGCATTCTAGGTCTGGCAGACTTAAAATCACATTCTTAGTGCATTAGAAGTTCGTTAATGTAGTGTTCTCTCTCTCTCTCTCTCTCTCTCTCTCTCTCTCTCTGTGACGGAGGAGGGAGCTCTATTAAGCAAATATTTATAGAGAGGATTACACGGGTTCTGTTGGAACTTCCTTACAATCTCATAAAAGCAAAGAAAAACAAAGCAATTTGAGATGTAGGTTAAGTTCACGGCCCAGCGGTTTCAACCGGAACCAACTGAAACCAGAACCGATCAAACCGGGTATGCAATCAGTCAAGTGCAAACATGATCAACAACTTGGAAAGAATTTCAACTTCTTAATATAGTGAGAGGGTGTGGTATCAGTATTAGCTTTCAAGTTTTTCTTTATTTGCTTTACAGAATAGAGATAAAAACCTTTTATTTGCTCTAGATTTTCTCTACCTTTGTACACGTTTATTCTTTTGTGTGTATTTGAGGGCTTTTTCTGATAATATCTCCTGGAGAAAACACGAGTGAATCTTAACTATGACTCGAACTCAAAGCTAACTTAACTACATGATACCATAAATTGCACAGCTAGCATCTACTACCCTAGTTTTATGACCTATGCATCAATGATTGGTTGGTTTACTACCCTAGTTTTATGACCTATGCATCAATGGTTGGTTGGTTTAAGTGGTTTGGCACTTGTTCTCTTAAACAAGGTATCGAGTTCAAATCTTATAAACAACAACAACAACAACAACTAAGTATTTTCCCATACTAGATGGGGTCAGCTATATGGATTCTTTGTTTCCACATATCCCTATCGTGTGCCATGTTGGCAGTTAACTCCCAATAAGCTATATCATTCTTTGTTGTTTCTTTCCAACACTTTTGTGGTCGTCCTCTACCTCTTTTAATACTTTTCAAATTTAGTTTTTCTAACCTTCTTACAGGTTCTTCTTTTGATCTTCTTTCTATATGTTCAAACCATCTTAAACGATGTTGTCTCATTTTATCCTCTATTGGTGTCACTCCTAATTTGTTTCTAATAACCTCATTATGTATACGGTCTTATCTTTTATGGCCACTCATCCATCTCAACATCTTCATTTCTATCACAGACATCTTTTGTACATGTTGATGATTAACTGCCCGACACTCATAACCATAAAACATGGCAGGCCTAATTGTTGCTCTATAATATTTGCCTTTTAACTTTAATGGTATCTTCTTATCACAAAGAATACCTGATGCTCCTCTCCATTTTAACCAACAAGCATTAATTCTATGTGTAACATCTCCATCAATTCTTTCGTCACTCTGAAAAATTAACCCTAGGTATTTAAAACTTTCCTTTTGAGGGATGCAATTTGTGCCAATTTTAATTTCTATGTCCTCTGAAGTAACCAAATGATCAAACTTACATTTCATATATTCTGTCTTTGTTCTACTAAGTCGGAGGCCTTTGCTTTCTAATGTTTCTCTCAATAGTTCTAATTTTCTATTAACTTTTTCCTTAGACTCCTCCACTAATACAATGTCATGTGCAAATAATATACACCAAGGTACTTCATCTTGAATATGTTTTGTTAACTCATCCATCACCAAGCTTTTTCTAGATCAATAAATATCATGTGAAGGTCTTTCTTTTTTGCTCTAAAATATTCTATAAGACGTCTCAAAAGGTGAATCGCTTCAATAGTAGATCTGCTTGGCATGAATCCAAATTGGTTCTCTATTGTACTTGATTAATTGTCTTAACCTACGTTCGATAATTCTTTCCCATAATTTCATAGTATGACTCATTAACTTGATACCTCGATAATTCACACAATTTTGAATGTCTCCCTTGTTCTTATATATGGGTATAAGTGTACTTGCTCTTCATTTCTCGGGCATCTTTTGGTTTTTTCATATTTCATTAAATAGTCTTGTGAGCCAAGTGATTCCTATTTCTCCTAGTATTTTTCAAACTTCTATAGGAATATTATCTAGTCCTACCGATTTATCACCTTTCATATGTTTAAGAACCTCTTTGACTTCATTCTTTTGAATACGTCGGTAGAAATTGTGGTTTATATACTTTTCTGATTTGGCTAAATCTCATAAGCTAATACTAACATCTTTTTTTTCATTAAAAAGATTATAAAAATAGTTTTCCATCTATTTCTTATATCATCATTTGCCACTAAAATTTTTTCATCCTCATCTTTTATGCATTTAACATAATTAAGATCTTTAGTTTTCTTATCTCTAGCCCTAGCTATCCTAAAAATATCTCTTTTACCCTCTTTTGAGTTGAGTTTTTTATATAAGTCTTCTCAAATTTTAGCTTTTACTTCACTCACGGCCTTTTTCGCTTCTTCTTTGCTTTCTTATAAGCCTCTAAACTTTCACTAGTTTTCTTAGCACAATGTAATTTGTAACATGCCCTCTTTGCCTTGATTTTATTTTGTACTACTTCACTCCACCACCAAGCTTCTTTTTGTGCTGGTACACCTCCCTTAGATACCCCTAATACATCTTTCGCCACTTTCCTAATATGTATAGCCATATTGTTCCACATATTACAGGGTGTGCCAACATAATTCTAAACATCTCCTTGAAGGACTTTCTATTTAAATATATCTTCTTTCTCGCTTTTGAGGTTCCACCATTTAGTCCGAATAGCTCGATGCACTCTTTTCTTCTTTGTCCATTCTTTTATTTGTAAATCCATAACTAAAAGTCGATGTTGGGTGGTTAAGCTTTCTCCTGGAATTACCTTACAATCTTTACAACACACTCTATCTTTTTTTCTACAAATAAAGTAATCAATTTGTGTTTGTGATAAACCACTCTTATAAGTAATTAAATGTTCATCTCATTTTTTGAAGATTGTATTGACTATAAAGAGATCAAATGACATAGCAAAATTTAAAATCTCCCTACCTTCCTCGTTTATATCCCCAAAACCAAAGTTTCCATGAATCCCTTGATATCCTAATGCCTCTTTACCGACATGTCCATTTAAATCTCCTCCTAAACAAATCATCTCCCTTTGTGGAATCTTTTGAAACACCTTATCTAACTCTTCCCAAAAAGCTATCTTTATACTATCTTCTAGTCCTACTTGGGGTGCGTAAGCACAAACTATATTCAAAACCTCTGCTCCTAACACTAATTTTAACGTCATGATTCGGTCACCATATCGTTGTATGTCTACTACACTATCCTTTAAATCTTTATTTATAATAATACCAACTCCGTTTTGAGCCTTTTCTTTACCTGAGTACCATAATTTAAAACCTATATCCTCTATCTCCTTTGCTTTTTCTCCAACCCATTTTGTCTCTTGTAAACATAAAATATGAATCTTTCTCCGAATCATAGTATCTACCACCTCCATTAGCTTACCGGATAATGTTCCGATACTCCAAGAACCAATACGAATCTTATTATCTAGGACTAGCTTCCTTACCCCCCGCATCCGTCCATAATCAAAATGAGGAGACCCTCTCTAAAAATTTTTCACTACGTTCGGGCAGCAATGTAGAAAATCAGTAGGAGGAGAGCTTTATCATAAGTGGTGTGCTTAACAAAAAAGTTGGCATATGATGATAAAAATATAAGATGGAATACGGTCTCTAGGTTGTGCCACTCCACTGGCAAACCAAGGGGGGAACTGCATTCACAAGATAAAAGCAAATAATGGAAGTTGCAATGACAAAGACAGGATCAGTCAAAGATCACCTATTTCATGATGTCGACTGTACAACAGGTCCCATAGACGGACCCATGTTCAAATAAGAGAATCCAAGGCCACGCCGTCTGGACCTACTACTTGGATGAGCATCCAAAACTAGAGCATGGCAGGTTCCAAGTAAACCAAAACTTGCAGTTCCCGGGTTTGTTGGAACCAAGAACTATGAAGTAGGACTTGATTGATTCCGGTTCTTAGATTGAGTTCTGAACTACTACCTGAAACAGAAAAAAGAATTACCAAATAAAACTGACGGTTTGAAACTGCCTGTTCCAATTCCATGGAAGGCCTAGGAATTGAAACTGAATTGGGTGGTCTTTGATTCGGGCTATGGTCCGATTCTTGCCGATTCCTGACCCGGTTCTATTTCAGTTGAATCCACTGAGTCAATTCCAAACCGGTCATGTCTATCTAGCACCTTTGGTTCTAGCCCACTTCAACTCTTCTTTGACACCGATTCATAAAAGCGGGAACTTCGAAAGCAAGTGTTGCAGCTTTCTTTCAATGTTGGGATCGCAGATGCATCTGATTGTCCGGTTTAGTGAGATTATCTAGGATATTTGCAGGAAAGTTCCTGTTTAACCACTTAATTTACTAGGGATTTGTGGATAACATGAAATTCTGAACTTCTCGTGTATCTGGATAAACTTCTAAGGTATTGCATCGATAACTATCTCCTGCTTTGAGCTGCTTTTTATCTCTATATGTGCATACATTTAAAACTATGAAATAAAATTCACAAGAGGCTGTAGGAGCGCTATCAATCATTAGTATTATATGTGCATTACATTGAAAAGGTGGGTGCCTATTTTGAGAAGTTTCTCATTCAGAGGTGTCATCCATAGTTTTTTATAGCTTAGGTGGTCAAATGCAAATTCTCCATATTGCAGTGTGCTCAAGAAGTTACACCGCAAGTGAGCTGAGCTGCTCACGAGCCACTATAGAGCTTGACTCAAGAAGAACTCAAACTTGGCTCGACTTTGTTGAGCTCAGCTCACCAATACTCGACTTTAGAAGCTCTAAAACCTGATTGAGCTTTCTATGTATCGATCTCAAGCCCAAGCTTAGTTGAGTCAATCTTGGATGCATGAAGCTAGAACGAGCCTAACAGTGAGCTCAAGTTGTTTGAACATAACTCGAGTTCAAGCTTGAAGATCAAAGCTCGAGTTTGGGTCAAGCATTTTCTTAAGTGTCAAGATTTGCTCCAAAAACAGCCCAGACAAGTCATATCAGTGAAACTAATCGTCACGTTTTGATCAAAATCATAGGGATGGATTTGGTTTTCCGGGCCTTTTATTTAGATCCATTACAGCTACATTAGAGAAATAGAGTGGAGAGATCACTATCCTTATCAAAGCTAGGGGCCAAAAGATCACTTCTTGCCTCTCAAATTAACCAGCAAGTAGAACGGCTTTTGTTCAAAAATTGTATGCATGGATTCGATAATTCACTATGTAGAACAAACAGAGAAGGAATTCATTTCACTGAAGACAAACACAAGATAATGAATACCACTTGTATCAGAGCAAAAGGGGATGCACCTCAGACCACTGACCCGTTCTTACCCTACAGTGAGTGTGTATATCGGCCTGGATACTATGAGTTTCAACTAGCTTGTTCATATATGCACTGTTTGTCTACACCCATTATAGCCTAAGAATGGACCAAGCTTTGTGAAACCTGGCCGAGCTCTATTTGGTGGGACTTGAGCTTCATTTGAAGGGTTAAATTAGCTTCATATTTAGTTAACTAGCTCGGTCATTTTCTTATCTTTAAGGCAACGGCAGATCCGCATTGTGGTGGGGTGGGGTGACCGGCCCACCCGAAATTCTGAAAATTTGCATTTTTGTGTTTAAATTTTAAAAAAAATTGAAAACTTTTAAAGCTTGTCCTACCCCAAACAAGTTTCTGGATCCATCACTGCTTTAAGGTAGCCAAATTTAAGCTTTAAACAAGTTTCGGTAGCGATTGAGCTTAAACAATTCAATGGTTCTTTTGGGTAGATGAATGGAGAGGAAAGGTCGTAGCTCCTTGCATTGTCAGGAAGCTTGTCTTGGAAGCATTTCAAACTGATAATCCCTGTTTCTTATTTGCTTATACAATTCCAACTTTCAACTCTCTTACAATCTTCTTCTTCCAACTTATTATTATTCGGAGAGCTATACCCAACTAGTGGGAAAACGCTTGGTTGTTGTTGTACACGGAGAGTTATAGTTGTACCATGAGTGTGTTTGTGTGCATGTGTGAGTTGTGTGCACGTATAATGTGATAGTGCTCTAGCACTAACAAACATCAATGGTTCTAGCCATTAGATTTTTGCTGCTAATTCTATTTTCTCTTGCTTGATCCTTTTTTGATCGCCACCACTTTTGCTGCACCACATTATCAACATATCATATTCCAATTTCTACTGTAGAAAAAGCCACCATGGCACTTAAGGATTTCTCTTGAGTAGACTTTTTGGTAAACCAATAATTTTATCTGCACTAAATCTCATTCCCAAGATATTGTTGCTTTACGTTAAGGAGAGGATGGTGTGGACCCTCCTCCTACAGTGGCTGTGTTGGCCGGAGTAGTTTGAGACGTCTCTCTTTAACCTGTTGAGATTTGAGGGAACACTAGCTTTGTCATGTATCACCGTCGATCATAGTCATCGGTAATCCAAGGAATTATTTTTCCTCCACTGAAAGGCTCTGTTTTGTCCACAATCAAACCAAATGCAAAGCTGAGAATTTCCTTTCTGAGAGAGAGAGAGAGAGAGAGAGAGAGAGAGAGAGAGAGAGAGAGAGAGATTTGAATCATTGTTGATATAGGAAAGGGTTTGACTGACTCATGGCAAACAAAAACATACCATGAATGGCTCACGAAGAGCATAATTTGGGGGCAGGTAACAAGGGGCGATGACTCTGAGTACTTACCAGCGGGTTAACTCAAATAAAACCTTTAACTTGAAGTTCACGAAACTTTTCCATGCCAACATATTGGTGTAATTTAATTCCTTTCTAAAATGGTGCAATGCCAGGTGATTGAATTCAATTGGATCCATATCCAACTGTTTTTTGAGAAAATTATTCCATTCAAAATCGATTTTGGAAGCATTCTTTTTCATAACAACCAGCATTATTTGATGGACAGACAAACGTCCACATCTGATTCAGGTTTGCTTCCAAATATTTACTGAATCTCAGTTGATAGAGGTTCAGTCTCATCCTCTCATGGAGAAACTTTTGGTGTAAAAGCAAACACGATATATTATATAAAGAAAATGGACTTTACGTGGTTTGTCAAATTATTACTTTAGTGGCCTTTTTTACCCATTAGTGACTTCTTGTGTTCTATTCCTTAGAGGCTAACAAGTAACATGGTTTGATTTATTCGACATAGCAAGCTAACGTGGTGCAGTGCATGTTACATTAGTGCAAGTCGAAAAAATTGCTGACACATCATGCTAATCTGGCACTGTGTTAGTGCGCTATGTCGCATAAATCAAAAGCTGTTAATTGTTGACCTTTAAGTGATATAACATTGCAAACCGAGGTCATTAAAGTATAAAAAAAAAACAGAACCAATGAGACATTTCTCAAACCAGAGCATACCAAAATAAAGTTTTCCCAAAAAATAATATGTTCATAAAATAAAAACATTGACACATTTGATTACATGTGGACCTAGTTTAGTCCACTAACAAAAGTTTTCTAACAAGCCTATAGCTAACTTATGTATAGACAGACAGAGACAAAGAGAGAGAGGGGCAGCCTTAACGGTATAATGGTGTTTGGTGCATAATCTTATACAAAAAATCTTGATCGTTCAATCTTTGAATCGATAGTGGAGATTAATACAATTCATATAAATTAAATACAAGTACACAAGCACAATGGTATATTTGATTCAAATCTCTATTGTCGATCCCAAAGATCGGATGGTGTGAATATTTGTGCAAGATTACGTACCAAACATCATTATACAGTTAAAACTCTCTTTCTTCTATATATATATATATATAGTCTTAGCTGCATAATGCATATGAGTGCATAATCTTTCACAAAAGATCTCTGTCGTTCGATCTTTGAGATTGACGGTAGAGATTAGAATCAAATATAGTGTTGTATCATTGTAATTACATTTATTGCATATAAGTGCATTAACTGTAAGGTGATTCAAATCCTTATTATTTATCTAAAAATTCGAGTGGAGATCTTGGTGCAAGGTTATGCACTGGATACATTTTGCAGCTAAGACTCTCTCTCTATATATATAATATATATATAGTGTTTGTGTATACATAAGTACGTACATGTTCAACTAAGTAAGCCTATTCGCAACGAACAAACTGGGATACAAGAGTGCTCGTGTTTGGCTTAGATAGCTTATGAGTTTGCTCAAATTCAGTTTCTAAAGAAGAATGGGCTACCGACAACCTTCTGCCTTTTTGAGATCAATGTGCTACACAAAACCTGAACCATAAGCATTTTGGTTCTTTCCTTGTCCTACTTCCAATGCGCACAGAACCCATATGAATATGAACCTGCTACCAGAAAAAGAAAAGCCGATAAGTTCCGAGCCGAGCCAAGCACAAAGTGCTTGTCTTTGGCTTAGATAGCTTAATGAGCCCGCTTTTGTTCAGTTCATGAATATGAATAAGCTCCGCATGAGCAACTCGGTTCGATCCCTAGACCTATTTGCAGTGCACGCATCAGATTCTAACGATGGTCACATTTGTCCATGACTAAGAGACAGGTCACTTTGTGGTAGTTCTTCCATAATCAACTGTCCCGATTCACTCTCGTACTGTTGTGTTGCCTTATTTTATCTCAAGTAGTGATTGCGGTGGTAGCAGTGAAGTCCTAGAAATCTATGTTGCTTGTCCTTTTAGTGGCTCTTGGAATACCATTCACTGTTCTCTTGCTTTTCCTAGTCTTTTCTTGTGATCCATCATCATATCATTCATATACCGCTCTCTTCTTTTCCATTATATCCTTAGACATGACAATATTCGATCACTTCCCACTGTCGTTGTCCTCCTCCCTTCTACTGCATATCAACAATTTGATCATCTGCTTCAACCAACTCTTCCTTCTGTACTGGAACTGTTCTTTGTTTCCGAGTAGTCTGCTTCACCCTGTTTGTCACTGCAAATGGATGGTGATTCATGTCGGTTGAGGTCCTCTGTTTGGCCAGTCTTTTCTGGCCAATGTCAAGAGGATGAATGGTATGATAGTGATGTTTGGTTTTGTTTATACGTTTAATAGTTTGGTTTGCTGCTTATGGTTATGCTGGGAGTTGTGAATTTTATGGATGTGGATCTCTAAATTTTGTTCCTCATAACCACTGTTCTAACTAAACTGCCTCTTTGGAAATGATCTCTTTTTGCATGAGTATGATTATTATGTTTATTGAAGTTCAATGCTGTCAGAATATGATGGAGGTATTTCATGTGATACTTTATTCAGTTGAGGATGAATTAATTTCTTGTTTTATTAAACCAATTACCCAGCGACAAATTTCTCTATGTAAGCCTCCAGGGAGTTTGAGAAATTGTGGTGGCAATTTTCGCACGATATAGCATCACAAGTTTCTGACAAACTTTCTCCACTTGCGGTTTCCCAAGTGCTAGTCATTTAGAATATGTGATCAAGGTTATGAGATACATAAAAAGGGCTACCATTGAAAACTTGCGTACTTATACTAATTCTTATGCAAAATTTTCAATCCATGCTTGCTGTGCTTTTCATAAATATTTTACTTTCCCAGTTCCATTTAGCCGCTTGTGAACAGAAGTACAAAACAACATCCTACTCGAAGTGCATTCTAGTCTAAAGCAGGGATTCATGTTTACGATTATCACGCCTACTGATCTTCCATTATGACATTTTCACATGATATACATGAATCAACATCTTGTGCTTGTTCTACTTTTGTCTTCTTTATTTGCTAGTCGTTCTTACAGTCAACATCCCAAATTTTCTGAAGTTCGCAACCCAGAGTCAAAATTGATTTAAACCTTGTTGGCTCTTAAATTTGACTTAATTCTACTAATTAAACAATTATTGTTTAATATTGTGCAACTTAAACTAGTTGGGATCTACTAAAGGAAGAGGAAAGGAAAAGATCACTTCATAGAGGATCACTAACATAAATGTCTAACAGAATTATGAGAGAAAGTGTGAGTTCATTAATTAACTTTTCGTCCAAAAATAGAAGAGACGTAGTTTATTTCTTCTCTGACACCAATTATTTGAAACCTCCCATGTAGGAGATGACATCTTGCTGGTCAGCAAATTTTTGCTTTTGAATGCTAAAAGGAATGGGTTTTCCGCTTTCCCCTCCCTGTCCTATGTTACTTTGACGCCATTTATCTCAAACTGAATCTATATCATGGCAGAAAACACGTTATGATACATTTTTTGTGCTTAATGTTATCTTCTGAATATGATTTACAGGGTATTTTCAGATGTTCCAAGTGATATCGTTGTTGAAGTAAATGGAAGAAGCTTTCCGTTGCATGTGGTAAATAGACCATATTAACGATATTGATCATGATGTTTTCTTGGAACAAACTGTATGCTTGTTTGCTTTTCTGTCAATCTAGTTTAAGAGCATACTTCATAACATGAAACATCTGTTGACAAATCCTCAAACAAAACAATTTCATGGAACTGCATGTTGCATACAGGGTTCAAGATGTCAAAACTGTTTTGGGATGGAATAAATAAGTACCTTATGACACCGTTAGAAAAAAAACGTTGGTAAAATTCTGTTTGTTCCTTGGTTTTGAGCATCAGAACAAGATTAGTTAACCATTAAATAACATGTATATGTTTTAGTGCAAAACTTTCAACCTTGGTTTTGAGCATCAGAGCAAGATTAGTTAACCATTAAATAATATGTATATGTTTTAGTGCAAAACTTTCAAGAACTAGCATCAAAGAGGAATGACTCGGCAAATTGAGTATACAAAGTCAGAATTGTTTTTGGAAATTAAGTTTCAATCAACTTTATCTGACAGGATTCTAGGCTGTAGGTGTATTTTTAAGTTATGTGTTCACTTCCTCAAGTTCCGCCCATGTAAGGGATCACCCTTGCATGGCCGATCCCAAGCCCAGATAAAGGAGGAGGGAGGAGGGTTGTGTTAGGCTTTCGACACGCTTTCAACAGCCAGTGTAAAACTTTGTCCCGATTATTTACCATGGATTCTACAAATTATGATAGGACTCTAGAAACAAAGAATCCATGTAGCTGATCCCATCTAATATGAGAAAAGGCTTAGTTGTTGTTGTTCACTTCCTCAGGTGTGTCTGTATATAAATTGGAGGCAATTATCACGTCCAATATTATAATCCATGAATAGCATCCTTGATTTCATCGTTCATTTCTTGTGGATTTGTGCTCTTTGGTAAACAGTGGAACATTTCTAATTCTTTGATGTTTTTGCTTTGGAATCGAAGTTCCCTCTTGTTTCTCGAAGTGGAAGAATCAGAAAGTTAGTAGAAGATCTCAAGGATTCTGATATTCTGAAGTTGGAATTGAACAATGTACCAGGAGGAGTTCTGTCTTTTGAATTGGCAGCAAAGTTTTGTTATGGCATCAGTTTTGAGATTACAGCATCAAATGTTGCCCAGCTATGCTGTGTTTCTGAGTACCTTGAAATGACAGATGAATATGGTAAAGGTAACCTTGCAACTTGTGTTGAAGCTTACTTGGATGAACTTGTTTTGAAGAGTCTTGAGAAGTCCGTTGAAGTGCTACGACAATGTGAGACCCTTCTTCCATTAGCTGAGGAGCTGGGTATTGTTGGTAGATGCATAGATGCAATAGCTTCCATAGCCTACACAGAACAGATGGCTTCTAGGTTCTCAAGATTAGAGTATAACGTCCCTGGGCGGCAACTGTGTACTAATAAGCAGGCGAGTAGTGGATCAGGGGACTGGTGGATTGAAGATATTTCTGTATTATGTCTTGACTTATATCGAAAGGTCATATCAGCCATGCGCTGTCGAGGATTTCATCCTGAAACTATTGGTGGATCTCTTATGAATTATGCTCAGAAAGCATTAGCGAGAAGGACCAAAATTTGGAATTTGTGTGGCCAAACAAAGATTGATGTCATTGGTTCTGTAGAATATGACCAGGTACTATTAGTAGAGACGATCACAAGCTTGTTACCTACTGAGAGACTAGCCGTGCCGGTAAGCTTTCTCTTTGGGCTTCTAAGAACTGCAGTTATGTTAGAATGCTCGATTGCTTGCAGACTTGACCTGGAGAGAAGGATTGCATCACAGTTGGACGTGGCTACTCTAGATGATCTCCTCATGCCATCGTTCAGGCATGCCGGAGATACACTGTTTGATGTTGACACAGTGCATAGGATCTTACTAAATTTTTTTCAGCAAGATGATGGTGATGCTGACTTCGACGATGGCTCTGTCTGTCAATCTGATAATAATTTTCCCTCTCAAGCTGCAGTTTTCAAAGTTTCAAAGCTAGTGGACAGTTACCTAGCGGAGATTGCTCCAGATGCAAACCTCAAGTTCACCAAATTCATGGCTATTATTGAGGGATTGCCTGGATATGCACGTTTAGTTGATGATGGATTGTACCGAGCCATTGATATTTACATTAAAGTAAGTATTGCACGCATATGTTCTTTCTTTTCTCTTCATCCCTAATCTGAAAAGCTTCATGGCTGTAGATGCAAGTTATGTCACTTGGCTGTGTAGGTTTAACAGAATACTGGCCAAACTGATTGCCTTGGAAAATAAGTGACACGAAACATGATGCTTCTCAGGATTAGTTATCTTTCTAATTCGTTATCCTCCTGCAGACCCACGCTGTATTGTCAGAGTTGGAGCGTAAGAAGCTCTGTAAGCTGATTGATTTTCAAAAGCTATCACCGGAAGCAGCTGTCCATGCGGCACAGAATGAACGACTTCCTGTTCAATCTGTTATTCAGGTCCTCTATTTTGAGCAGTTGAGACTACGAAATGCCTTATATGCTGGTCATCCTGATGAGGATCAGAAGATGTATCAATCTCGACGTATCAGCAGTGATCCGCTCAGTGCAGCCATGTCTCCTCGTGATAATTATGCATCATTAAGGAGAGAAAATCGGGAGCTAAAGCTCGAGCTTACGCGCATGAGAATGAGACTGAACGACTTGGAAAGGGATCATATGTCCATGAAAGAGGACCTTGTTAGGTCCAGCTCTCACAAGTTTTTAGGCACTTTCTCGCGGACGTTTAGCAAACTAAGCCTGTTTGGGAGCAGTGCCTCCACAAGATCAACTTCACCTTCAAAGTTGTCACAAAGAAGTGGATTTAAGCGCAACGGTAAAATACAAGGAAAATTATCGTCTTAATTCTAACAAGTTATACTTTCTTGTGGTCTATGTTTGAAAATTCGTGCATACCAGTCTTTTATGGCTTTAAAAGTGGGCATTATATGGACCTTAACTTGGCTTGCCTGTACTGCCTATGGCTTGAAGGGCTGCACATAAAGTTTGTAAACTCTTTGCCAACTTTCAATATTTTCTTGCTGAGAATGTAGCAATTTTATGTCAAATCACGCCTTTGCGGTGCTGCTGATCTCAACCAACACTCTGACTTGGAAAATACGTATAATTTTGATCCTCTCAATACTAAATTTCCAGTTGTAATTTTGTTGGTTTTCATAAAGAAATACGGCAAATCTACTGTTGTGATGGGTGATGCCATCTCCATGAACTCGAACTGCCATTGGGGTGTGAATTCACGGGGCCGAGTTGTCCCCGACCCAATGATTCGGCAGATTTGGAAACGTCTTCTGAATAGGCGGATTTTCTTTCCATTTAGAAGCATGCTTCGAGCCGTCTTTTTTTTTTATTTTGGATGTGCATGAGATCTATCATGCTAAAGTTATAAACTAGTTTTCAATCACCACTGCTATTGTGGCAATGGGAATCCTCCTCAACTTCCTACAACCATCAAGAATTAGCCCTGAAAATCTTATGTTTTCCTTATATATTCTGTTTATTGCTGTTACCACATTCGGTCCTTTGTGCATCAAGTGCCTGCCATAAATACGTACTTAGCCCAAGGCCGTAATCCTCTGTGCAAAGATTTAAACCTCAATGTTGTGAGCCATGGCATCATTCATAGCCCTCTCTCTCTCTCTCTCTCTCTCTCTCTCTCTCTCTCTCTGTCTCTGTCTGTGTGTGTGTGTGTGTGTGTGTGTGTGTGCGCGCTTGCCATTCGTGAGCCCGGTAAACACTTCCTGCAAGGCATCTGAAACAATACCCAGTATTAAGCAGGGAAGGAGAGCTACGCAACAGACCTTCCGGGCCTGGTGGTTATCACCATTGGTCTAGCACACTTTCACTTTTATCTGAATTGCTAAAGACAGACGATATCGCTCCTCAAGAAATAAGCACAGGTATACAAGCATGCTATTGAAAACGATTCGCCGGAAGCATTCGGATACTTGAAGAAGAGCGACTATTCTTGTGCAGCAGTGAAGATGATAGCTATTGAGAGAAGTGCGACTACTTGTGGGGATGGATTCGTGTTTATGGAGATGGCAGAACCCTTTGCCAAGGAAAATAGCGATTACTATTTTCTTGGAATGCTTGGTGTTGATCTGATCTCTGTTCTCGTCAAAGGTCATCAACTGACGCGCCTTAGCTGCTTGGCCTTTTCAAGGTGATCACTCACGGTCATTGCCATGTTAAAATTCTTCCGATCTGTTAAAATACTAAATTCCTTTCTTGTAATTAACAGAAAACCTTCCTATTGGTTGACACAACTGACCTGATCGTTCTATTCTTTTCCCTCTTCGGCAAGATGGTGCTGACCAGCCTGCTCACCCTCACAAGGGTGATGGAGCCACACATCGCGGGTTCATAACCAGCCCCCTCACCCCGATCCGTCTCTTACCAGAACCGCTTAACCGTACCCAGAAAGCTAACCGAGCTGGGAACTCGCCCTGTTCAGTCGTGGTTCATGCTCTCATGCAACTGGAATGAGAACTGATGGTTTGAGCCATCCGTTCCAGTTCATTTTGTAGGTTCTTTGATTTGTGGTGTTAGGTTCTTGATATTAAGACTGTATACTTATATCTACATGGGCTTGTAATCATGGTTCTGCACTTCATGTAGGAGAAGTATTGATGCTTGAGTTTCACACGGAGTAACACCGAAAGAAAAGGAGATGTTTAGGTTTTAATGAATAGCCGTTGAGTTTTTGACTCAAATTGAACTTGTGAAACCACGTACGGGTGAGGGTAATGTAAAATGAAACTTAGAACTACAAATACCCAAGAT
The DNA here is from genome assembly GCA_036023115.1 of Brasenia schreberi. Classification (NCBI taxonomy): domain Eukaryota; kingdom Viridiplantae; phylum Streptophyta; class Magnoliopsida; order Nymphaeales; family Cabombaceae; genus Brasenia; species Brasenia schreberi. Next base: position 19,752,775 of record JAYKKT010000082.1, read on the forward strand.
CAAGGTTTAGTTCCTCTAAAACACTGTAGCGAACACACCATAAAAGAGCTTTCTTTTATCCTTTTTTTGTCTTTCCTTTTGGTTCGAAAGTTAACTAGAACTAGAATCGGTGGCTTCAGATCATAACTGGGACAGGGTGGGATCAGGTTCGCTATATAGGTGGGACACATTATTTCTTTTCTTACTTCTAGTGCAAGAGGTAAGGGTGACCGTTTCAGACCCAACCCAGAAAAGCCACTTCCACTTCTTGGTTCACCACTGGGTCATGTCAGGCTGGACCGCACGTGGCCAGAATAAATAAATAACAAAGAGGACTTACAGTGAAGGTGATCGGCTTCGGTAATAGTATCGGAGTCCGACCTACTGTCATCTACTTGAGTTCCTCATCATCCATATAAACAAAACGTCACAGCAAAGGTAGGACCAATGGGAATACCATTCTAGCATGTACCCACAAGTGCGCACGCGCACACACACACACAGCACTAGTGATACAGTCTCTTATTGCCAGTAGTAGCAAATATTTAGAGAAACAAACAAAATAAGCTTCTTATAAACCTATCCAAAAGAAATGACTACAGTCTCCTGGAGAAAAAGAGACTTTACAGAAAACGAACTGAGTGTGTCATTTTTTATGAGCAAATGCTATAACAATGCATGCCTTGCAATCCCATTTCAGTATTTTCCAATTTGATTCGCCAAATAGAAATCTAAGTACATGTTCACAAGCAACAGAAATCGAGAGGAGCGAATGCTTGGAAGTTGACATAAGTTTACCATACTGCTTTTTTACCCATAAAATATGCAAGATGAAGGGGACCAGCTTGTAACTACTAACTGCAATCTTTATTTCTTGATTCCAAATATAAAAGACAAAAAAAATCACAAGAGGAAGCCGAAGCCTAACTTAAATCACCCTCTGGGAGGAGAACTCCCCACCAGCAGCAACAGCGATAAAAGCCACAAGTTACCAAACATTTTCTTCTCAAAAGCCTATTTTGAAACTAATAGTATAGCATTTATTGACTAAACGCCAGGCTTCGAACTAATGAGATACTTCTTATGCTGTACCCACCCCTTACCCGGTAAAGGAGATTTGGATTTTCCCTGAACCCGAACCCACACCCAGACAAGTGTGTAATACCCACCCTATCCGGGTTCTATTTGGTTGGGACCCTTGAACCAAAATCCAGCCAAGCTCAATTTCAGCTTACAGTTAGTCTTACTGTGAGTTTTTCCATGACCAACCCCTAAGTATGAAGGGATCTTGGCAGACATGGCTGGTTCCGGTTTACTTGGAACTAAGAACTGAAACCAAACTGAACCAGGACCGGGTCAGTTCTAGTTCCAGCTTGAAACCACATTGGAAATGATAATACAAATGAAGCAATCAACATGATCTTAAAAAGATTGGAGGGCCTAGAGGGGCGAATTACTGAGGCATTGACTGCACCTTCCACTTCTTCTAGAATCCTTGCAACTATGACTACTACTTCACATGGCCATAGAGGGCCCAACGGTAATGTGTTTGATTTAGACTTTTCATTGCATATATGTTGAGTGATTGACTATAGAGAATTACATGAAAAAGTAAGAATTATTGATGATTCATTCACCCCAGTAAGGGGAGAGGAAAATTATGGACAATTCTTGGCTTATTAGATTTAGTAGTTTACGTCCCAGAGATTTCAATGAACCTATTATCGATTAGCTCATTAACTACATGATTGAATTATATTGTATTCTTTTTTGCTTCTTGCCTTGTGTTTCAAGAACTAAAGATGAAAAAGATCATTGGAGTTGATAAAAGAGTTGTTGGGTTGTACATATATGAATGAAGACATGAGAGGATAACTAAGTTTATTGATAATTAGAATTTAAACTCGTGTAATATAATTTTATTAAAAAAAATTAAGTGATATGATTATAATTATTTATAAATTGATGAACAATATGATGATAAGTATAATTTTTTAATAAAGTATACTGATATGGATAAATTTCTTAATTAAAAAAGTTAACTTACAAATTCTTAATATAAACACCAAAATTTCTCAATTAAAATAACAAAAAATTAAGACAAATTTAAAAAATCTTTCGACAAATCTTAATTTACTTCTTAAAAAATTCTGTTATTATCTAATTAATAGGGATAACTTCAGAAGAAAATACTTGTGTTTTTTTTTTAACCTCGAAGATATGTCTCTCCTGTCATTTGTTGTTATCTTTTTACATGTGTACCAAGACATGTCACAAATATTGCCACACGGAAATACAGGGTAGGACATAATAAAAAATACAACCACCTAAAAGTACATAAATTATGTAAATTAAGTTAATTAATAATTAATAAATTATTATTTTTAATATAAAATTATTATATTGCATAAAAATTTATATAATTATTTAAATGTTAATTAGTCTAATTTATCCAACTATATAAATAAAGTATAGATAATGAAAACAGAGAGAACAAATAGAGAATTGGTGGAAATCATCGATTCTATTTTTGTATGTCTTGAAATTATTGTTCTAATTACAAATGAACTATTCTATTGTACTTTATATATCTGACGCCTATGTAACTAACAACTATGTAACTAATAACTAACTATCTTTATACATTTACGGTGGCAATCTAACTAATTGCTTAATTAAATACAATTAGGTGAAACAAACTTTCGGGTTAATAGTTAATACCCCCTCAAGTGGGACTATGTACATCACAAAGGCCCAACTTGAACAAAATCGAATTAAAGGAAGTAGAATGGAGAGGCTTAGTAAATATGTCTGTAATTTGAGAAGAAGAAGGCACGGGCGAGTAGATGAATCGACTTGGAGTTGATCTTTTCTCTAACAACATGACAATCCAACTCTATGTGTTTGCTCCTTTCATGAGAGGTTGGATTGTGAGCAAGGTATATTGTCGACTTATTATCTGATGAGACGGATGTAGGCTTTGAGAATCGCGGTGAAGATCATCAAACATGTGGTGCGTACTTCAGTGAACTCACAAAGTTAAAGAGGCTAATGCTCCATATTTTGCCTCGGTAGAAGACCTTGCGTCCCCTTGCTTCTTTGATTTTCAAGAAATAAAAGTGAGTGAAGAACCTAGCAAGATACAAGTGGCAGTCGTGACGGAGCGCCTGTATCGTGGCAACATGCCTAATCGGGAATCAACAAATCCATGAAGTTTAAGGTCACTTGAGGCGAGAAAAGAATATGCCCTTGGTCGGAGAATTTTTGATGTATTTGAGGACACATTGGAGCGGCTTGAAAATGAGGAATCTTTGGATTAGAAACAAAGCGGTGAGATGTTGCCTTAATCTCGAGAATGAAAGATCGAGTCTAGTTGTGGTGAGATATAATAATCTACCAATTAACCTTCTATATGAAGAGGCATCGACGAGAGGAGTCTCTTCCTCGAGGAGACAACTTTGTGGAAAGGTTAAAAGGTGTGCGAGCGAGGTTTGGAAGCTAAGGATCCAACATCTTCTAACAGCCTCCAAAGCATACTTTCTTTGATTAAGCATAATTCCGATTTAGATTCAAGACCTAAGAAGTACCTCGCCTGGCCTAAGTCTTTTATGCAGAATTTGATGTCTAAAAAAGCGCCTGATTACGGATTGAATTTCACTGAGGCAATTACTAGCCAATACAATGTCATCAACATAGACTAATAAGGCGTTGAAATTTGGACTAGTAGACTTCACAAATAAGGAGTGAGTCGAGGCGAGAATAGCCAAGAGAAAGCAAGCGGTGGACAGTTTGAGTACCATTGTCTATTGGCTTGTTTTAAACCATAAAGGGGATTTGGTGAAGCTTGCGTACTTGAGCGGGATTGGAGTTAGAAAAACCGGGAGGAAGAGTCATATACACCTCTTCATTGAGATACCACATCTCTTCCCTTTGGTAGAGGCACATTATCCCAAGTGTTATTCTTCTCTAGGGCATTTATTTCTTTTTGTATAGCTTGCTGCCAGTATTTAGATGTAAAAGCTTTTTCTCATATTTTTGGGATACTTTCAGTCTCTGATGTGGCCATAAACATTTTGTAATTCTCTGAAAGTCTTCCATAATCAACATAGTTGCTGATTGGATACATATATTTCCTTATTTCTTTTCTTAGTGCAATTGGCAATTCTAAAGGTTGTGTAGTTGGTTGTATTTCAACAACTTCTTCATGAGCTAGAAATATATTCCGTCTTCCTCTGGTGTACACTCGAGAAAACCTTTCTCACTGATTTTCTTTATCATGGATCATAACTTGGCCTTTTTCATCCATTACTTGACCATCCTCTTCTATGAGCATTGGCAATAGTGACTCTTTTGACTTTGATTTTTCTTCGTGCTCTCCCTCTCGGCTATAATAACTCTTGAGTTCATGAAATGCCACATCTTTTGATACAAGAAACTTCTTTGAAATTGGATTGAAACACCTGTATCCTTTCTGAAATGGGGAGTAACTGATAAACACATACTTAAATGCTCTAGAGTCTAGTTTGTCTCTATTGTGACATGTACATAGCAAATACACCCAAAAACTCTAGGTGATAAATTAAACAGTTTCTCATTACGAAATAGTACTTGAAAGGGTATCTTTTCTTTAAGAACAATTGAAGGTGACCTCTTTATAAGATATACTTTTGTAAGAACTGTCTCCCCATAGATATTTTGGAGTAATCCTGCAATCAATAAAGTTCGAGCTACCTCGAAGATGTGCCTGTTCTTCTTTTCTGCTACCCAATTATGTTGTGGTGAATAAGCACACGATGTTTGATGTATAATCCCATGTGTTGCCAAATAGTTTTCTAGCACAATCGATGTGAATTCACTCCCTTTCTTGGATCAAACAATCTTAATTTTTGCTTAAAATTGCTTCTCAACAAACTTATGAAATAATGAAAATATCATGCCAACCTCATTCTTAGATTTTAGCAAATAAATGATAGTAAAGTGTGAATAATCATTTATAAAAGAGAATATATGTCTAGTAATGTAGAAATTGGACAAGGTCCCCATACATTAGAGTGTATTAGATCAAAAGGATTTTGAAATAATGATACACTTTTAGGAAAATTAATTCTAACATATTTTCCTAATTGGCATGACTCACACTCAAGACTTGTATTCTTTCTAAACTCTATTGATTTCGGTATAATAGCTTGAATTATTTGAATTGGTGGATGTCCAAGACGTCAATGCCATAGTGTTAACTTCATCTCACTTTGTGTAGAGACTATATTGGTTGATATATCTTCGTATTTCCCTCCATATACCTACAATCCTCTACTCTTTCTATCAAATCCAATAATCATTTTCATCCTTTGTTCATGAAATATAAAGAAGTGTACAATATAGTTCAACCTTAAAGTTAATGCCCTAATCGACAAGAGATTCATTGAAATGTTTGGAACATAAAGAACATGATCTAATACTCCAAGTATTGTTCATAACTTTCCTCTCTCCCTTACTAAGATAAAGAAATTATCAGTAATTTTTACTTTATCATACAATTCGTGATAATCAAAGACTCTCTTTAAAATTTACCATATGTTTCGAAGCACCTAAATTAATAACCCAACAAATATGTTGTAGAGATTTTAAATCAGATACATTACTACAGGGCCCTACTATATTACTCGCAGTAGTAGCCATAGTTGCATGAATGTTGTCCGATGAAGATGATGCAACAGTTGTAGTCTCTATAAGTCACCCTTCTAATTCTTCTAGTCTTGTTAAGATTAATTTTATTGTATCACTTATATTTTCTATTCAAATTTCCTTATTACTTGCAAACATAACTTTATTTTTCACATAGTTAAGACGACTAATTAATTTCCAGTATTGTTCCTTAGTATACCGTAGTTTGTCACATTGTGTGCTTTTCACAACTTTTTTGCCATCCATGGGGTTGTCCCCACAACCTCTGCTCTTGAAACTGCCTCTCCATTTCGATGGTTGGTTGTAACCTCTTTCAAAGAATGTTATTTTTTCGAGGTTTGGATTTTCATATTTTTCCAAATTCCTATAATCTTTTTCTCTAATTAGTAAAGAGTATACAATGCCTAATGTGGACATTTCCTTACATTTTCATATTAAGATAAAACTCCTCTCATGAGATCAAATACTTTATGTTTCTTAAATTCATTTGAACTTTCCTTTGCACATTACTTACATTGAATCATCGTACAATAGGATAACTCATCCAGAGACTCCTTAATTCAATGTAATATTCGCTAATAGATCTTGATCCCTGCTTGTACTTCTGAATGTTTTCAAAGAGTTCATACTCCTTTACCATATTTTTCTTTCGAGAATAAGCATCTCTTGTTGCCTCACAGATTTCATGGGTAGTTTCGAGGTATAAGAACGATCTTTCAATGTTAGGCATCATAGAATTGATTAGTCATGATGCTACTAAGGCATCTTCTCTTTCTCAAATTCATTTCATTTTTCCTTTAGCTTTCACTCTCAACAAGATAGATCATGATCATTCGAGATAGTTTTTTTCATCTAACTTTATATTCATGATTACGAACTAATCATCTCTATTGGCCATCTATGAACAATCTCTCATATTCTTGCTATTTCTTAAGAAAAACAAGTTAGATCAAACATGCTTTGTGGCTAAACTTGAAACAAAATGGTCAAAAGGTAGATCGGCTATACCCTTATAAGTTGCAACCGTCTCTTTCTCCCCCTTTCTTTAGTCTTCCTGCTCTGATACCATGTTGATTGAATTCATATGTCAAAACATTAAGAAAAGACACAAAAAGCAACGAGAGATGGAATGGTTGCATGCCTTCCTTTAATAGAGTCGGCAACTGCTTTTTTATTCTTCTTTAATCTCTAATTGACCTAATGGTCAAGATTACACTTATATACTCTTTATAAATTGAAAGACAATTTTACCCTTATTTAGTAATATATACATTACAACTTAAGTGGGGCTTTTTTGGTAATAGTTATGTGGATATTAGATCTCCTAATAAGTCTCAATTCCTTCTACACAAATATTTTACATTTCATGAAATCAAGTACTATTATAATAATAAGGAGGAGTGAACAAAAGAATTTGAACATGATATTAAGAACTACTAATATTGATGTTGGTTGAAGAACATAGTGAAGATTAACTTGAAAAGTCTCAAGAAAAGTTCAGTATTGGAGACAAAAAATGAAAAGACAATTTTTTTAATAAAGTGTAAAAGAGAGACATGCGAAACATATTTACAACAGGTGAAGAAGATGGCCAAATTCAGCCAATATCAACAAGCCAAGACCTGCCAATCGCCCTACGAAAGGAAAAGAGGAAATGTACATATCCTATTACTAACTTTGTGAATTATAAAAAAAATTCAAAAAACTACAAAACATTTATAGTAAATTCTGAAAATGAAGAGATTTAAAAGACATGAGAAGAGGCTAATACATCAAAAGAATGGCAATGCGCAATGCAGGAAGAAATAAATGCATTAAAGAGGAACCAAACTTTAGAGATTATATCTCTACCAAGACAGACGTTGTTGGATGCAAATAGGTATGTACTATAAAATACAAACCTACAGAAAAGATTGATAGGTACAAAAATAAAATGCAAATGACTACTGAAACCTTTGCCCTTGTGGCAAAAATAACTACACACGTTCTTATAAGTTTGGCAACCAATAGAGGATAGAATATGTGACAATTAGATGTTAAAAATGTGTTTTTGCAAGGGGACCTCAATGATAAGTGTACATGGAGATACTATAGGGTTTGAGACAACTCTATGACCCCAATGATGTGTGTCTTCTAAAGAAAGCGTTATATATGGTGGCGGCCAAGGCCGGCTGTGGTATCCAACCAACCACTTGCATCTCCTCTTCCGGCCTAGCCTAACATACACAGTCACCACCGGCGATTTGGCAAAAAAATTCTAAGAATAACGAAAACCCTAGCAACTCGGTTAAGGAAGAAATCTGATGATTCAATATATTTTTCGAGACCATCAAACTACTCAAATCAACCTAGCTAGTGGTGGAGACCAAAACCCCTCTAACCCAAGCCAGAATCGATAAAAAAAATCACTATTTTTCACTGGAAAATCAAAGTAAACAAAAAACACATGAAAACGTACATTTTTCTGATTAATTTTTCCAACGTCTTTGCTCGATCAACTCTCCTCACCATTGCCGATGTTCAATACACTCTTGTGCCTCTAATCTGCATGAGAATCGGCCTTGTTGATTTAGAGTAGGGTGGGTTTTCAACAACCCACCGTAGCTTTCCGTCAACGCATTCTATCGTATGTTGATGGAATTTCAACCGTTTTGGGTCTAGATTAGGATATGGATCCTAACCCGACCCACTACATTAGAGAGAGAGATCATAGTCCCCACACACTAATCGATACCAAAATCTTCTTCAAGATCTCAAATACTTGATCTCTAAGAATAAAGATTGAGATTTTAAAGTAAAAAGTTAAGTATTATGGAGTGTAGTAAAAAATATCACGGTACTTCACTTTTTAAATTTAAATTTCAAGAGTTAACCTTACCACTCCGATGGTTGATTTTCTAGTAAGGATGGAGTGTGGCCATTTTCTACCATAACTACGCGCACTATCCTGTTTGTGCTCTTAATGCTGGTCGGAAGACGATAATGAAATTCAGTAGCCAAAGTGCTGCCAGGCCGGGCCAAACTTTTGAAAAAGAAACAACTTAGAAATTCATCAAAAGTCATCTGAACAATAATCTTCTCATCTTTACAAGCTTTAGTGGCCGGTTCCAGCTACACGAAAGAGAGAAAAGGAGACAGGAGGACAATGGTAAGTAGGTTTCGATTAACCCCGTTTCATGAGAGAGAGAGAGAGAGATGGCGATAGAAGAATGATGGGTATTACGTAAATATGGGATATTATGGAAAAGAAGGTGTACCTTTAGTAATTTAGAGTGTGCATTTAGTAATTATGTTTTTAAAAATCAGTTGTGTCTCTCTCAATTTATTAAATAAATAAGTATGATAATTGAATTGTTAGGTCGTTTTCCATCTCCTTGGTCGAAACAAGTGGACTTTAAGCTTTAAATTGGGTATACATCACCAAGTTGAAGGTTATGAGTTCAATACTCGAGGCATGCATATGGCTTCAGCCTCCCAATCAACTCCAAATGGCAAGATGGTACTTAATCATTTCCTTCAAACACTTCTAAGGCATTCCTTTGTTTTCAGAAATTATGAATCGGGTACAATCCGACAGAAATCCAAAAGGCCAGCACGATCCAGTGAGCTTCCATCCGTGAACTAAGTGGGGACCTTATATAAAGAGATTAGATAACTGCACCATATAGCTCGTCAGCCCTCCACTACCTGAAAACCAAAGCAGGTCATTGCAATTAATATTTATTGCAGTATGTGCACAATTGGATTGTTGGATCGCTTTCCATTCTTTAGGGTGTGTTTGATTCGTGGTGTGAATTTCCTAATACTAGAATTGCAAGCCTAGACTCATATGAGCTTGTAACCATTGGTTCTGGTATTTAATTCGTGAGTGATACTAATGCTTGATGTTTTCAGTCTTGATAGCAACACGAGGGAGAAGACACTTCGGTTTCTGTGCAAAGCTCCATGGATCCAGTTCATGTGACCCACATTCCCTTGGTATTTGTCACTTAAATTAGGTATGTAGAACCATAGTTCCACGCTAACGACAGGTTCCATGTTTGATGCACAAAAACTTGAAACTACAAACACCAAACATCGACTCCAAATTCCCAAGAACGTGGTACCAAACACACCCATGAGGAACTTGGGTCATGGTAGGTGCTTGAGCATCAACCAAACCAATCAAAACCAAGTTTGCTTCACACTAAGTCGGGTCAAGCAGGACCGTCTGAAATCAGGAAAAGTTTATCTGATCCAATATTGGAGGTCCTTTCATGGAAATGAGTTGGGTCACGGTTTGGTAACAACTTCAAAAATCCATATAGTTTTCTAAATCAGAATTACAAGTCTGACATGGGACAAGGTCGGGTTAATGAAGAGTATACCAAACCAGGTCCATAGATAGGGGTTTACACGAGTCCAATCCGTTGGTACCTAATTGTGAGGAGCACTTTGAAAGATTTCGGAACCATTGTCTATTAAACTTAAGGTACCTGAGATCCATTTATTGTCAAAAAATACATAACTCTATACAAGTCTAATACGTTGTTTTCTTTAAAATCAGCGTATAAAATCGATACATTCACATTTTACCAAGAAGGTCCACTTATGTTTCTTCTCATGGTTGACCTTATGGGTTTGTTTGGTTCAAGGTTCGAGGGTAATTGGATCTTGATTTTTTGTAGTTGCAGTTCTAAGATCCACTATGCAACCCTTCACTAATGTGGAAATGTGGTTCTATAAGCCCATTTTGAGTAAACTACTTTGGGTACCAAGGAAGAGGTGTGCTAAAAGAACCGGATGCAAGAGCTTTGCATGAAAACTCAAATGCTTTCTTCTCTCTCGTGGTGCAACCTCACCTTACACAAAGACAAACATTGATAGCATTTGTGAATCAAAACAATGTTGTATGTAACTCGTGAGTCTAAGTCTATAGTTTTAGTACAAGGGCTTGACACTATGAATCAAACACACACTATAGGACCCCGATCGAGACCATAATACTTTTGAATCTGTCATTCTCTTCAATGCCAGATCCACATTGTGGCACGGTGGGGGAAATCTTTCCACTCAAAATTTTGAAACTTTTTAATTTCATATTGGAATTTTCAAAAGAATTTGAATTTTTTTAAATTCCGTCTCACATGAACATGAAGTCAGCTCCACCCGAAATAAGTTTTTGGATCTGCCACTGACTCTCTTTGATAAGATAAAAAGAAGGGAGAAAAATAGAGCTTATGCTTAATTCAAACTCTATGCAAATATGTGTGTGTGAGAGAGAGAGGGTTGTTAGGGTATTTACAGCGAATGAACAGGCGCAAGATCATTCATATGTTTAAGGGTGGTTGATTGGCAGTGGTTGAACGTCAAGGTGAAGTATCCGCTTCACTCATATTTTGGAGAAGATACAGCCCACGGTTATGACCCTACAATAACTCACTTACACCAGGAAAAATTTGCCGTAGCACGGAACTGTTGGCTCATCTGACAGGGTTCTCTGTCTCCCACGCCAGAGGTGTTGAGTTCGACTTTCGGGGGATGCTGTAAGGCTTCGTGTTGTAACAAAAAAGAAATGAATCAGTAAAGGACAACTCACTCTCTTAAGCGTGAGCTACAATGAAACATACTTAGCAATGCAGGGGGCTGTATAAGCTTCAATCCTTATTCTATGAATAAAAAGAAAAGCATGTGGAAGATTTAAGCTTCAATGTTTATGTGTATGGATAAAATGAAAGGCATATGGAAGATTTAGACTCATATAAGTGCCCATTAAACTTAAAAATTTTTATGTATAAATTCTAGTATAAATAAAAAAAGCGGATTTCCTTTTAACATCTTTTGCATAGCATATGTATAACTCTTACAGAGTATATGATTCCTATTTTTACTCTTTCATTGGCAGGTGTCACTTTGAATCCAACTTGAGTAAAATTTTGAAAATCAAAACATAAGATGAGATTCATCGAATATAATACATAGTTTGCCCCACCCAAAACTATACAAGGCCCGAACCAGCAGGCTCTCTGGAATTCTTCTGGACTCTATGCTGTTAGGCAGACGATGAAGTCCCCGAGCCTGGACGCGGCTTTCTGGTGTATAGATTCGAAAAGAAAGGAAGCAAATGTTAGTGCACCATTCATATTCAGATCCAGATCAAAATCTTCCTCTTCCATCGTGAGCAACATCCGGAGACTCGGCAACAAAGGCAATCCCGGGGAACCATGGCCAGTCCGGCCGGTATAGTCGGTCACGTATGCTGCAAACTGAGTACTCTTGTTTGCAATGGATGATAGTATGGCTTTCCTGTTGCTCTTGTGGAGACTGCCAAGTGAGATCCTTCTTCTGCTTTTTGCTACCGTCTTGTGCCATTTCCTTGCCATCTCTATTACTCTCTTTGTGCAGATCATTCTTGATGAGATCGAGGGCTCGCTCTCGAAGAACTAGAGATGATTGAAGGGCAATCATTGTATCTTACAGGCTGTGTTTATATACAGATGAGTCGAATAAATTATTAATATATGAATATATTCATATCATATCACATGGGAGAGCATGTCATGTGGATAAGAAGAGGGCGCTCTGACATTTTTGCCTCACCTTTCACACGTTTTTGAGAGAAACTTTACAAAAAAACAAGCTCAAGAATTAACTATTTGGGCATGTCCCGCTACTTTTTCGATATTGCATTGAAGTGCCCCGAGGAGCGTATGCATGGAACTCTTGTCCCAACACAAATGACTTTTTCTTTTGTTACAAGAGAAGGCCCAAGCCTACCACACATCTACCCTCTAAGAGTCAAAACTGTTCACCTGTAACGCAACTGGATTTGGCCATTTTCAGCAGTGAATCCATAAAAATTGAAAACGGATCTTCCCATTACACATAAACATATAAACATATATGTTACATATAAACGTATACAAATAATAACAGAAAGCCTAGGCAAAGAAATATAGGAAGATGTAGTCGGAATCCCTCTATAAATACTAAAGCAATTACGCAGAAAAATATATGACAATATAGTGAGAAAAAGAAAGACCGTCTTTCTTGGAAAATCTGCTTGAGGGTAATCGTTAACCCATTTAACCTTCTCTTGTGATCTTCTTATCTTCGTATCTATTTCGGCCCTCCTTTATTTCGTTGTATCACTATTACCACCGATAATGAACCTGCGAAGAAAAATCAAGGCTTTAATGGTATCATAACCTACAGATTGTCTGGAACCAACAATAATAGGTAAATATAATAAAATAAAATAAAAAGTGCAGAGGTAAGAATGCCAGATGTTTTTCTGGTAAAAAAGGACCATAAGACAAGAAACCTGTAAGAACAGCTAGAAGGCCATAAGCCAGCAAGAACGATCAAAAGGCTAGAAACCGAGAAGAAGGATCAGAGAGGCCAAGGCAGAGCGACAGAATAGAGAGGCTAAGAGGCCAAGACAAGCTAAGAGGCAAAGACGGGCCAAGATGCCAAGGATGACCAAGAGACCAAGATGGAGCGACATAGTAGAGGCCAAGATGAAGTGGCAGAGAGGAGGCTAAGCATAACACAACCTCTTTCTTTCTTCTCCAAGACTATGCAAATATTCACTATCCTAAATAGTCTTCTCTTTCTTAGAATATAGTTGTCATAGCTCTTAGATTAAGGGCTAAACAAACCTATCTAAACTATCCCTTAAACTAGAGATTGAACAAGAACACATGAATAAAAATAAAGACAAATTGCTAGCACCTCAAGATGAGATATGGTCAAGCTCCAGACCAAATTAGAGAAAGAATAAACCAAATAAGAAGTTTGATAAGAATAACAAGAAAAACAATCAACATTTTAAGAAATCGCAGAAAACCATTTTTGGGGTCAAGTACTTTAACCATGAAAAAATGGGTAAGTACAAGAGGGATTATCGCAATAAGAAGACTAATGGTAGAAACACCTAATAATGTATACAATCGAATAAGTAGAACATAATCTGTGTGGTTTCAGAATGCCTCTATATGGACCACCCAATATATGATTGGTGAATTGATTTAGGAGCAATAAGACATATCTCAAAGAGTAAGGAAAGGGTTATGGACCTAAAGAAATATAAACTAGGAGAACATTAGGTATATATGAGAAATAACACATTCTCAAATGTTCTTCTAGTTGGGTCCTTTAGAATACATGTACGAGACACACTGATTGTACTAACTGATGTATTAATTATGTCATCAATAAGGCGTAATTTAGTTTTGATCTCTGCCTTAGTTAAGAAAGGTTTTGAAGTCGGGTTTGTCCCTAACAAGGTAATGGTGGGTAAGCATGAAAGGATAACCTTTTGTAGATTGTTTGATGTTCAATAAGGATTGTTCAAGCTCAATATCAATGAAAATGACGATTCTTCAACTTATATTGATAGTGCCTTAGGTGTAGATATGAATGTGTGGCATAAACGCTTAGGGCACATAAGTTTAGAAAAGTTGAGGAAGTTATCCAACTTTTACTTATTACTTAGTTTAAAAAAAATACTTTTAATAAGTCTGAAGCCTGTTTGTGAAGGAAAATAATAAGAAAATTATTTTTTTAAAACATAATCAGGGCAACAACCTTATTAGAAATCATTTGCACTTATTTATGTAGACTCTTGAAGGTAAGATCTCATCGTGGGAAGGTATATTTCATAACCTTTATCGATGATTATTCAATATATATATATATATATATATATATATATATATATATATATATATATATATATATATATATTAGCACATAAATATGAGGCACTTCAAGTATTCAAAGAAAATAAAAGAAAAGTTGAGAACCAACTATGGCATACAATCAAAGTCCTACAATTTGATCGAAGCGAGGGGTATACCTTTACAAAATTTTTAGAATTCTAAAAAGACTTTGTTATTTCAAAACAAAATACAATGTCCAGAATACTTCAATAAAATGGTGTATTTGAAAGATATAACAAAACCTTACTTAATATGACAAAGTCAATGTTATTAAATGCCTCTCTACTATGGGTATTTTGGAGAGAAGCGATAAATACAATCGTGTATATATTAAACAGAGTTTCATGTAAGGTTGTATTCTCTACACCATATGATATGTGATTTCATAGAAAACCAAACTTAGGTCATCTTAAGAGGTGGAGATCTGTCGTACATGTGAAGATCCTTGATCAGTCTATAAATAAGCTAAACAACAAATCATTAAGATGTGTATTTATTGGATATCCTAAATGTTGTAAAAGATATTATTTTATCATAAGGATAATGGATTAATAGAAAGGATGTTGAATTCTTAGAAGATACTAAGAATGACATCCTTGAGAATGATGATGAATGTATTGATAATCTAGTAGATCTCGATCCATCATCATTTGAACTAATAAATAAAGATGATCTTCCTAAACAAAGTAAAACTTTAAGTGGGCATAAAAGATCTAGGGTCATACCGTCCTACTTAAATGATTATCACACTCACCTTACAAAGGAATTGTATAATTCAGTGGATTTAGATGAGCTAACTAATAACTTAATATATCAATAGACTATTGATTCATCTAAATCATCATACTAAGAAAAAGTCATGGATAAAAAAATTGAATTCATTGAAAAAAACTAAGTCTGTAAATTTATTGATTTGTCAAAATAAAGGAAGGTCATAGGCTGTAAATGGGTTTTCAAAATGAAATATAAAGTTGGTAGGTCTATCGATAAGTTTAAGGCGAGGTTGGTTGAAAAGAAATTTTAACAAAATGAAGGGATATATGTTGAGACATATTCTCCTGTTTTAAAATTTGCATCCATAAAGATAATTCTAGTAATTTAAACATATTATGATTTGGATTTAAATTAATTAGATATAAAACTGCTTTTTTAAATAGAGGTTTAGATGAAATTATATATATGCAACAACCTGAAGGATACATAGTTAAAGACTAAGAAAATCAAGTATATAAGTTAAAAAAATCCCTATATGACCTTAAATAGTCAATGGTATTTAACCTTTCAAAATACTATAGTTGAACTTGGTTTGTGGCTAATAAACCCGACTACTCTGTATATGTTTGGAATAGTGGGAGCCACTAACATAACATATTGTTGACTGGGAATGACAATGAGATGATTGCCAAAATTAAGTCATGGTTAAACTCAAGGTTCAAAATGAAGGATATGAGAGAGGTATCCTATATTCTAGGAATAATAATTTCTAGACTATATCCTCAAGAAATTTAAAAAGGGTAAATGTAAGATTGCATTTACACCCGTTGCAAAAGGAGTAAAATTGAGTCTCGGTGAGGGATAACAAGCCTAATCTTCCTTATTCATAAGTTGCTGGTAGCTTGATGTATGTTATATTATGTAAAAGACATGATATCGGCTTTGTTGTTGGTCTTGTAAGTAAATATCAAAGTAATCCTAGTTGATAGTATTTGATATGTGTGAAAAGTATTATAAGATATCTTAAAGAAACAAAAGACTTAAAACTGTGTTTTCAAGCATATGAACTGAAAGTAGTAGGATACTCATATGCTGACTTTGCTGGGAGCTAAGATGACAACAAATCAACCTTTGAACAAATATTCTTATTTGGCGGTAGAGCTAATTCTTTGGCTTGTAAGAAACAGGATTGTGTAGTATTGCATACACAAGAAACTAAGTATGTTATTTGTAGTATGACTGCAATGAATGTCATTTGGATAAGCCGCTTCATATGTTATTTGAAGTTGGATATAACCAACGAGCTTGTTGTCATTTATTATAACAACAATGCAACAATTGGAGCTGATAAATCTAGAAACAAGCATATAATAGTTAAGTACTACTATATTTATGATATGGTTAAGAGAAATGAAATATCTATATCATATATGCCAACTACTGATATGTTGGCAAACCCTTGACAAAGGGCATAACATATGATCTTTTTTCAAAGCATGTTATAAACATGGGTTTGAGATATGTTTAAAGTGTATTAATTTACACGATGATGATTGTTATGTTGGTAAGAACGTATGGTATACAAAAAACTGCACAACAGGTATCAATTGTAATTACATTTGCAATTATAGCTGTCACTTCTTGGGAAAACCCACAAAAATGGGAGCTAAAACCATTGTGTCATAAACGTTGACTCAAATGACCAAGTGAGAGATGTAATGCAACCAGATTTGGCCATTTTTGGCAGTGAATATATAAAAACGGAAGACAAGTTATCTTTTCGTTTTCATGGATACGTTATATAAACGTATACGTTATAGATAAACTTATACAGATAATGACCTTTAACGGAAAGCCCAAACAAGGAAATACAGGAAGTCGTAGCTGGAATCCTTCTATATATATTGAAGGGATTACATAGAAAAATACATGAGAATACAATGAGAAAAAGAAATATTGTCTTCCTTGATAATCCATGTGAGGGTAACCGTTAACCCATTCTACCTTCTCTTCTTATTTTCTTCATCTTTGTATTTGTTTCAGCCCTCCTTCATTTCGCTGCATCACTGCTTACCAACGGCAACAAACCTACAGAGAAGAAATCAAGGCTTCACCACCAACAGTTGTGCTAGAGCACATTGTTGTTGAGCTAACGCTACGAGTGCTAACACCAGAGATTTTGTTCGCTTGAGTGGAACCGGGGAATGGGTTGCCTACTCCTCACATTCAACACTGAAAGTGAACTCCTCCATTAACATCACCAACTAGAATTTGAAAGCCTATGCACAGTCAATTTAATAGCCAACCTCTCTACCATCACTTAGTTATGAGAGATTTTGTATAATAAACCCATTCTTAGATTCAAGAAGTTTATTGCACTCAGGGCAATAGCCCATCTAGTAGGGTTGGCTCGCTTGAAGCATTTAAGTTGGAGTGAAGTATACGTAATAGTCATGAATTCAATCAAGCCATGTAAATATTTTCTTTGTAAGGGATCACCCTTGCATGGTCAGTCCCAAGCCCGGATAAAGGAGGAGGGTTGTGTTAGGCTTCTCACAACCAGCGTAAAACTTTGTTAGATTTTTATATAATGGATTACACAAATTATGAGCATTGCTTTGGAGCGTCCTTGCCTAGCGACGCATTGCATATCCTCAATGCAATAAAAATTAAGCAAGAGCCACTATATTTTCACCCGGAAGTAGTGAATCAATTGCAGAGAGGATTCCCACATCATAGATGGGTGTGGGTAAAGAAGTTAGTCCCGCTATATTACCGCCCGAATGTAGTGAATAAATTATAAAGAGGGTCTCCACATTTTCAATATAGATGGATGTGGGGGGTAAGGAAGCTAGTCCTAGATAATAAGATTTGTATTGG
This sequence comes from Brasenia schreberi, assembly GCA_036023115.1. Taxonomy (NCBI): domain Eukaryota; kingdom Viridiplantae; phylum Streptophyta; class Magnoliopsida; order Nymphaeales; family Cabombaceae; genus Brasenia; species Brasenia schreberi. The sequence goes on from JAYKKT010000082.1 coordinate 19,770,735, forward strand.
TTCTTGAAATATTAGAACACTATCCGATAAGCTAATGGAGGTGATAGATACTATGATTCGGAGAAAGATTCATATTCTATGTTTAGAAGAGACAAAGTGGTTATAGAAAAAGCAAAGAAGATTGAGGATATAAGTTTTAAATTATGGTACTCAGGTAAGTAAAATGCCCGAAACGGAGTTGATATTATCATAAATAAAGATTTAAAGGATAGTGTAGTAAACATACAACGATATGGTGACCGAATCATGACGTTGAAATTATTGTTAGGAGCAGAGGTTTTGAATATAGTTTGTACTTATGCACCCTAAGTAGAACCAGAATATAGTACAAAGATGACTTTTTGGGAAGAGTTAGATAAGGTGATTCAAAGGATTCCACAAAGGGAGATGCTTTGTTTAAGAGACTTAAATGAACGTGTCGGTAAAGAAGCATTAGGATATCAAGGTATTCATGAAAACATTGGTTTTGGGGATATAAATGAGGAAGGTAGGGAGATTTTAAATTTTGCTATGGCATTTGATCTCTTTATAGTCAATACAATCTTCAAAACATGAGATGAACATGTAATTACTTATAAGAGTGTCTTATAACAAATACAAATTGATTACTTTATTTATAAAAAAAGATAGAGCATGTTGTAAAGATTGCAAGATAATTCTAGGAGAAAGCTTAACCACCCACCGTCAACTTTTAGTTATGGATTTAAAAATAAAAAATGGACAAAGAAGAGAAGAGTGCATCGAGCTATTCAGACTAAATAGTGAAACCTCAAAAGCGAAAAAGAAGATATATTTAAACAGAAAGTCCTTAAAGGAGATGCTTGAATTATGTTGGTATACCTTGTGATATATGAAACAATATGGCCATACATATTAGGAAAGTGGGAAAAGAGGTGTTGGGTAAATTTAAGGGAGGTGTACAGGCACAAAAAGAAGCTTGGTGGTGGAGTGAAGTAGTGCAAAATAAAATCACTACTTGTCTTGCAATTATCGAAAAACCTTTGAATTCAATAGAGAACAAATTGGTGTTGGGTAAATTTAAGGTGATACCTTAAAGAAGCTTGAATTCAAAAGGTAAATTGTGGAAAAGAATTATCGAAAGTAGGTTAAGACAAGTATCGAGTACAATAGAGAACCAATTTGAATTCATGCCAGACAGATCTACTTTTGAAGCGATTTACCTTTTGACACGTCTTATAAAATATTTTAGAGTAAGAAAGAAAAACCTTTACATGATATTTATTGATATAAAAAAAGCTTACGATAGGGTACCGAGGGAGGTTCTTTGGAGAATCTCAAAAAAAAAGGTATCCCATTGACATATATAAACCTTATAAGAGACATGTACAATGGTGCAAAAGCATGTGTGAGGACTCATAAATGAATAACACACTTATTTGAAGTTAGTATTGGGTTATATCAATGATCAACTTTAAGTCCATACTTATTTATAATAGTTATTGATGAGTTAACATAAAATACTCATGATGAAGTACCTTGGCGTATGTTATTTGCAAATGACATTGTGTTAGTAGAGGATTCTAAGGAAAAAGTTAATAGTAAATTAGAACTATGAAGAAAAACATTAGAAAGTAAAGCTTTCGACTTAGTAGAACAAAGACAGAATATATGGAATGTAAGTTTGATCATTTGATTACCTTAGAGGACATAGAAATTAAAATTGGCACAGATTGCATCCCCAAAAGGAAAGTTTTAAATACCTAGGGTCAATTTTTCAGAATGATGAAAGAATTGATGGAGATGTTACACATAGAATTAATGTTGGTTAGTTAAAATGGAGAGAAGTATTCTTTGTGATAAGAATATACCATTAAAGTTAAAAGATAAATATTATAGAGCAACATTTAGACCTGCCATATTTTATGGTTTTGAGTGTTGCGCAGTTAATCATCAATATGTATAAAAGATGTCTGTGACAGAAATAAAGATGTTGAGATGGATGAGTGGTCATAGAAGAAAATACCATATACATAATGAGGTTATTAGAAATAAATTATGTATAACACCAATATAGGATAAAATGAGACAATATTGTTTAAGGTGGTTTGGACATATAGAAAGAAGATCAAAAGAAGAACCTGTAAGAAGGTATGAAAAACTAGATTTTAAAAGTATTAAAAGAGGTAGAGGACGACAACAAAAGTGTTGAAAAGAAACAATAAAGAATGATCTAGCTTATTATAAGTTAACTTCTAACATGGTACATGATAGGGCTCTATGGAAACAAAGAATCAATGTAGTTGACCCCGTCTAGTATGGGAAAAGGCTTTATTGTTATTGTAGATAGGGCAACCACTCCACCTCGCCTAAATCTAGATCCACCACTGTCTCATTGTAATAGCGCCCACATATTAATTAAAACAGCAACACTCAAGTCTTTGTAAAGCAGGGTAGAAGAGTTTTGCTTTACACAAAATGCATTCCAATGCTAATGCTGTTCGAAGAGTTGGTGTAAAATGTAATACCCAGAAAGTTAGATGGCCTTCTATAAATAAATGACTAGTTGAGGGGTGTGTTTGTAAGATTCTCTTTTGATCAACGAGGCACCCATCGAAATCTCTAAGAGCAGGTCACATGGATGGAAGGTTGGTGCATTATTTGAGTTTCACATGCAATTGCCATCATGGGGAAAGGAAAATCATCGAACCTTGACCCTTCATGAACCCAGCTCAGTCAGGTTCCTCTCCTTCGGCCTAACATAGGCACGATGGCCCATTACCAAATGGACGTGACAAGCAGGACCTCACATGCAAAGCCTCTTGTGGATAAATTTATTCTACCACTCACTTAGTAGTAGACATGGTTGGTTTGGAACTAGCTTTGGGTTTCAAAATTGAACTAGTCCGTGCTTGCAGCCGGTCAAACCGCACTTAGAATCTGGAACCATCCGGTCCGCTATGGTTTCACCTTCCTTGGAACTGAAACAGGGTTAGAACCAAAATTCTAAATCATTGGTTCCGTATTTCTTTATTTTTTTAATTTCAAACTTTCTAATTCCAGACAGTTTGTGACTCAAATACGAATCGGTTGTTCTATTTTTATTCTTATTTTAAAAAAATAAAACCAATGATTTGAAACTACCAGACTTACTCAAAACCAGCCATCTCCACATAAACTCATGCCACCCAATCCACAGTGCTGCTCTTATGTGGTTTCAAACAGCAGGAGTGAAGCAATAAAGCCGTCGTTGAACTTAAGTCCAACCCAATGCTTGTATTTCTCGAATTATTTTGGCCAACTTCACCTGAATTTCACCCAGCCGAACTTTGTCTCCCTAAGAAATTTGTAGGTCAGACACTGGTTTTAGGAGCATATGAATCGTGTCATCCTCAACCTGAACGTGTTCTCGCCAATTATTGTAGGAGCATTCGAGTGTCATGAACCATCTGCTAAACTTCTGAACATGTCACGCTTATGAATCCACTTATGGGCTTCCTCTTCATGTAACCAAACTTCAATTATTTTCAAAAATTTCAAAGTATTGCCGAGCACAAGCATCAAGCTCTTCCGAAGCCTCGGTACTTGCTCTCTACCACCATGCTCGAGTGCCCAAGGAGCCCGTTTGCTAGTGGAAGACCTGAAAAGTTTTTAATGTAAGGCGGAAGTGAAGTTGGCTGAAATTCAGGCGGCGAGGAAGCCTCGCCTATGAATAGCTCTGCCCTTTGCTTCCTAGTGGTTGCTATAGGTAGACTTGGCTCCAGTCGGAACAGAATCAAGTAAGGCAGAAGTACAGTTTGGTGAGCCTCCTTATGAATGGCTCTACAACTGCCCCTATGCTTCATATAGGTAGACATTGGTTAGTTTGGAACCGGCCAGGCAGTTCCAACAGGAGCCAAACCCAGAACCAAGGATCAATCAGTTCAGTTCCATTTCTGCCTTTCATGGAACTGCAACCAGGCCATAAGGTTTTCTTCTATTTTTTGGAAAATTTCATAGCTTTTTATATTTTCTAGTTTCAAACAATTCAGAACTCAGACTAAAACTGGAACCAGTTTGATCCTGCTTCTGTTTCGTTTCGTTGAAACCAGCCTGTCTAGTTGTAGGACCAATTCTATGTAAGGCAATGTTCATTCTCGGCAACCCAGCACAAAAACGGCTGGACTGGCCATCCAACCGTTATTTGTGGTCAAGGTTATGAAAAGGATGACCATAACGGCCATAAAGGATGAAACCGCCGAACCGTTACCAAATGACATGGTACCAGTCCGGATATAGGGGCTCCTGAAGAGGAAAGCCCTAAGATAAACCAAAAAGATAGGAGCATGTATTGTTCTATAAATACAGAGTAGCGCAGTCAACAAATGTACATCGGAATACCGATACCCAGACTTCTTCCCTGAGAAACCCCACTAAGAGGAAACCTCAAACAAACAAGACAACAAGCCTTTGTTCTTCCACTACATGCGTACTTGAGAAGCATGATAGCAACAACCGGAGGTAGACAGAGAAGAACCGGAAGTCGACATAAGCCAAAATTTGGCAAGCAAACAACCGAAAAAGCTAACATCTCCTCGTTTTTTACCATGCAAATAGGTACGCGTTAGACTACATAAAAAAAATGGGAAGAAAAAAGCTTCTAGTGTTATTTCAATGGTAGAGAACTCGGTCTGAGTTGAGACATGGTAAAGGTCAAACCCTACCTGAGTCAAACAAGTCAGAGATCGACCGAAAAAAAAAACACAGAACAACGACAAGGGTCAAGGGTTGCCAAAGGCCAAAGAACACACACAACAGAACAACGACAAGGGTCGCGGGTGGTCAAAGGCAAGTAGCCCAAAGAACACCCGCAACAGAACAGCAACAAGGGTCGCAGGTGACCAAAAGCCAGTAGGCCAATGGACAATCGCAGCAGAACATCCGCAAGTGCCGCGGGTGGTTAAAGGAATGTTCCTGCTCATTATCTCTCCTCTCCACTTTTAAAGCACCTTAAAACCACCAGGCGGTTTTAGAAAACCGTGTGTGGAAACCAACGATTTCAAAGAAATCACCTCGGAAAGCGGACTAAAAAGTTTGTTATGCCCCGATCGATTTTTAAATATTACAGACTGCCACTAAACAAAATTATGAAAATATTCAAATATTTTTAGGTAAAAAAACAGTTTTACCCTTACTTAGGTGAAAAGTTGATTTTACCCTCCGGTAGTTTATGAAAATTATGAAATACCGGGCTATTGTTTACATTACTGCCCTTCCCGATTAAGTTTATTATAGTACTGCCACTATGTCGAAAGACATTTGTCCTTATCCTTTTCAGAAAATTCTAGATTTGGATTGAGGGGTAAAATTATGGATTTACCCCCAATCAGTTATGAATTTTATAGAAATACCAAAAATAATTTTACTTTACTATCCTTGGTATTTTTTGAAAATTACAAAAGCGGAAAGCAATTAAAATTACTATTTTACCCCTGGTATTTTTGGGAAATTATTAAAGGCGGAAACTTTTTGAAAAAATTATGAAGTAATCCAGATTGTTTATATATTAGAAATGAGTTATTTTCAGCTCAGTTTTATAATATTTTGCATCGTTTTAATCATATTCATGTTGTGTGTTTTGTTGCTTGTTAAATGTTTCATTTTTAGACCGTCTAATTGTTATAATTGTCACACACATAAAAATGGACTCTAGAATATGTGTGTCGAAACTGGCAAAAATTGAAAAATTAAACGGTCCAAACTTCCAAACATGGAAGAGAAGAATTCCGCTTGCTCTAATACTTGAAGGTATCACCACCAAACGCAACTGAGCAATAGATAGAAATGTATAAAACGTTTCTAAAGAATGATATAATAGAAAGAACTGTCATGTTGACATACATGGAAGATGACTTGATCAAGGTCTTCAAAGAATATGAGACCGCAAAAGAGTTGTTCGACTCCATAACAGCCAAATATGACACAACTGTCAAACTGTATGTTCAATTGCTACTACAGAAATACAATTCCTTTAAGTGAAAGAAGGGGACAACGTAGTAGAACATGTAAACCACATGTTAGTAATGGTTAGGGACCTAACTGTAGCAAAATCAGTCATCCCGGAACCAATGCAGATATCAAGAATCCTAAACAGTCTTCTCCCGTCATGGAACATGGTGACCACTGCCCTCAGATTAGGGCCAGAAATTAACCTTTCTAAATTGCCTCTAAAACTAGCAATAGAGGAAGAACATATGAGTAAAAATAAAAAGAAAAAATTGCTAGTAGTACAAGATGAGATATGGTCTAGCTCTAAACCCAATCAAAAGATAAATAAATGAAACAAAAAGTTTGGCAAGAATAAAGAAAATGGTGGTCAATTTTTTAAGAAAATGCAGGAAAACGCTTCTAAGGTCAAGTATTTCAGTTGTAGAAAGATGAGATACTACAAGAGGGATTGCCGCAACAAGAAAGGTGGAGGAAACAACCCACAAAATGGACAATCAGAGAAGTAGGATATAATCTATGTGATATCAAAATGTCTCTATATGAACTATCCGATGACTGGTTAGTAGAATAACTCTAGAGCTACGAGACATATCTCGAAGACCAAAGAAGGAACAATGAATCTAAAGGAGTACAAACCAGGAGAACATCCGGTGTACATGGAAAATAATATTTTTTTAGATGTTTTAGGTATTGGGTCCTTTAGAATTTTTGTACAAGGCAAACTGGTTGTACTGATTGATGTATTGATTGTGTCAGATATAAGGTGCAATCTGGTTTTGGTTCCTACCTTAGTAAATAAAGGTTTTGAAGTAACGTTTATTCCTAGCAAGGTGACTGTGGGGAAACATGGGAGAATATTATTTTCTGGGGAATTTGATGTAGAACATGCACTGTTCAAACTGAATGATAATGAAAATGAAAAATCTTCTACTTATATTGATTGTGCCTTTAATGTTGATGTGAATGTATGGCATAAACATCTCGAGTATATAAGTCTGGAGAAGTTGAGGAAATTATCCAACTCTGATTTACTGTTAAGATTTGAGGAAAATACTTTCAACAAGTGTGAAGCTTGTATACAAGGAAAAATGACAAGGAAAATTATCTTATGAATATGAACTTTAGATATTCGATGTGTATATCTTAATGCATCCATTTGACTTGCATAAAATATGAATTATAAGCCTAGGAAATCATATATTCATGTATATCTTATGAATATATGTTATATGATTGAATAAAAATTAATGAATTTTTGAAAAATTAAATAGGTTCATCTAATTGATGCACTTGACCCATGATCCCATAACTTCAAGACCTTGACCTACTTGATACTTTGTTAACCTACATCTATATATCCCAACCCATCTATCATCCTACATAGTTCTACCCATATTTGATACATATATATGATTTGACCTATATTTTACCGACCAATTTTGGATGACTCATGCCAAAACAATATTGTGGTTGAACTAAGTTATGAAATGGTAAAGTTTCTTCTCAAGATAATTACACATTTTGTATTGAATTGAAAAGGAGGTATGTCAAGTTCATGCTAAGGTGTAGTTGTTGGAATTTTATTGCAAAATCATTGTAGATCTTTTAATTTCATGTACCTCAGCTTCTTCTATAAAAAAGGATCTTCTCTGCCATTGTAAGCATAAAAAAAATCTAAGAAAGATCTAAAAAAGATCAAGAAAGCATAAGAGATTTTTTATTCCTTTTAGTCTTTTTTGTTTAGGGGTGTTTATAAGTGCTTTCAATCAAGAAGGGTGGAGAGTGCTTGATTCAAGTCTTCTCTAAGCAAAGTGCATATTTTGATTTTCCTTTCTATTAGTTTTATCATTCATTGTAATTGCTTTGCATTGATCCCTTATGTCTTTATTATTACATAAAAAAAGAGAAATATCATCATAGTTCTTGTTCTAGTTTCATAGTAATTAGTATTCTTGCATCCCCTTTGCATAGGTTTTATTTAACTCTCATACATATTTGATTTTATAAAAAATAATTGAAATTTGTGCACACTGCATATCAAGATCTTTGCAAATTAGGATTTTCTACAAATCAATAATTTATGCACCTTAGGATTTCTATATCTTAACACTTTTATAATTAGTTGTATATTCTATTTATTGTATAATTGTTAATTAAGGCATCATTTTCTTAGGGTTCATTCTAGCCATATTTATTTTAGACCATATCCAATTTAGATATATATATGTCTTTGGACTCAAAACTAATACAAATAGGAACCTCTTTTGTGCTCACATTTCAATTAAAGCATGTAGATATCTTTCTCTTTTATTAGTGAAGAATTTTATAGTGCAAAAACCAACTATTGTCCTAAGAAACAATAAGGAGATTGTGAAAAGAACTTGATCAAATAAATGGTGTGTCGCTCTGGACTTAGTTTTGATTTTGCTTTTATAAAATTAAGAAGATTTATACAAATTGAGAGCTCCGCAGAACCTACAATTTATACAAAATTTGGCAGATTCATATAACCACATGCGTACGTCCGTGAAGTGAATTCCCTTAACTTTGTTGACATTCATCTCGCACATAGTGTATACTCTTTGTTGGTATTCTTTTAGCATGTGATTCTTTGTCTTCTTCACTCATGACGAATTCGTCTTTGGACGCTTTAAGATGAAGCAACGGCTTATGTTTGGATAGCCTCGATTTCCTAATCACTCCTGCAATAACTACAAAGCTTGACGATGTATGATGCATGGGTACTCCGTTTATGGTGAAGTACCTGTATCAGATACTTAGCCGGTACCAATACACATAGGTATTTGGATACAGGTTTTCAAAAATTTGAGACTTTGGATCTATCTGGTTACACGTATAGATTATTTTGTAGTACGAGTATTTCAAACTTGCACTATGAATAAGTCAAGTCATACTAATATCCATATGGGTCAACCTGATTCTCAAACCCAAAAGTATTTTGTTTTCTGTTTGAGACATTATGTTTCTTGTTAGAAATACAAAAAATATATGCTATGTCAACATCCATATGCATTAATTTTTAATAAACTTTATATTGTTATAGTTAATTTTGTGTAATTTTAACTATATAATTAACGGTGCACGTCTAGATAGCCTCGATTTGAAAATTTGAATTTTTTTTTGAAAATTCAAAATAAAATTAAAAAGTTGAAAGGCCGCCCCACCCGAAACAAGTTTATGGATCCGCCACTGCCTGAATTGCTTCTGCTCTAACGCAGATCTCCACAGAATGATCTCAATTACAATCAATGAGTACGTAGCACACCTTGTTCTGCAACCCCACTGATTACAGTTAATTTTAAAGTTTTGACAGCCAATCTTAGGTGTGTGTGTGTGTGTGTTTGCATGAATGCGCGTTTCATTGATGCATGGTTTCTCGTAAAAATATGATTTGCTGTGGGGTGATTCAACTGTAGGCTTTACTTCTGTACAATTTTCAACATTTGGGTAGGAGAGTTCAATTCCAGGTTAGAGCCCACGGATTCAATCTCGATCATACTTGAAAATTAAATAAGTAAATAAATAAAATTTCCGCACCACCATAATGTAGACCCCCCCACCCCACCCCACCTAATGGATCACAGGGAACTGGTCCAACTTTGATGGGCCATCATGGGAATGGATAAGAGGCCCCATATGCTTGAACCAGGTATGTTCTCTCTCTCTCTCTCTCTCTCTCTCTCTCTCTCTCTCAAGAGAGAGAGAGAGAGAGAGAGAGATGGCATAGACGTTAAGGTACTTATAATTTTTGATAAAGTACAAAAAATAGTCTATATGACAGTTGAATCATGTATGATAAGTAAAATATGCTCATGTTTCGTTGTCTTCTGTTATCGTCAAAAATCTGTATTTTTGCATTAATGGTTGTGTCCAGCTTTAGTGCTTAGTATCTATTGTGTTTGCCATGGGATATGGTTGATTTGGAGCCTCTGGTTTAGTTGGATTAGTGTGTTGCGGATCTTGGAGATTGTATCGGTACTCACATCCATATAGTTGTTGTCTACTTGTCTTGGATTCATTGTGTACTATCAAGATCATAGAATCCAACATAGTTTTCAGATTTCCAGCCATGCGCCAATATAAGCATGTTTTAACGTATTTTGAGGGACTTGCGAGGAAGTTTTGAGAGAGAGTTTGGTGTTTGGTCAGCTGTTTTCTTCCCCGAAATTCCGATGAGCATGACCATGTGAAGCTAGGTGTCACACTTGCATGAGTCATGAGCACGATCCGATTAAAACTGATATCACGTTGTCGCTTCCCTTGTGAGAGTGAGCACGAGCGGCAATCAAAGACAAGAATAACCAAATTCTAACTCGAATGAAATAACAACTTAAATATATCAAATATCCATAATTTAAACAATCCATCCAAAGTGGTGTGGGGCCCACCGAACATAACCTCTAATAACAAGATATTTATCTAAATAATCTAGCATTCATCTAAATCGTACCATCTCAAAAAGAAAGTAGCTCGATCCAATTGCTACTCTATTTCGTGCGTCTTGAAAGTGCTAAAATAATAAGGTGAGTTTTGATCCATAGTTGAGTAAGAAAGTTATACACCTTTAAACAAAATTCATACCAAAAGTATTCATGTTTTTATAATTATTTCATAACAAATCACATTTACATTTCAACTCACACATCAATCAATTGCGATAATTATAACTCATACTGTGTCTAAACCAAGTCGTACAAGTCATTCGTCCCTCTCTTTACATGACCGTGGTCACCCTGTCTATGACGATCAAACCACGTCTCATGACAGATTGCCTAAGAACGTACTCTATATTTGCTCCAAGCTTAAACGCCCGAGAGACCTATAAGTCTCTAAAGACACACAAAAACCACATAAGTACAGCTTATATATTCACACATTATTTTTCAAAACTAATTACAATTTATCACATTCACAAGCTCATATATGAATCCATATATATTCAAATACATTTCCATCACATGCATATCAAAACATGCTTTTTATCAATCAAACAATAAACAAGTTCACTTTAAAAGTATCTTAAATAACTCATAATTTTAAACATCATTTAAGAATCATCAACAAAGCTTTCTATAATCATACATATTTAAATCCATTCAAACAAGGAAAATAACTTCTATGATGGTTCTATTAAAGAAAGCATAACCCCCTACTGAAAGGGGTACCAAGATCCAAACTCCAAATTGTTGGTTCACTCGTATGATTGTCAAATCCACCAATTTTAATCACTAAACAATTATAAAAATAATAATATTAAAATTTATTTAACTACGAGTTTAACATAACAAATTGAATCCCAAACGATCTTGAAATGACTCAAAATTCTAGATCCAAATAAGTTGTCTTGGATTTGAACTACTACCTGGATCCATATTTGATCCAAATTGGAAAACACAGTAGGTATTATGTGTTTTTGCGTCAACATAGAACCTAGTCTAAACCTGAAACTGTTTAAACGAGTTCTATGTCTGACCCAAAACCTGTTTCAAGACTCATAACCCAAAACCTTATTCTAACATATTCTTCACACAAAACTATTAGTGCGACACAAGACACGGAGACACAACACGATATAGTGTTATTTCATAGCACAAACCAAGACACTCCCAAAAGGGACTCGTTTCTCTAGTTTTTTACGACTCTTTTGACATTTTTCGGTGACAACCAAGGTTGGCGGTGGTCCTCAACCAACCGCCTGCCTCCTCTCTTCCGGCCTAGCTTAACATCAGCCAACAACGGTGGTGTTTTAGTGAGAAAACTTTAAGAAAATAAAGAAAACCCTATCAACTCGGTTGAGGAAGAAATATGTCGATTCAATGTATTTTTCGGCACCATATGACCATTAAACAATCCAAAATCAACCTAACTAGTGGGGCAGACCAAAACCCCTCTAACCTAAACCATAATTGATTTTTCCAATGATTTCGCTTGATCAACCCTCCCCATTGTCGTTGATATTCAGTACACTCTTGTGCCTCTATTTGCATGAGAATCATCCTTAAAACGTTTGGTTTAGAGTAGGTTGAGTTTTTCAACAACCCACCCTCACTTTCTATCAATGCATTCCATCATTTATTGATAGAATTTCAATTGATTTGGGCCTAAGTTAGGATATAGATTATGACCCAAACCACTATATTACATTAGGAGGTTTGCTTTTATATTTCTCCTCTATATAAATAAAGAAGCATTTCCATTTATAGCATGTGTGATGTTCGTATCAATGTTATAAAAAATTGTATCATATTGTATGATACGATAGAATTCTATCATGTATTGTATGAGAATATGGTATGGCACAAGCACACGTATAACAAAAAATGATTTAGTGTGTTGTATCATATGATATGAGATTGTATTGTGCCTATCGTATGAATTGATATTGATTTTTTTTTGTATAAAATTCGAGAATTCAAAGTTGCAAAAATCACTTATGCTCATTTTCAAACCCTTTTCCATGTTATTCTTTTTATCCCAAATCCTTCCCTTTTAAATTGTATCCGATTCTTCACTTGAAAATTTTGAGGTTTTTATAGATTTCATGATTCTTGACCTCTAAAAAGACTTTTTCTTCTTGTTGATTATCCCTTCTCGTCTTAATGGATTTCGATCACTCGATCCGACATATAAATATTGTACCCCGATATACGAAGCCAATAAGCTTGTGAATAAATGTATGTTTTGCAGTATTTCTCGTATAAAACATAACCTTGCAGGAACAAAGAAGGATGCTAGTGTTTGTTCTCAGATTATCAAAGAAGTGAAGTACGAGATTGAGCAGGTATTGAGGCTTCAAATGAGAGGAAGAGATTAAGAGAGAGAGAGAGTAAAAATAGGTAGTTGGGATATATCTCAACCATTTGAAGATGCTTCTAAAGAGATGTATTGTGATGAATTTCATGGTGTAGCCGAGATAGAAGAAGAGGTGGCTAAAGAGGGGAGAGAAAGCAAGAAAATGAAGAGTATAGATTCTGGTGGTAGTAGCAATGGAGTTAGCTATTGATCCACTGCAATGGCTCCTATTCGCTTGATGCCTACGACGGGTACTAGAGGAGGAACGAGAGCTAGAGATAGTGGGATGCCTTTATCTTTTTTCCACATATGACTCCTTGATCTCAGCTATGTATTAGATCAACTATGACTTCAAATAAGGTAATTAAGAAAGTAGATTTGAAGTGTGCAAATTTTTTTTATGAAAATTGTCTCTCTTTCAACATTGCAAACTCATTTTCATTTCAAAGTATGACGGATGCTATTGTCAATGTGAGATCGAGTTATAGAGACCCTACTTATCATGCTTTGAGGGGTACACAACTGTGGAAATGGGTTGATATTATTAATACATCGAGTTGTGAATTTAGTGAGTCATGAAATAATACAAAATGTTATATTATGGTTGATGGTTGGATCGATGGTCATCGTAGGTCTTTTATGAATTTTTTAGTCTATTGTCCCAAGGAGAAATTATTTATGAAATCATATGATTATCTCATACTAATCAAATTACAGATAATTTACTCCTTATTTTTTAGAAAGTTGTTTAGGATGTAAATATTTCAAATATTGTTTAATTCATTATTGATAATACTGTAAATTTTAAAGTAGTTGGTAAGATGCTTGAGGTGAATCATCCATCCTTAGTATGGACTTCATGTGTTGCACATTGCATAGACTTAATGCTTAAGATTTGAGTGCAATAGATGAAATAAGAGGGACTATAAATGCATGTAGAAATGATATAAAATTTATTTATAATCATTCTTCTATATTGCATTTGATGTGAACGTATACATGTGAAAGATAATATATTAGGCCTTCATTGACAAGATTTGTTATGAATGCCATTACTATGTAAAGTCTTGTTATATATAAAAATACATTGGAAAAAATGTTTGTATCTGATAAATGATACTCTAATAGTTGGTCTACAAAGAGGGAGTAAATTGTTGTGATAGATGTTGTTTTCAATGCTGACTTTTGGAAAAATTATCTCAAATTTTTTAGGATGACTGTACGTTTAGTGTAGTAATCTTTTAGGATGATTGTACCTTCAATTAAGGTAATGAGGATGGTGAACAGTGAAGATAGTCTTGTTATGCCTTATATGTATATGATATTATGAATAAGGTCAAATTGAAAATATAAGCAAACATTGACCACAAGCAGTTACTTCTAAAAAAGGTTTGTAAGATAATTTATGCATGTTGAAACTACCAAATATATCATGATTTAATACAAGATGCCTTATATCTTCAATTTTCTCCCAACTTTGTAGAGGATAAAGAAGTAAAACAGGATATATTGAATGCAACTGACTTTGTATAAGATTTATCTACTCGTTATAATATTCATTTAGAGTTAAGCAAGTATATATAGGGGGTGTTGGAGATTTTGGAAGGTCAATTGCAATCCAACTCCATTCTCAAATGTGACCATGTATTATGTGTTTTTATTGATATTCATTTAAGTTATCAATTGATTGACTTTGAGTGTTTCTTATTAATCATTATCGTATTTTGTTTCAGATGAACGGTGGACTCACTTTAGTGTAGATGCACCAAACTTGTCAAGGTTTGCTCAACGTATATTGAATCAATCATGCAGTTCGAGTGGGTACGAGAGAAATTGAAGTTTTTTCAAACACATTATATGAAAAAGAGAAACAAACTAGAATATGCTCGACGGCGTGATTTGGTATACATTGCATATAACATGAAGTTAAGTCAAAGGTAACAATTTTAAAAATATGTATTGTTTCTCCCTAGTGAATGATTGATGACTATATTGCATTTGATATTCTTGATAACGTGGATATTCTTTCTTTACAGAAAAATACAAAGAGATGTAAGAAGGGCAAGTAAGGTGTCATATGACCCGCTGAGGTACAAAAATATTGATATTCTTGATGATTGGGTCGAAGAGGAGTAGTCACCATCAGTTTAAAAGATGAAAACTGGAGGGCAGTACAAGACGAAGCAAAACTTGGAGTTAGAGATGATGATGAAAATGAAGGTGTTGGATGGGCAGATCCAATTGTGGAGAAAGAAGAGGGAGGAGACGATGATGATGGTGATAGTGATCATGACTATGTCGATTACAATGCTTTTGTTGATTATGATCCACGTTGTGGATGATTGTTGTAAATGTAATTATAACTTTGTAATACTTTGGTATGGATGATTGTAAGTTGTAACTTTGTTGTTTATTAATTAATGGTATTCGATATTCATGTTATGGTATGGATGATTGTTCATTATAAGATGTTATTTAACTTTGTTATGGTCAAAGTGTTCTCTTTTCATAATCTCTCTCAATATTCTTATAGAGTCATAGTCATTTATAATTTTATTAGAAATTATCTGTTTCGAATCAAGCTTTTGGATTCAATTTTGTTTAATGTTGAATGTGTTATATATGTTTTGTTCATTAATTCCAATTCTTCTATTTTTTTGAATTTATTAATTTTTTTGAATTTTTTTATTAGGAAAAAATTGTGTTGTATCGTATCATATTATACGATACAGTATGATTATCGTGTATCGGTGACAAGTGTGATACGGACACCGATATACCTTTTACAACATTAGTTCGTAGTAGTATTTATGAGTGTTTAGGGGTTGTTTGTTTGATAGAAGGTTGAGCAATGCTATCACAGCTCAGATTTTGCACCACTTCTGATTTGTGACTGATTATATCATAGTTTAACAGATCTTAACAAGAAAATTATTTCTAGCAAAATTATTAAATACAAAATGCAGAGAGGTTTTCTTTGAGCTAGAAGTGTCACTTTTCTGCTTCTACTTTATTACACAAAAATTTAATCCTTTTGGAGCCTATCCAAACATGCCATGTGACCCGTGCTACGTGTGAAGCTGGAAAACAAAAAATGAGTTGCTTAATTGGATTAGATCTAGCTCATGACCAATTGGATCTCTAATCCAAGTGCCCACGCCAGCATCATTTAGTAAAATTTGGGTCTCATCAGATAAGGTTCGACCCATTGACTGCCCCACCTGGACCCATCCGAGCGTTTATTTATCTCCTTGATTTTTGGTTTTAGGGGTCAAAAGCTGGAGATGGCAATTCGTGTTTAAGGTCGTGTTGGTGATGTGCCATTCCATGTTCGTGTCACTTCTGACCAGGAAACAGAGGTCAATCGGCTCCGTTTTGTTTGTGTCACCTTGAGTGGATGCAGACATTTTCTTCTCGTCCTCAGTCGAGTTTTTCCTATTGTGCTTATTCTGCCAGCAGTTTCATGATTTGGGTCCGTCGTGATATTTCTCATTTGTGTCAAAATCATGTAAACACGAATAGGACCCAGTTTCTGGCGTGTTACTTTTGTTACAATAACATGATCCTTTTGTGTTGTGTTCGTGTTGGGTTTTCATGCCATTTAGGAGGCCCTACGGAAAACTCCTAGAATCCATGAAAGCTTCTAAATCTATTCATGCATGAGAGGTTGTATTGATTGTGTCAATAAATGACATGGAACAAATGATCGAGCGCAGCTTACATACTACGGCGTATTACTCTGCGCCACCCTGGCCACAGGTTTAACACATCTCTCCCAATTATATATTCTCGGTTTAATATTAGGTGATCCAATACAGGGTCATTTAAAAACATTATCTGGATATACCATATCTTTAAGGTGCATTACAACTATATATATAGTTTAAATCTAGAGGATGCTTGGATTTTGTAAGTGATATCTACATAATATAAAGAATGAAGAAAATATTGTAGTGGGGAAATCTACAGAACAGCATCAAATAGCGTAGTACCACGTGACCGAGATAAGAACTGAGGATGTTAAAGGCTTGAAGCAATCAGATAAGGGACGATCAAGATCTGCGATTGAACGATTATGTTCTTATGGTTATTTATGTTTTTACACAAAAACTTGCCAAAGGTGGTATTATTTTCGTGTTTCTCTTGTGTCATTTTGTGTTCGTGTCAAAAGCAGGTGAACTACAACGATACAGTACCTTTGAGCATAGATACCATGACCTTTTCTCCTTTGGTATTATAGTTACCATGATTTAAAACTAAAGAAAGAAGCCATACAAGGGGAAAACCTCAAGAAAATATAAGTCCATGTATATATATATATATATATATATATATATATATATATATATATATATATATATATATATATATATATATATGTACATGCACGTGCGAGCTTATATCTGCAAATCTGCTTAATATTTTCACAGTATCAATGCAAACTGCAAAAAATACAATCATACTTTCCGTTTTTTAAATTCAAATCTATAAGTTGATCGAACAAATAAAACCATGATGTTTAAATGGATTTGAACATAAATGAGTGTACGCATTTATCACCCCTCTCTCCCCCTCTCTACACACACGTATATATATATATATATATAGAGAGAGAGAGAGAGAGAGAGGGAATCAAAGAGCCCAGTCAGATGAGCTAACGCTCTGTGAGCTAAGTCTATTATATTTGTTGATAGGACAGGAGCCCTAAAAAACAGGACATTAGCACATGCAATATGAGTTCATCATCTCTTCATGGAGGTGGTTTGATCAGGTCGTTCAAATAATAGGGATGCTGATTGTAGGAGGCCAAAAAGCCAAAGAAAGTAAAACAGCAGAAATTAGAGAAACTGTATCCAGACCACAGATAAGCAAATATACCATTTCATATCTTGCAATAGTTACCGACAAGGGTCGAATGAGATAGCTGGATATAAAAGGAGGGGGCTTCAGGTTCGAATCCTAGCAGCTACTCCAGCTTACCTGAGAGAAAAGGGAAATGGTAGAGATTCCAATTCACTGCTATTCTCGTGCCAGACTCTGTCTACAATGCGCGGTCGGCATTCTTTTTTGCACTGTACATAATTTACCGTCCTCCTAAGAAATAGATCAATCTATTTATGATCATATGGTGTAATCATAAACAAAGAAGAGGCTTTCTGGCATGGTGAGAGGAAGGCTGTCGATATAAACATAGAATTGCCTTAAGTTCTCCTTCGCCAGCTTTGTGGTATCAATGAAATCAGAATTACTAGTTAGAACCCACAGGTCTCTTGAATTCACCCTCTTCAAGCTGTCTCTACAAAATGGGCAGGACTTAGACCGCGTGTTCCTGCAACAGGAGATGAGTGCAGTTTCAATGAATGCTTCTTAACCAAGGAACGACAATGAAAATGTCGACGGCAGATAGAAAGAATAAGGCTAATGCAATACCAGTCACGGAAACATTTGATGCACATTGCATGACCACAATTGGGGAGGACGACCTTGCTGCAAGTCTCCATGCAAATCCCGCATTCGTCTTCTCTTTCCATGTCCAAGTCAGACAGCTTGTTCTTCTCTTCGATTCTCTTGCGAGATAATCTTTCTTTGCACCGGACTATCTGCTTAGTATCTTCTATAAATGCATGTAGAAATGATACAAAATTTATTTATAATCATTCTTCTATATTGTATTTGATGTGAATGTATACATGTGAAAGATAATATATTAGGCCTTCATTGACAAGATTTGTTATGAATGCCATTACTATGTAAAGTCTTGTTATATATAAAAATACATTGGAAAAAATGTTTGTATCTGATAAATGATACTCTAATAGTTGGTCTACAAAGAGGGAGTAAATTGTTGTGATAGATGTTGTTTTCAATGCTGACTTTTGGAAAAATTATCGCAAATTTTTTAGGATGACTGTACGTTTAGTGTAGTAATCTTTTAGGATGATTGTACCTTCAATTAAGGTAATGAGGATGGTGAACAGTGACGATAGTCTTGTTATGCCTTATATGTATATGATATTATGAATAAGGTCAAATTGAAAATATAAGCAAACATTGACCACAAGCAGTTACTTCTAAAAAAGGTTTGTAAGATAATTTATGCATGTTGGAACTACCAAATATATCATGATTTAGTACAAGATGCCTTATATCTTCGATTTTCTCCCAACTTTGTAGAGGACAAAGAAGTAAAAAAGGGTATATTGAATGCAATTGACTTTGTATAAGATTTATCTACTCGTTATAATATTCATTTAGAGTTAAGCAAGTATATATAGGGTGTTGGAGATTTTGGAAGGTCAATTGCAATCCAACTCCATTCTCAAATGCGACCATGTATTATGTGTTTTTATTGATATTCATTTAAGTTATCAATTGATTGACTTTGAGTGTTTCTTATTAATCATTATCGTATTTTGTTTCAGATGAATGGTGGACTCACTTTAGTGTAGATGCACCGAACTTGTTAAGGTTTGCTCAACGTATATTGAATCAATCATGCAGTTTGAGTGGGTACGAGAGAAATTGAAGTTTTTTCAAACACATTATATGAAAAAGAGAAACAAACTAGAATATGCTCGACAGCGTGATTTGGTATACATTGCATATAACATGAAGTTATGTCAAAGGTAACAATTTTGAAAATATGTATTGTTTCTCCTTAGTGAATGATTGATGACTATATTGCATTTGATATTCTTGATAACGTGGATATTCTTTCTTTACAGAAAAATGCAAAGAGATGTAAGAAGGGCAAGTAAGGTATCATATGACCCGCTGAGGTACAAAAATATTGATATTCTTGATGATTGGGTCGAAGAGGAGTAGTCACCATCAGTTTAAAGGATGAAAACTGGAGGGTTGTAAAAGACGAAGCATAACTTGGAGTTAGAGATGATGATGAAAATGAAGGTGTTGGATGGGCAGATCCAATTGTGGAGAAAGAAGAGGGAGGAGATGATGATGATGGTGATAGTGATCATGACTATGTCGATTACAATGCTTTTGTTGATTATGATCCACGTTGTGGATGATTGTTGTAAATGTAATTATAACTTTGTAATACTTTGGTATGGATGATTGTAAGTTGTAACTTTGTTGTTTATTAATTAATGGTATTTAATATTCATGTTATGGTATGGATGATTGTTCATTATAAGATGTTATTTAACTTTATTATGGTCAAAGTGTTCTCTTTTCACAATCTCTCTCAATATTCTTATAGAGTCATAGTCATTTATAATTTTATTAGAAATTATCTGTTTCGAATCAAGCTTTTGGATTCAATTTTGTTTAATGTTGAATGTGTTATATATGTTTTGCTCATTAATTCCAATTCTTCTGTTTTTTTGAATTTATTAATTTTTTTGATTTTTTATTAGGAAAAAATTGTGTTGTATCGTATCATATTATACGATACAGTACGATTATCGTGTATCGGTGCCAAGTGTGATACGGACACCGATATACCTTTTACAACATTGGTTCGTAGTAGTATTTATGAGTGTTTGGGGGTTGTTTGTTTGATAGAAGGTTGAGCAATGCTATCACAACTCAGATTTTGCACCACTTCTGATTTGTGACTGATTATACCATTGAAGGTACTTTTCATAGTTTAACAGATCTTAACAAGAAAATTATTTCTAGCAAAATTATTAAATACAAAATGCAGAGGTGTTTTCTTTGAGCTAGAAGTGTCACTTTTCTGCTTCTACTTTATTACACAAAAATTTAATCCTTTTGGTTCTATTTTTGTTTTTCTGACTGGATAGTTGAGCCTATCCAAACATGCCATGTGACCCGTGCTACGTGTGAAGCTGGAAAACAAAAATGAGTTGCTTAATTGGATTAGATCTAGCTCATGACCAATTGGATCTCTAATCCAAGTGCCCACGCCAGCATCATTTAGTAGAATTTGGGTCTCATCAGATAAGGTTCGACCCATTGACTGCCCCACCTGGACCCATCCGAGCGTTTATTTATCTCCTTGATTTTTGGTTTTAGGGGTCAAAAGCTGGAGATGGCAATTCGTGTTTAAGGTCGTGTTGGTGATGTGCCATTCCATGTTCGTGTCACTTCTGACCAGGAAACAGAGGTCAATCGGCTCCGTTTTGTTTGTGTCATGCAAACATTTTCTTCTCATCCTCAGTCGAGTTTTTCCTATTGTGCTTATTCTGCCAGCAGTTTCATGATTTGGGTCCGTCGTGATATCTCTCGTTTGTGTCAAAATCATGTAAACACGAATAGGACCCAGTTTCTAGCGTGTTACTTTTGTTACAATAACATGATCCTTTTGTGCTGTGTTCGTGTTGGGTTTTCATGCCATTTAGGAGGCCCTACGGAAAACTCCTAGAATCCATGAAAGCTTCTAAATCTATTCATGCATGAGAGGTATTGATTGTGTCAATAAATGACATGGAACAATTGATCGAGCGCAGCTTACATACTACGGCATATTACTCTGCGCCACCGTGGCCACAGGTTTAAGTCCACATCTCTCCCAATTATATATTCTCGGTTTAAAAACATTATCTGGATATACCATATCTTTAAGGTGCATTACAACTATATATATAGTTTAAATCTAGAGGATGCTTGGATTTTGTAAGTGATATCTACATAATATAAAGAATGAAGAAAATATTGTAGTGGGGAAATCTACAGAATAGCATCAAATAGAGTAGTACCACGTGACCGAGACAAGAACTGAGGATGTTAAAGGCTTGAAGCAATCAGATAAGGGACGATCAATATCTGCGATTGAACGATTATGTTCATATGGTTATTTATGTTTTTACGCAAAAACTTGTCAAAGGTGTTATTATTTTCGTGTTTCTCGTGTCATTTCGTGTTCGTCTAAAAAGCAGGTGAACTACAACGATACAGTGCCTTTGAGCATAGATACCATGACCTTTTTTCCTTTGGTATTATAATTACCATGATTTAAAACGAAAGAAAGAAGCCATACATGAAGGGAAAAACCTCAAGAAAATATAAGTCCATGTATATATATGTACATGCACGTGCGAGCTTATACCTGCAAATCTGCTTAATATTTTCACAGTATCAATGCAAACTGCAAAAACTACAATCATACTTTCCGTTTTTTAAATTCAAATCTATCAAACCGTGATGTTTAAATGGATTTGAACATAAACGAGTGTACGCATTTATCACCCCTCTCTCTCCCCCTCTCTACACACACGTGTGTGTGTGTGTGTATATATATATATATATATATATATATATATATATATATATATAGAGAGAGAGAGAGAGAGAGAGAGAGAGAGAGAGACGGGGCGGGGGAATCAAAGAGCCCAGTCAGATGAGCTAACGCTCTGTGAGCTAAGTCCATTATATTTGTTGATGGGACAAGAGCCCTAAAAAGCAGGACATTAGCACATGCAATATGAGTTCATCATCTCTTCATGGAGGTTGTTTGATCAGGTCGTTCAAATAATAGGGATGCTGATTGTAGGAGGCCAAAAAACCAAAGAAAGTAAAACAGCAGAAATTCGAGAAACTGGATCCAGACCACAGATAAGCAAATATACCATTTCATATCTTGCAATAGTTACCGACAAGGGTCGAATGAGATAGCTGGATATAAAAGGAGGGAGCTTCAGGTTCGAATCCTAGCAGCTACTCCAGCTTACCTGAGAGAAAAGGGAAATGGTAGAGATTCCAATTCACTGCTATTCTCGTGCCAGACTCTGTCTACAATGCGCGGTCGGCATTCTTTTTTGCACTGTACATAATTTACCGTCCTAAGAAATAGATCAATCTATTTATGATCATATGGTGTAATCATAAACAAAGAAGAGGCTTTCTGGCATGGTGAGAGGAAGGCTGTCGATATAAACATAGAATTGCCTTAAGTTCTCCTTCGCCAGCTTTGTGGTATCAATGAAATCAGAATTACTAGTTAGAACCCACAGATCTCTTGAATTCACCCTCTTCAAGCTGTCTCTAC
Organism: Brasenia schreberi; assembly: GCA_036023115.1. Taxonomy (NCBI): domain Eukaryota; kingdom Viridiplantae; phylum Streptophyta; class Magnoliopsida; order Nymphaeales; family Cabombaceae; genus Brasenia; species Brasenia schreberi. The sequence goes on from JAYKKT010000082.1 coordinate 19,793,467, forward strand.
AAAATGGGCAGGACTTAGACCGCGTATTCCTGCAACAGGAGATGAGTGCAGTTTCAATGAATGCTTCTTAACCAAGGAACGACAATGAAAATGTCGACGGCAGATAGAAAGAAAAAGGCTAATGCAATACCAGTCACGGAAACATTTGATGCACATTGCATGACCACAATTGGGGAGGACGACCTTGCTGCAAGTCTCCATGCAAATCCCGCATTCGTCTTCTCTTTCCATGTCCAAGTCAGACAGCTTGTTCTTCTCTTCGATTCTCTTGCGAGATAATCTTTCTTTGCACCGGGCTATCTGCTTAGTATCTTCTAATTCCATGTGATCTGCTTCAAGCTGTTGCAGAGAAGGATATATAACCGCTGCAAGCGAGGGTCCTAGCATGTCAGAGAAATTGGATCCCAACAACTATGCTGACATTGAATCAGACACTTTAAAGAGTACCGAAAACCAGAAGAGAATGTGCATGTTTTGAAACAATATAACAAACAAATAAAATCAATAAAAGATCAACGATGACAGCATTAAGATGCGTACTGTGGAATTCCCTAAGGCTAGCTCTCCGCTCTTGATCAGCGTTGCTCGTTGTCCCATCAACATATACCTGCAATGAATCGTACACCCACATCAGGAAATAACTTCTAAAGACACGATCTTAAGTTGAGCTCTCTATGAGCCTTCCACAAAAACTGTTCAGCTTACTCACCTTATATATAAGAATGTCAAATAAGCCACCTAAGCAGCTTGAGAGGCTAAAATCCATCCATTCAACGATGAAAAGAAGAATAGGTGCGAAGGGGCTGAGAGATAATCTCATCTGGAAGCAGGCTCCATCAAGATCTCCAGGAATAGAAGCAGCTCTGGAAACAACGAGATGCATAGACCCAATTTTAGTAAACCAAAGAATGATATCAATTGAACGCAAACCCCTTTGAAATACCCATGAATAGAAGCAACCCTTCAATACAGATGTGCATAGGCAAAACTCAGCATGCACCGGATATTTTCAAGCATGCAGACACTTAATGTTACTCTCCTTTCAACTTCTCTCAGACATTTTACTTCGAAACTAACATTTCAAGGACACAAGGAGCTACCTACAGCTCTCCCGGTTACCATAACAATAACAAAACAACAAAACGCAAAATGCCTTCAAGTTGAAGGTCTCTACGCCGATACCCAGGGAGTGCATATCTGGTTGGAGTCTGCCTGAACCGGGGTTTATCATAAAACAAAAGCTTTCCAACAATGAACTTCACAAGATCTGAAGAACTAAAAGAAAAGAAGTTACGGCCACTACGCCATTGTTGTTGTTGTTCAAAATCATATAAATCGTGAAGAGTTGAATAAGAAACAAAAAATAATAAAATCTCTGAGGGACTCGCTTAAGATGGTAAGCCATGCATTCGCAACTACCAATACCCGACAAAACTACCACTTTCACATATTGATTGATAAGAAAAGACGAATATACACAACGTTAGTTCTTCATAAAATAAAAAAATCACGATCCGTCACAGAATCATGAAGTATTGGCAAAACTGATATCAGAAGAATGAAAAGCTTCCTAACCAACCAAACCCGTTGGGAACCGCGTCAAATTGTTCAATACGTTTTAGTTTCACATCCACATATGTGAAGGTAAGAGATGAATGGGTGAAAAGAGAAATAATTTGAAGTGCACGTTTTATTATTTTGTGATAAAAAGAATCTCAGTTTTTCAAGGCATGACAACCCACCCAATATATAGAGCGCTAATTAACCCTCTGTTCCTAAACCAACACAGATAAGAAGGAAATTAATCCACAGTTGCTCAACAGACTGTATTTGACTTTTTTAGTTAAGCAATTCAACCGAGATAAGCACCCATAATGCAATTTTGATAGCGTGGCTTCTCTCCAATTATAGGCCATCACAGACTGTCACTCTATTAAAGAAAAAGGAATAAGAAAAACAATAGAAAATTTGCAGAAAATACACAAGGGATGAACGAGGGAGAAACGCAATTCATCATCTTCTTCCTTTAAAAATACAACGGAACCAAAAGAAAAAAACATACGGATTGAAAGTCCATTCCATCTGCTAGTTTTTAGTCTTCAAAGTGAGGAATTGAGGACTCAAAGAAAAATGCCAAAAGGGAGAAAACCCAATTGTGATCATCACTTAGAAAGGGGAGAGCATAACCCAGAAACTAGCGCAATCCAGACAACATCCACCTTTTCAAAACAATTTGTGGGGAACGTTTCTCAAAAAGTAACCCAAGTTATCGAGAATATAAGATGAACTGAAGGTCTTAAAACAAAAGCCAACAACAGAGCAAAAGTGAAATTGTTGGTCATCCAAAATTTTCCGCTTCTCGTCATGGCGAATGACCCCACATACACTGCAATGTTACCTCCCCCCCTTCCCCCCACATACACACAGTCAGAGAGAGAGAGAGAGAGAGAGAGAGAGAGAGAGAGACTCACAAGGTATTGGCATGTTTGATATCAGCCTCTAATGCCTTGAGGATTTCCTTGTATGACGCCTTCTGCTGCAATTTCTGCAACATATTCCCCCTCTTAGACAGACAGACAGAGAGAGAGAGAGAGAGAGAGAGAGAGAGAGAGAGAGAGAGAGAGAGAGAGAGAGAGAAAGGTGGTCTAGAGAGAAAAAGAACGGGATGGGTGGGAGTGGGAGCAGGAATAAATGCAAAGAGGTGGATGGAGACCAGTAAAAGAGGAGTGTTCTCCTTGGAAATGAAAGGCTTGAAAACCTAAACACCAAGAAAAAGGAAGGGATGGCTTTCAGAGCGTGGGCAACCAATTTGCGTTTTCTCTTTTTGATTTTTGTTGGTGGTGATGATGCTGGTGGTGGGCGACTGGCTGCCGCTTATTCTTACCCTTTTCTCCCCCTCTTTTTGGCATGAATTAGAATAAGAAGACAATCAAAAGGGGCTACGCGAAAGAATGGATAACAGATACATTCACTCGTTTTCCTTTCGCCTTCACGGGCGTGTATTGTTTCCGCCTTCAACAGTATCTGACGTTTTCTTGGTGGGCCACTCTAAAGCTATCTGTAATAATTTATTTATTCAACACGAACTAATACTCTTTTAGTTAAATGCTAACATGACGCGATATGATTAATACGAATCCATGTAGATAAGATTTGGTCCTGATCTATTTTATAGCCTTTATTTCCAATAAAATGCATCTCTCCTTGGATGCAGTAGGGAGGAGGGGCATTCATGGTTCGGTTCTAGTCTTGACCTTGAATCGCAGTACTATTCTCGGTTGTTAGTTTTTAGAGAGCAGAATCAAACAGTATCACCGTGTATTTTGAATCACGATTCTATTTATTTTAGAGCTTAGCTAAATAAGAAGTATTACACCATCAAATTAATTATGTGGTTATAAAACTCACATATATATATATATATATATATATATATATATATATATATATATATATATATATATATATAAACTTGTAAACTTATTAGGATTTATATGTACGAGTGAGTGGATCCTGCTTACTTTTGACACACGTCTATCCATTCACATGAACATAATAACAAAATTTTTTATATTTGTTTTAAACTCTTTAAAAATTACAAATTACGTCGAGAAGTATACATGTAAAAAGTGGGGAGGATCTAGTTTTTCTTATATCTATATAAGTATTTGAACTTTATTCGTTTTAGTTCTGATGATTCATTCAATCGTAGAACCGTAAACTGAACCATTAGTCTTTTTCCTTATTAGAATATAACCGGATAAAATCACTCGACATCTTCAGTTTTAACGGTTTAGCTCGGTTAAATACCCAAGAAGAATCTGACATCGATGGAAATTTCCCATACAGACCATGTATTACTCACAATTCCATTTCCACACTAAGGACCATGTAACTTTTGATGGGGACCGAAGTTCTTCCGTGCAAATAACCAACTAGTTAATTATTTTAAAGCTGGGATTCTGTTTTGATAATTGTAGAAAAAAGGTTTATTCTAGAGATTTAATAACGTCGTATTCCTGGAAAGATTAGTTTTATTTGAAAGTTTGGTGAAAATGAAAAAAATGCATTGTGCGTAGAAGCTTGAGGTAAACTATTAAACTTATCTATTTCTTTTATGAAATAAACAGTATGAAGCATCACAACAAGCAAAGCTCGCCTCCTACGGGGTCGACTCACAAGTTGAAGGTCATGAGTTCAACAGCCGGGGCAATTGTACAGACATAAAAGCAATATCATTAGAAGAAGCAACGCAAATTATAAAAATTACCCTTTGTGAATGTGTTTAATGCTCGATGTTTTCCTATGTTAACAATTAACTCTATAAATCAATGTTTAACAATTGCCTTCCAGCACTTGTGACGACTTCAACTCTCTATTGAAGTGTTCACCATTTACTTCTTTATCTTGCCATCCAAGCACCTTAAGGGTATACTTGTTATAAGGTTTCAAGAGAAGTTGATCTTGATTTTTAGTGCTCGCAATTTCAAATTTTGTTGTACATGTATAAAACTTGTCAGTGAGTGGTTTCAGAGGTTAATTTAAGTCAAAAACGTCGAGACCAAGAGAGGTGGGTTTACCAATGCTTTGGCAAGGTTAATTCGTGTCACTTTCGTGTTTAAGACTAATGGGATTCTTACCAATTTATCATACCCAATCGATGGGGCTAAACTCTTGCTTGGACTGCTGTAAGTGTGCTTGATCCATGAAATTCATCCACTCAACACAACCATAAATATTTTAAATAAAAAAATAATTTAAATAATTAATACAATACACATATAAAATAAAATGATAAGGTTTAATTCTTTAGCTTTTGAGATGAACGGAAAGAGGACTTTTCAAGACAAAAAGTCTAACTTTAACTAAATGGCTCAATTGGGGTTGGGATACTGCAAACTCAAAGCATATGAGTTGTTTTCCTACATGGATGATATAAGCCAATGTTAGGGTTCTTCGTAATTCAACAGATTGAATCAATTAAGTATGAATTTACTACAATAAAAAGCAAGGATCTAATCAATCCAGTGCTCGCAAGTTCATTTGGACTAATCGGGCTCGCTCAGATTGTGTTACGGCAGCATCTTTGACGATGGTGGAAGGTGGGTCTAATGGCTCATGATTTTGTTTAAGCCAGGGCGAACTATGTATTTCAATCATGCATTTAACTGTAAACTGTAGCTTTTATGTTGATATTTCCAACTTGAAGAGGGTGACCACCCCATCTCCCCTCTATGTAGACCTGCAGCTGGTCTTCGATCAGCTTCACCCCGGAGAGGTTCGACACGAACCTGTTCACATTTTGCGGACAATGACTAAGCTCAAAATAATGTGGTCAGATTCGAACAGAGACCTTTACCATAACTGGGTCTAAGTCTTTATTTTCCTGTGCAACGACTGGGTTAGGTAACCAAAACACAGGATGGATGGTATTCAACGGCACGGTGCTCGGACGTCCTTAGTACTGTCGGGAGTTCAAATCCCGGAAGGTGCATTGCTTCAGCCTCCATCATAATAAAAGGATAACAAATTTAAAAAACTAATTAAAATATGTGTCAATGCCTCAAAATTTTGGGCGTCATTGTTATGTGTTCATGACTTGGTCCGATTTTCAACAAAGTCGACGTCGCGCAAGCCCCAGAGCCTCAACGGACTGGAACAAGGACTTACCGGTCCAATTTGGAAAAGTCAAAGTCAGAGCTTCAGACCCGAATAACGACGTGCTCGGTATCTATAGAGAGATCATGCATACACTCATTCATACTGCTTAAACATGTTCATTGTTCGATTAATGATAAATTTAATTTTAAAAATATTTCATTAAATACTAATATATATAGAGAGAGATATCATGCAAACACTCATTCATGCTTAAAGTTGTTTAAACATCTTCATCCTTTGATTGGTCAACATAATTAACGTTAGAGACTTGATAAAAAATATTTAATATATTAAATACTAAACATAAAAGTACAACAATAATTTTTACTTTTTAAATTCAAATCTCTACTATTAATAATACCAATCGAATAATAGATATCTTTAAATGAATTTCAGCATAAATAAATATACATATATACCAATTTATATATATGTACGCCAGATCCTCCTTTTAAAAAAAAAATGAGAGGCGGAAGCCAGGTGCATGGACCTCATGACCTTGGATTTGTGAGTAAACCCCTAGCCAAGTAAGATATCACTGTTGCACACGTCTAGCATAGACTTACAGGAGATCCGTTCCTGGTGATGACGCCACTCTATCTGTCTAATTTCAGAAATAAACAAACAAAATAGAAGGAAAGAAAAAACTGGAAAATCCAAGATCATCCTGCCATCTACATGGACTTCCTCCCGTGAATCTCATAATTTTCTTTCAAAGGTGTGACTGGGAACTTAATTGTCCCACGGTGAAATGTAGGATTTTGCATTAAAAGTGAAAAACATTAAGTAAAAGAATATATATACTTTACTTTTATACTCAATCATTCATATTAAAATTTTTGAAAATAAATTAATATATAAAATGAATTGGCACACATTGCATTCCCCAAAAGGAAAGTTTTAAATACCTAGGGTCAATTTTTCAAAGTGATGGAAGAATTGATGGAGATGTTACACATAGAATTAATGCTGGTTGGTTAAAATGGAGAGGAGCATCAGGTATTCTTTGTGACAAGAAGATACCATTAAAATTAAAAGGTAAATATTATAGAGCAGCAGTTAGGCCTGCCATGTTTTATGGTTCTGAGTGTTGGGCAGTTAATCATCAACATGTACAAAAGATGTCTGTGACAGAAATGAAGATGTTGAGATGGATGAGTGGTCATACAAGAAAAGACCGTATACATAATGAGGTTATTAGAAACAAATTAGGAGTGGCACCAATAGAGGATAAAATGAGAGAACATCGTTTAAGATGGTTTGGACATATAGAAAGAAGATCAAAAGAAGAACCTGTAAGAAGGTTAGAAAACCTAAATTTGGAAAGTATTAAAAGAGGTAGAGGACGACCACAAAAGTGTTGGAAAGAAACAATAAAGAATGATCTAGCTTATTGGGAGTTAACTGCTAACATGGCACACGATAGAGATCTGTGGAAACAAAGAATCCATGTAGCCGACCCCGTCTAGTATGGGAAAAGGCTTAGTTGTTGTTGTTGTTGTTGTAAATTAATATATAAAATGACAAGCATATTAGACTCTCTCTCTATCATTTGAGCAACTTACTCTGTAAGAATGATATTTATGTGGCTTCAAAATGTGGACGGTTCAAAAATGTCTTCCAAACCTCATAAAATCACCATTATCATTGACATTGAAATTTGGATTTGATAATTACTGAAATTCGAACATAATGGCCGCCAAAATAACAAATTTGTAAGGTACTTTTTCTTTCTTTCATCTTATTGTTGCATATCTTGCTACTAATCTAGCAAGTCCTTCGTAGTCATACTGCTGGAGTGCACCATGATCAGACCCACTCGTAAGCCTGGCGATGTGGGTCTGAACCACTTTAACATGATTACTTCACCCGGTTCAGAAAAGGAGCCGAACAAAGCAGGTCAAGTTGGCTCAGTGTGTTAGGTCGGTCTGGAGCATGTCAGGGATGGCAGTTGCTCATCAGATCATGGCTCATTGATGATTGAACTGGGTCAAGTGACTCGAGTGTAGACCAAAAACCTGCAAGTTGACATGATGTCTTACCAAAAGTTTTCAAAAGTTCATATAGTGGCAGCCAACTTTATGTGCTTGCAGGTATGTGCGTGCATCATGGACAAAGAAAGAACCCTAGCCGTCAGATGAACCGATAAAGGGTATAGAAAAAAGGTAAAAAAGAAAAAGAAAAAGACGATAAAATCATAATGTTTTTTTCATGATAAAAATATATATATGAATCACATCTTGGATGCTAGTTGAGAGACCTTTTGAGTTTCGTGTTTGTGGTCGTACAAATGTTTTTAACATGGTTTCCAGGTCGTGTTTCGCATTGGATATTCTCGTGTTGTATATGAAACTGTGAACAATTCCAAGTTTGCTGTTATGCCATATTGAGTTTCCGTCAAAACAGATTTACCCGAAGATGACCTATTTTTCTTTTGCGTTTCGTAGGTGGTTCCATAAAATAAAAGTTACGGTTATGCAACAATTGTAATGAAACACACGGGAATATGAAAAGATCCTGTATGTAGGTGGTTAGCTGTAATTTGTGTTAGGTTAAGTGATGAAGCATAAATTTATTAAGGGAAAGAAAGAAAGCTTACAAGATGAACTATGATCCAAGTCCCGCATATGCCATTGTTGTTTATCTGAAGAAGTATTGCTATTTGTTTTGGGGCCAAATCTCTGCTTTGTTGTAGTTAGACATGACCGGTTCAAACCGTAACCCGCGATTCCAGACCATGGGTTCTGATTTTCCAAAACTTGACACTGGAATCCAACCGAGCCATAGCTGTTTCCAGAACCATCGGTTCCTATTTGAGGGTTAATTGTCGGGAATTAAAAAAGAAACTACTAAAATGTGAAACTTAATATATATGTATAACGGACATTTGGACTCACGGAGATAAAAGCTCTGTTATCCCTGGTTTTCTCCAGTAATTCACAAGATTCGAACTGGAGACCTTGTTTAAGAGGAACAAGTGCCAAACCACTTGAACCGACCAAAATTTGGTATTGTATTGATAATGTTAATTAAACCTAGGTTGTTTTAATTTGATTTATAACTGGAAGAGATCACCGATGGACCAATCCAGTAAAGGGTGCATGTCAGCTTGCAGAAAAATGCCGTGGAAGTCATACTGATCGTTGGATGTCTGGAAATGAAGAGCTGGGATAGCAACTCCTACCCACTCCGCAGGTTCGGTCCACCCTGCCCCCGTGTGGGATAGCAACTCCTTCCTACCTGGACTTGGCAGCCGGGTCAGACCAATGGTGTTCTGCAAGGTGGGTTGGGTCAGGTTCACCTTATACTGCCCCGCCCCACAATATATAAACATATATCTGTGTTTAAGATAGTTTGTCAAACAAATATATATAAAGTATATCGAAACTTAAGGTCAATCATGCCATCTATATTAGCCTTAGTTGCTTATTTTATTTGGTAAAACACCATGAGAACATATCAAGGGCTTTGAGAAGTAATGGGGACTCACTGTCATAAGTCCTAAATATATGAAACATATGGAGTTAATCTTACAAGTTGCATTTTTTGGTTAAGGCCTAATATAAATGGTCCTATTGACCATGTAGAGTTTCTAGTTTACTTAATTATATATGATAAAAGTATATCCAAGATTTATTTAACTAATACTTTTACAATAAATTCATAAATAATGTGGGTTTGGTTGGAGCAAGGTGGGTTTACTGCGGTGCCGGTTTGAGTTTTGGATACAATAATCTATGGAGAGGGCAGGGAGGACCCAGGTGCAGATGGGATGCTAACCCACCCCAACCACCTCATTGCCATTAAAGAGTCCCTTTCCTAAACGTTACCAATTTGTGTAATATTGTCTCGGCAACTTTCAGTCGATGTCACAGTCTCACTGACAGTATTAGTTCAACGGCAGGACACTCTAGCACCATTACTGCTGGTGGGGAGTTCAACTCTTAGAGGGTGCAATGAGTACATCAATCTCTCAGTAAACCCTTCAATTTACCCCTTTGCTATTAGTTGCACATCTAAAAATTACAAAAACTTATCGTACTGGTCTATGAATTTACATAACATTTGATTATGTCGGTTTTAGGCGAGTCAAAGGGTCTTCAATTTATTATATTGACAACTGTATACACCCTTTGTACTTGATCGTTTGATATCGAAGATTGAAGAATAAACCTAAAAGTTAATGTAACTTGTATCTTGAAGAATTTTATGCATAACCACTTCTCCGAAGAAATTTATGTATTTTACGAGACATCAATGAGCTGAAGTAAAAAAATCTCTACACTGCAAAGTTCTAAAAGCTGACATCTCCAAAAGCCTCCAACTCCAACGCATATGATCGAAGTATATCCAGAATTCTCAATCAAATGAGAGAATGTATTCTTCCTCTGATGCCAAATACAAACCATCCCTCTAAGAATGATTTGGACCCAGGCGGATAATTGGATTCTTCCTGTTGAGGACTGGAGAAAGATTTCCTTTTACAACAAGTGTAAATGGCCAATGGCGTCTAGGCTATATATTAGGGATCATCAAGGAGCTTCGACATATTTTTATTTTTTTTAATGTTCTGAACGGTTTAGAACTCAAACCGAAATCAAAACGATCGCAGTTTGGTTCCAGATTCTGATTTTAAGAAACTAGAACCGACTATTTAAAACTGCGGTTGCGGTTTGCCTGAAACCAATCATGTCTAAGTCTAACCTTGGGGATCTGCTTTCAGTGCCTTTGCTCAGAGCTTGAGGCTACGGTGACAGTGGTCAGGTTGACTATTTCAGGACTTGCTTCCTTGGAGATGTTATCGAATATTATGACCTGACAGTCTATTTAAACTCTCTTGAATTGAGTAAGTTGTTTGAATGAGGCAGATTGCTGAAAGTCAAGTGTATTATGGCTTTATTCCCTCAACAAGAGGTAAACTGCAGAAACATACAGGAAGGAAGAAACACATTTAAAGCAGTCACATTGTTAACACTTTACAAGAACTGGTTTCAGCTAGTGGTTGGTTGTTTCTGTCAAATTTGCTTGCTCTTTGATTACAGCCGTTTCTGGGATGAGGTTGCCTTTGCAAGACTACGACTATTTACTGAATTACGAGTCGGCCACCAGGACATGTCGTTTGCCTGAGCTAGGTCAAGCTCTATGGGTTTCTTTTCTTTTCTTTTCTTTTTTTGTTATAATGGGAGGCTAAAGTCAGGAATACACACCATACGTATCGAACTTATGGCTTGAGTCTTGTGAGTACAGTCCCACTAGCGATGTTGCTCTCAATACGGATCTATTTATATCAATGTCACATGAAAAAGAGTGGATAATTGGATCTTACTTATCATTGACGTTGGTCACTCATCATCGATCATTGATTTTAGGCGACATGAATATAATAAAGTTATCTTTTATGAATTTTCAAAAACTTTATAACCATTAAAATTATACTCATGCTTTCAAAAAGTACTGAATATAACTTATCAATTAGTAGCAATGGTGGGTTGATCCCACTTTCCTTATAATAAAGTTCTTGCTAATGGGTTGGATCATGGATGCGATTGTTTATAATGCTCTCTACTCACTACCAGCCAGCCAGCAACCTTATTTCACCAACAAAAAGAGACGGGCTTACTGAATTCGGGAAGGACTCTAATTGGGGTGTGTACCCCCACTAGCTTCAATTTGCATCCCCTTCAATCCAAAATTTTCTCCTTTGAATGTAACTAGAAGTAGATTCTAATTAGTTAGACTTCATGGCAGCAGGGTTAAGTGAACCGACGAATATATATATATATATAGAAAGAGAGGAGAGAGAGAGGAGGAGGAGGAGTCTCAATTGAACATTTTTTTAACGCATAATCTTATACAACATCTTTATTGTCCGATCTTTGATATCGACCGTAGATACTTAAATCAAGTGTAACATTGTATGATTATATTTACATTTAACACACATGAGTGTATTAAATACAAAGTGATTCAAATATTCACTGTCAATGTCAAAGGTTGAATAATAGAGATGTTGGTAAAAGATTATTCACCAAAATGCATGATGCTGCTAACACACTCTCTCTCTCTCTTCTCTCTCTCTATATATATATATATATATATATATATATATATATATATATATATAGGAAGTGGCCCCTACTTAATATCATTCATACTTAAATCCCCTCAAAGATCTTCGTCGTTTGATTAATGCAATTAAAAAGATTTGAATTTAAAAAGCAAAAGTTGCCATTGTATTTTTCATACTTTATATTTAGCACACAATGGTATTTCATTTTTTTAATTAAGGTCTCGACCTTTAATCACGTCGATTGGGCAATGGAAATGTTTGAGTAGATCTGAGCATGGATGAGTTTGAGGATATACCACTACCATCCTAAATCCTAAAATTCTTTCGAGTTTCTTTCCCAAGCCCATTTCCCTCGTCATGTCATCGCCTTTACCCTTCCTATTCTGGCATTCTCTCTTCATTTTCTCCACGTCATGTTCTACCTGCCCAAAGTGTGTGTTCTGCAAGCATCTTCCAATTCTTGCTACTATTTCGTTGCATTACTGAAGCATGGATGCTAGAAACACGTTTTTTTGAATTAGCACATGCTAGAACTTTCCAAGCTTATCTGTCAGAGCATAATCTGGATACTTCATACTGATTATTTGTTACACAACACAACCATCACATATTAGAATAGTATAAAATGTATTTATCTGTGGTTCACAACAAAATCAAACTGAAACTGATGGTTTGGTTTGGTTTGGTTTGGTTCTACGGACTAAACGGTCTGGTTCTGTTCTCCAAAAGGTGAGAAGCGACTATATTGGTTTCGTTCGAGGTTGAAAGTAGAACCAAACCAAACAAGACCTCCAACACCACTGGTTATGACATTGACAATTTCATGACTTGTTTCCATCAACACCATCTATAAATGTACGGAACTTGTTTGATAGGATGTCATAATTCGCTTTCTCTTCATTAAAGCACTGGTGGATCGGCTGGTGGTTGAATGTTGCCAATCTTTGTTGGTCTCAGAGCATGTGTATCCATTTTCCTTCAAAAATAACTCGGAGATAAATGTCTAAGTTCGTGGTTGAGGATGTTGTTGGCTCGGACTTGGATTGGATCCTAGCAAAACCGGGCCAACTTAAGTCGATTTTGGATGATTGAGTTTGGGTGACAGAATCCGATACCCAACGTAAACTGAAATGCTCATTTGACTGGACCTGGGCTTGGGGTGCTAATATTCAATGCAAGGCCAAATCATATCAAACGGCTTCGGATCTTTGACACTGAACCCAAACCATTAGAGGTGAGCATTATTCGGTTATAACCAAACAAAAGGAACAAAAATTTGTGATTTGGTTCCGTTCTATTCAAATTTTGTTCACTTTTCAGTTTACAATTTTATAAAAATTCGGTTTATCAGTCCAGTTTGGTTTTCAAATGATGATTAAGATGATACAATAAAAGGCATTTAAAATATATGATGCATTAAATGCAAAGTAAAAATGTACAGTAGTGCTTTTAATTAAAACCATCATTAATCATGTCAATAAACAGTGAAGAGATTTGAGTACAGATGGAGTTTGAGCATTTACCACTATCCCTATATATGCATACATATATATATATATATATATATATATATATATATATATATATATATATATATATATACATACAGATAGATGTATATATATAAATACAAATACGTATATGTATATATATATACACAATATATATATATACACACACACTCATATTATATATATGTGTGTGTGTGTGTGTGTGTGTGCACATATGTAAGAAATATATATACATACCCACGCATGTACCCCTTAAAAGTCAGCCATAGAGGACAACCAAATAACCGAATTGAACTTACCCAAACAATTTGGTTCGGTTACTATGCAATTCAGTTAAGTTTCTGTTTTCAAATTAAAAAAATAGTTATCAATAATTAGGTTTGCTTCCGTTATTGAATCAAACCGACTGATACACACCCCTAAAACCATTGCTATCCCTCCATATTCAAGGTGCTTTTTCTTTTTTTCATGGACCAGCATAGAAAATTGTTGAGTTATCATTAAAAATTTGCATGAACAAGCATGATTATGCAACAATGAGTGCAAACATGCCGTGCAAGACTATACACATGCACGACGCGTGCACACAGACACACGCACAAAGCACTGGTGGCGAAGTTGGGCATAGCTGCATATGCATGCCTAAGTTTAAGCAGGTTCTTGGCCAGGTTGATTCTCTATTTCCTAGTGTATATATTGTTTTTTATAATACTGGGCCCCTCCTAGGAGATCGTGGGTGGAGGGTGGTACACCCACTGTGCCTTGCACGCCATGACATAAAGCTATCTCAAGTATACCTGATACTTGATGCTAAGAATTCGGAATAATTCATCCACGGCTCCACGGCTCCACGCTCCACCCCCACTCTCTCTCTCTCTCTCTCTCTCTCTCTCTCTCTCTATATATATATATATATATATATATATATATATATATATATAAGAGAAATAAGAAAGAAAAAACTTCACGTGTACTTATTAATGAGTACTTTTGCTTTTTACTTTCCTATATCAAACAAGGTAACCTGTCTAATCTCTCTTTTTCCTCCTTTTTATATATAAGTAGCATAATCTTACATAAACATCTCTATTATTGTTTGATGATTGCGATAAATGCATAGAATTATTAAATATAAAATATAAGAACACAATAACACTTTTATTTCAAATCTTCTTAGTCGAATGATGAAAATGTTTATGAAGGATTATATACCAAAACACATTATGCATTGCCATTAACCCTCTCTCTCTATATTTATTTTCCAAAATGCAACAAACATGTGAATGTAAGTATAATAAGGTAACTTAGAAGGCTCTTTCTCAGTGCAAATTCGCTCCAATTGAAATGCACGTAATAAATTCAACACGTTCATTTTGTTCGACAAAAACATGAAGAAAAGACTGACTACACAGGATAATCATCAATAAGAAGATTATAAGAAATTCAGACTGTAGATATGAATCGAAATTTACCTTGATCCAACTTGTTTAAATCTGATCTAACCTCAGATCCGATCAGGTGTATATTCAAACAAAAATTGAACCAAACACTGAGTTGGCTCTGACTTCAAGATTTACGCTCAACCTGGAAATGGATCTTAGGACCCAATTTTTCTATATCGAAGCATATCTCTACCAGAACCCGCTAACCTATTTTGGTCCTTACAATCACGCACATCTTACAGGAAGCTGGAATAGAATCAAGATGGGCTGGGTTTGTGTCTTAACCTTAGACCCAAAACTTGGACCCAATTAAAAATGCGCCACAAGCCCAAACCACACCAACTTGTGTGCACCCCTTGCTTGGTTGTAACCAGTTCAACCTTAAACACCGCGCGATGGACTCCATGACCATGTGCTTCGAATAGCAGCATCGGAACCTAGCATATCTCCTCACAGTATCCAGGACGTGGTCTGATGAAGGTCTGAATTTGGAGAAAAAATAAGAACCTCATCACAGGTTTACTGTTTACGTGAGTTTGCCGTACACGATTCACAATAACAGGTTGAGCAGTGATCACAAGTCCATATCTAATGAATGATCTAGTTGTCGATTACACATTCTGAAGACGATTCTCAGTGCGATGTTTGGTCTAGGAATCATACCTGTGACCAGCAACCACAGCAAAGTGGGTGCCCAGAACCAACTGAGCCTCTGATTCTGCTGTTATCAACTCGGATATCTGCGAAAATCAACATCACAGTTGAACAACAGGGAGGTTCTTCAGGCGGCAGGTAGGATCGATATTTTTGTGTCGAAAGGAAACACTTCACGGATGGGTTAGAAAGATGGGTTTCAAAATTTCTGATATTCATTAAATGACATTTGATAAAGATGGCAGAATGGGAAACAGGTATAAGAATTGTAGTCTTAATTTCTAATTTTCCAGATACATAATATTGACAACACAGGAAATAGTAAATTGCTGATCTACAAAGAGCGACATCATTGATACCAGATATTCTTTTCTGCATCAGGTCAAAATTCTCACTCTGAAGTCTCGGAAGCCATGCTTTCGACTGCATTGGACTCGATTTTGTGTCCATCCTGCATTTCACCATTTTCTTGAACCAATCCATTGTCCGAGATGCTACTTCTCCGTTCAATATGAACGACACCATCTGATGCTTTTTGGCTTCCTCTGATGATGGGCAAAGATGAGACGAGAAGCCGCTGAACGCCATCAAAAGAATTCTTCAGATAAATCAAAGTAGCGCCACCAACATAACAACGACCAAAGCATGTCACACAGTAAGGGCATGCAACCTGTGCAGCAGATAATAAAAGAAGTTTAACTACAGATAGCACGTCCGCAAGATCTAGAGGAGAATGAGTTGAATGTTCAGGGTCCTGACCTCAAGGAATGCACGACAAAGTGAATGGAAAAGTACAGACTCGTTTTCCCGAAGCATCCGAGTTGCATTATACCTCATAAGAGAGTTAGCGACAGCCTGGAGGCCCTTTTGTACTTCTTGTGCAAGTACATCTTTTAGACTGATGGGAGCACATGGACGTAATTCATTCATGGCCACTGACATGCCTGCACAGAACAACGAGAAATTTTAGAAACCACTTCTACAAGCCTACAACCTAGTTCTCGGATGATGCTTCGTGATTCAACTGTGCACAAGGTGCAGACTACGAGTACATCCAATGATCCAGATTAACATGAAGCAATAACAACACAAACATAAATCTATGATTTTCAGAAGGCCTTAACAGGCAACCTGACATTTGGTGGCAGGATGATCCTAGGTTCTGGAAGATAAATAAATGATAAAACTAAGCATTTTGAATAACTTCTCATAGCAAATCTTCCTTATGGTCTATGATCCCCATTGTCAAAAAAATAAGTAAAACCAACAGAAAAAGACCACCAGTCTTTCATGATACTTCTAAAAAAAAGGCCTTTTGACAATAGATTATTCTCAAATAAAAACCTCAAAAACGCCTCCAATAGATTAAGGCCAATGAAAAACATAAAAAAGTACAAAAATATAAATCCAAGGAAAAAACCACAAAATATGATAAGAAAATCAAGTTAAGAAAGCTTCAACAATGTCATGATCAATGTTATCCATATCGCACCGTATTGTATGATACGGTATAATACGTATCGTATCGTGCGGTTTCATGATACGACACGAGATATCGTATCGCCCAACTGCCTGTATCGTGGAGACTTTCTATTGGACATCATGTGCAGCTCATTGTTTAGATCTCATTCTTGAGAATATTGGTGAGATGGATGAGATAAAGGCAACAACTCAGTGTTGTCAAGATATCACCAAATTTATCTACAACCATGCCTTTGTATTACATATGATGAGAAGATATACAAATGGTGCAAAGCTCTTTCGTATAGCTGCAACTCAATTTGCAACTAATTTCTTATTTATACAGAGCATTATGAGACAAAAGCAAGCCTTGAAGAGAATGTTCTCCTAAGATGAATGACAATAATTTGAAGAGTTGCCTCAAAATATAAGAAATAAAAAGTTAAATGATATTTTATGGACAGTCTTCAAGACTATATTTTGGAATGCATGTGTTAGACTATTAAAAATTATAAGGTTTTGACATTAGCAGATAGCGAGGCGAAATCATCTATGTGCTATCCTTATGAAGCCATGGATAAGACAAAAGAAGCCATTAAAAGTATTTTCAATGGAAGAAAGAGGGATTATGTGCCCGTGTAGAACATTAAAGATAATAGATGGAACAAACAATTGCATTAGCCTATTCATGCAACAACATATTATCTAAACCCAGCATTCAGGTACTCAACAAGCTTTAAAATGGACGGTAAGGTTAATCGAGGTGTCATTGATTGTATAAACATATTAGTCCCTGGTGAGAGTAGAGCAGATGCTATACATCGAGAGATGGAGATATATGATAATGCTCTTCACTTAATGGGTTTGTCTGTAGCAATTTGTAACCGTACTAATATGCGCCTAGGTAAATTGTTTATCTTCGTATTTAAGTTTCTTAAATCTTATATTTATTAGGGATTAAGTTTCTAATAGTTATCTTTTTATATACATGTTTGCTAGAATATGTTTGGAAGTAATTGCCGAAGATAATTTTGATATATTAGAGGGTGGATTATCAAAGATAATGAAGCAAACGCACTCCTAACTGAAGAAGACATTTCATGGATTAATTTGGAAGGAACGCAAAACATCATCAAGGGGATGAAAATTTTGATTTTGAAGCAGAAGGTGGTGAGGATCTTCACCAAGGAGAAGATAGATTATGTCGTTGATGATCTTGATTACAATGTGTAAATGTATTTCATTTTTTGCTTCAAAGTATGTAATTCTTTTTTGAATGGTGAATGATCAATATGTACTAAACTTTTGCATTATATGAATTCTTTGCAATTATCAGATTTTTTTCTGTTTTTTTAGCAATATTTTAATATTAAATTACGATACACATCGATACGGATAGTATCATGGACCAAAATGATACACGATATGATACGCATCGAACAACATTGGTCATGATAATGTTCATGATAAAATATCATTCCCTTGTGGGGAGTATGAAGACATCACAACTTTATCATT
Organism: Brasenia schreberi; assembly: GCA_036023115.1. Classification (NCBI taxonomy): domain Eukaryota; kingdom Viridiplantae; phylum Streptophyta; class Magnoliopsida; order Nymphaeales; family Cabombaceae; genus Brasenia; species Brasenia schreberi. The sequence goes on from JAYKKT010000082.1 coordinate 19,811,784, forward strand.
TAAATATCATACCACTATAAGAGCATTCCCTTGTGGGGAGTATGAAGACATCACAACTTTATCATTTAAATATCATACCACTATAAGAGCTCAGACAATTGTCTACCTAACCATACCCTCCTCCTTTCTCTGGGCTTGGACTGGCCATGTAAGCCCCCCTTGATATCATGATTTCCTACACTTAACCAAGAAATTTTCTGTACTTAAAAGTCAAACATCAACTGGTATGGGCTCTTCTCCAGGTGTGGATTTAATTGGAATATCTAATTTAGCACAATGAGCAAATCTTGATTCATAGCACGATATCTCTAGATTAGAACCTATAGAAAAGGTATTAAAGAACTTAAACCATCACAATTTCATTAAATCGCTATTCATTTTCCTAAAATATATTCTCAATGTGTCAGCATGGCACATGATACGGCTATGTGGAAACAAAGAATCCATGTAACTGACCCCATCTAGTATGGGAAAAGGCTTAGTTGTTGTTGTATATTCTCAATGTGTCATATTGAACAATTTGGTACTGTAGTATACATGCAAAAATGATATAGACTTGTATCAGCAAACTGGTATAAACCTAGAATCGGACAACCACTGGAAGAACATACAATCAAATGCTAGTCCTACGGAAGTTATAATGTTTCTCAAAGTGAAGACAGAAAAGGAAAATTGCATCATAAATTTTGGTTAATGGACCTGCATGCATAATCAAAAGTTTAGGTAACAAAAGATAAATAGCAAATCTCATCAGGTTTAGGACAATTGTTGCAAAAAAGTGACTACTCATTGCAAGTCACACCAAACAGCATCAAGAAAAAGAAAGTTACAAGTCATTTGCCCACTACGCTGGGAAAAGTAGAAAAGATAAGAAAATTAGCATTATATAAGCTTACCATTGACAAATACAGCAAGAGGAGGATGCTCCATTAAAGATGATGGAGGTGTCACATCATCCTGAGTATCATCAGCTCCTTTTCCAGTTGTGATACCCAGTGGTGGTATTGGTACCCAACGGTGTGAATCCAAAACCACCTGCAAGTTGGAAAACAGTAATTATATAGAAGAATACAGACTGTGCATGAAAATGCACAAGCCTAAAACGGCTTTCTCCTTTCCCTTTTCCATATGTAAGAATAAGCTTCCAGGGAAAAGCCAAAATATGTCAACATACCTGAAAGTTTTCAACTGCTGTGGCAATATTCTTTGAGAAGAGGTTCTGCGCTGCACTGAATAATGTTGCAATAAGATGATCCACTAGAATAAGTGAAATTTTTGAACAGCTGCAAACATATGACTGAATACTAAGTCCTTACTCTTCAAACAGTGAAGGAAGCAATCCACGGAAGTCCAACCCAACAAATCCAAGGCTCATGCCTGAATACTGCAAGAAATTTGACATAGAATACAATAATTACATGATCAAAAAGTGCTTAGCAATATAGCTAAGGAACCTGTACATGCGAGCTTGTCAAGAAAATACAATATTCAACAAGTGAAGCAAAAGAGACAAGCAGATCCATGAAGAACCTAAAATACCATTCAAAATACTATGAGCTGTGCCTCAACCTAATAAGGGTTGATTTGAGGCTCGACGATTACATAATATATGCATACAATCTACCTATGTAAATACCGTATCTGATGTAATTGATATTTAAAATCAATGCAAGAACACAGACATGCATGCACTGACGCACGAGCACATTCATACACACACACTGATCAGATTTGAAATGGAGAAGCTGTGGCTATGTGAGGTCCATGGAAGCGAACCCACAGTTTTTTTCAGGAAGCAGAAAGTATTGGTTCAGAAAAAAGCATTAAACAGATGCTGTCAATGATCCCCCTGGAGGGCCACAATACTGTTGAACCTTGTTTGCCTTAACCTTCAGTGGGTGCGATATCAGTAAGCACTCATGTTCGGCATCACTAACCTGCATACCTAAAATATCCTGGCCTCTCCCTTCCTAATAGAAAATGAAAGACTGTTTTACATCAAATTTGGAGGCAAACTATGGCAAGTTCCTCACAAGGTGAGATCTTTAAGCTACTTGTCAGACTGAAAGTCGCCAAGTTACCCTTGCCCAAGCTTGAAATTGGGAGATAAGATTTGGAAGAGTGGCAGTTCTTTTCATTAAACCGTTTTTCAATCTATGCTTTAGGAACCATTAGACGCATGAAAAATTGAGGTTACATAGCCAATCTGAGGGTTAAGCCCTAAGAACCAGAACCTCATGCAATTCACTGAAAATACAACTCCCAGACATATTTTAACTTTTGAATAGAATCAATTGACTGATAAAAGAAAGAGAAAGCAAGCCCCGTTCTTCATTGATTTTCAGATTTTGGAGACACCCACATGGGAAGGTGATTGATAAAGTATATAGAATGATTGAGATAAGTAGATCAGTAATGCATTTCTGACTAGTTCTAAACTTTATAGTCATGCCTGACTGCAGCATTCACATCACATTTTTTACCCGTTACCATGTCCAGATAAAATGGTGTTGATCAGATTGGCTCTTCCATTAGTCCATCAAACAGGTAGTGCAGATGTTAACAGTAAGAACTAAGAACTACTTAAAAATTTAGAAACAATCTTGATGTCATGAAAACGCATCTGCAGTAAAAAAAATCAGGGATGTACCTTACCATGCACAAGTCAAGGATACTAGAAAGCAGTGCACCCTCAGTTATCATAGGCAACATGGTCTTCAAAGTGTTCAGATGAGAAGATATTTGGTGCATGGCCCAACTAAAAAGAAGACCACCATCGTAGTTTTCTTCATTACCAGATGTATCATCAACAAATATGGCACGGTATTGATTAACAACATCAAACAGATGCATCCGCTGACAGTTAACCAATCCCCTCAAATATTCATAAACATTCGCTGATCAAGATCATAGATAGTGCCTGCAACCCATGATTCTCTGCATCTTAAGAACTGTTTCCAATAGAAAACATACATTAAACAGGTAGAATTGCCACTATATGATTGAATAAGCAAATTACTTGTCAAGCAAACGTGGATTCCTAAAGCCAATTGGTGTCAATGTGTCACAATTACTTTTTGCCAGGAGAACTAATAAGATGACATTGTTATTATGCAAACCTGTAAACGCAGTTCAGACTCTGTGAACACTCCAATACGCTTTAAATATGAAATAACTCTAAGGCATTCTGGCAACTGCATAACAGAACAATTTCCAATTAAACATCAACGTCAACGATATTTACATTTATTGCAAAAAATCTTGCAAGTTATGTATTCAACCATAAGCATGTTATTAAACTCAAGAAAGTCTTTTAACATGCCTGTATATTAGACCGCAGCCTCTGGAGAAGCTGAGAGAGCAATGACTGGGTTGTCTGCTTCACTTCAGCTGCTAATGATTGAATGATTGGAGATCTACAAAAAAAGGACAGTGTGTGAGGCATATATATCCCTTTAAGTACACTGGGGGTACAAACTTACACTTACTCTAAGACACACAAAAAAAAGCGCTTCACTTACTCTGAATGTGTCTTGGCTAGCCTGGAAACAAAAGCTTCCAGGTCAAGAGCTTCATCATAGTTCCCATTACGTATACAACTGTTCCACAAAGAACAACAAGCTCAAGTTAGACAATGAATGGCATCAAACTAGAAGATAGGTAGACCAATTGAACCCTCATTCTCTCAAGATGATGATAAACAAATTAATCCATATCAATGCATCAAGGAAGAAACAAGCCAAAGCATCTATTAGCAATGCTGTAGAATGTTGCATCAACACAAAAATCTCAAAAGGAAACGGACTTTTGTGTCTTTTTAATGAACGACAATCAGTCTACTGTTTGATCAACTTGAAACTGCACAAAAAAGAAGATTTATTTCAACAAGTGCTTCTGCACCAAATACCACTAAGCGTGCAAGTATACATATTCAATCAAATCACAAGCATATATGTGAATATCCATGGATACACACATGTATGCATGTATTATGTGTGTGCCTTTGGTGGTGTATTACCTTTACCCTAAGACTTGTTAACAGTGTGAAGGTTAAGTTTATGCAACTATGAGTGGCAGGCACTTATATAAAAACCAATGAGCCACTTCAAGGAACGTTCAGCATATTTTATACGTATGCAGAGAAGATAAAGGCACCAACAAGAAAATCCATGGCATACGTGTCCATAAGCTGTGGCATCTCAAGCAGATCAAGCAATGTGCTGTGATTAGCCAGTAACGTGCGATTCAGCTTCCTCTTCTCTAAAATCTGTTGAGCAGAGTCAATAAACTCCGTGCAACCAGCTGTGAGCTTTGGAATTTCTTCTATCTGGAAAAATTAGGAAATGAAACATGTGAATAATATCAAGAGTCCTCAATATCCCTTAATATATTTGAAACCAACAAAAGAAGGAGACACTTAGTACAAGGAAGCATATCAATCTGTGAAGCTAATGCAAACTCATAAAACCTAGATTATAAAAACTGCTTTCCAAAAACTTGAAATTATGAAATGATAAGTGGGTATGAATATCAGAGTATCTATTCAAACTACACATGCAGAGGAATAACAGGCTTCAGTATTGATTGCCAGGAGCTGCAGGTGACACTTTCCCATCGACCCCTCATCAGCAAGCAGAGAGACGGAGGGATATGAAATCATTGCTAGAATGCTATAGCTTTTTCAGCATCAAGCGCTATTCCTCTAATAAACGTTTCAGAGCTGCTAATAATTGAAATGAGAATAGTGCCAAACCATAGACATGCCAATTAAGGTCCAATAATACCTCATGATGAGGATGATGAATTATTTACAACTAAGTCTTTTCCCATGCTAGATGGGGTCAGCTACATGGATTCTTTGTTTGCATAGAGTGGCTCAATCACGTGTCATTCTTTGTTTGCATAGAGCTCGATCATGTGCCATGCTAATATTTAACTCTATAAGAATGATACTTTAAACTATCTATGCCAAATCCCAATAGCACAATCAAGAATTGACAAAGAGCTCAAGCATCAAGTTCGTGATGGTCAAATAGTCAATACAAGTCGAATATCATGCACTCAAGGAGTAAAAAAAAATATCCAAAGTGCTCCAAACAGCATGTAGGAGAATACTCTATTTATAGAGCTAGAGATAAAGAATTTACAACAAGTGAAGAAGAGAAAATGATATATCCCCCCAATGGCTAGTTTACTAACTGGCCCTGGCCCTAGTGACTGGTTAAGTTAGTCAAAGATCAACGGCCCTAGTACCCCCGTATCATATTACATCTATACTTTAATACCCTCCCTCAAACTTACGGTGTGTATACTAAAAGTACGTCCAACAAAGAATTAAACCTAAGAGTCGATAATGACTTGGTAAAAAAATATTCAAGTTATAGTTCCGAGGGCACATAGCACATAATCAACTTCTTCTTCAAACATTCTCTAATAAAATGATAATTCATTTCAATGTGTTTTGTTCTTTCAAGGAATGTATTGTTAGATGCTATGTACATGACACTCTTGTTGTGACAAAAGAGTGAATGGTTGAGAGTAACCCCCATGTCTCTCAACACCTTTGTAATCCATATGATCTCATTAGCAATAGTTGTCATGGCTCGGTATTTCACTTCTGTGGATGACAGTGACACCTTTTGTTGATTCTTACATCTCTAGGAGATCAAGGACTCACCTAAAAATACACAAAAAATGGTAGTGGAATGTCGATTATTGGAATCTTCACCCCAATCTACATCAGTATATGCAATCAAACCAAGAGAAGAGGAAGAAGTTAGAAATACCCCTTTATCCACAAAATAGTTAATGTATATTATAATTCTTGTAACCACACTCATGTGAGCACTAGTAGGAGCTTTACAGTGTGTATGATATGTTTGGACGAGTGATAGTGAGATAAGTCAATGCTCATATCAGTTGCATGTATTATGCCCAATTTCTCTCCAACCATTGCTCTCAATTTCGTTACAAATTATTAGAAGTTAGAACATGGGCCACTCGGGTCCAACCCTGGCTAGTCGGGCTATTATTTTATTTTATATGCTATATATTTATATAATTAAATCTGAAAATAGACCTTACTTAGACATTCGAGACAGACCTGTGCCAAAAAATTAGAGATTTATAAAAATTATTTTATTTTTATGCTCAGACCTCCAATTTCTATGAAATTGATCTTATTGGAAAGCTATAGATTTCAGCTTTCCAATGAGACCATTTTTAGTCAAATTGGTTTACTGTGCCAATGATATTTAGGAATAACCCAACCTATATCACAAGAACTTCTGGTTTTTTAGAATTTATTTTGATTTTAATAAAATTTATCTTATTTTATTAATGATGTTTAACAAGCTCAAAATTCTTGAAAATTTTATCAGAAGTGTGTCTGTATGTCTAGATTACATGTGCAAAATGGTAAAATATTTGGAGTAGGTAATAATGAAAGATCTATCATTTACTGAACATGTGTAGAGTGTAGAAAAACAGGTTTTTAGATTTTCAGAGTTGTGCTTTTGTTTTAGTCCGAATCAAAGTTGAATCTACAACTATAAAAAAATAAACTAAATCCTAATTATCATGTGAGCAAAGGGAGATTAAGAGGTCTATAATTTTATGTTATGTTATGGAGTAGAAATAACCAATATTTAAAATATATAACGAATAGCGTATGAATGAAAGAAAGATGGGGCAACATATGAACCTTGATTAATACATCATCATAGAGACCTAAGCTCCTTAATTACAACCCCACAAAGTTCAATGAAAAGGGATATAATTATGAGAGCATGAAGGAAGAATGGACCTATGGTGGAAGGTGGAGGACGGCTGGCAGTTAGCGGTGCCTTCTTCTTCCTCTCCTCCTCCTTCTCTCTCTCTCTCTTTCTCTTGCTCTTTTTCTTTCTCTCTTTCTCTCCCTCTCTTTCTCTTCCTCTTGCTGAAGATTGGTTGAACTCAGATTGATGATTTGCAGCCCCCTTGAGGCCCCTTTTATAGGCCAAGGGATACCTCTTTGCTGTAAATTTTCATAAGACAAGTTGCCTTATTGAAGATGGTTGCATTTGGCAAGTGAATGTTGGCCATTCTTGCCAAAAATTGTCCTCTTTGGATAATGTAAGTGAAGTGAAAGTACATGGCCTTACAAATCGGCCCAAATACTATTGCACACACTTGCCAAGGTCTGCTCAAGTTTGAGAAGGAAGGTGAGCTGCTATCACTACTAATCTTGGCCAAACTTGGAAGGTTGAAATTCGGTTGAGCATGGAGCTACTCACTTGTAGAGGTCAGAATGGCTAGAAAAGGTAAGCTGGATCTACTTGCAGCAGAATTCAGTTGGAGCTAGAAAAGACAAATGGCTTCCACTTTGCTGAGGTCTTAATGTGGTAGGCTACTGGTCATGTTACTGAATTCCGCCAGTTGTTTGGGAAGGCCAGTGTGTTTGCTTCCTTGTTGGAATGACACCGTGTTAAGGCATACATGACCTTTTGTTCAGCAGAGATAAATTCCCCATTGAGAACTTCCAAGTGACATATATAATACATGCACATGACCTTGTCTCTCATGGAGAACTCCTCAAAGTCAATAAACTGCGAGCAATCTCAATACTTCTTATCACACTTCTATAGAGGTGAACGGTTTTGAGCTTGAAATATATTTTGAATAGCTGGCAAGTGACATGCAGTGATCCAACATGTTTTGGATTTTTGCCAGTAAGTGCACTAAAGACTTTCATTAGGAAAGAGCTGTGTAGATGTGAAAATTTCACTCCAAGCCTATGTAGAGACTTGAAGAAAACTTTTCAATACTACTTCGTTGCACGAGCATGCCAGCTAGTTTCCAAAAACTAGCAAAGTTTTAAATCTGACTTTGTGATTGTGGCTAAGCGAGATCTTTTCGCTTTAGGCCTTCTTGAACCAATGCTCAAGGGTTAGCCTAAGCGCTTTAAGGATTTCAAATAAGAAGCACACGGGCCCTGGCGTGCTCTCCATGGCCAACGCCGGCCTCTAGCCGTTGGGGGCCCAACAGTCACCAAGCCACCAACAGCTAGTTGTGTAGCCATTAGGGGCTTTCTATGACCAACCCCCTCCTCTCTCTTCTCTTGTATTCTCTCTTACTCCCTCTTATTCTCTTCTATAAATACCTCACTCATATATATACTTTTTCATGCCTTTTGTGACTGAATAATATTCATTTTCGGTATATTGTGCCTTTGTTATATACGCTTTATTATAGCCTTTTTCTAAGGCTTTTGCATGTGATATTTTGAAGTGATATTCACCGATCTTCTACTGCTATATTGAAACATTGTCTTCATTACATGATATCAGAGTCATTCTCGATCATGAGAACGTCGTTTGTCGTCTAGAGAAGTGTGTAAATAGTGCTCTTGATTTCATTGTAGGTTTACCTCTTTATAATTATTTTCTCTTTGAAATATGAATGAGAAATAAGGGTTTAATTTTCATTTAACACTTTGTAGATGTGGAAAATTTACTTAGAAGTCTATATAGAGACTTGAAATAAGTTTTTACACACTACATCGCGCACGAGCATGCCAGCTAGTTTTACTTAAACTAGCAAAGTTATATTTTCTGACTTTAATGGTGATTGTAGGGAAGTGAGATCTTTTTTACTTAGGCCTTCTTGAACCGGTGCTCAATTGTCAACCTAGACGCTTTGAGGATTGATCTTGATCAGATGTGTTTTTGAAATTCACTTTTCGAATCAACTTACTCAACCAAAAACATGCACTTGCCTATGGAAGAAAAATCTCTCTAAGTTTTGAAAAACATAAACTGGTTCTGTTTTAAGAACTTGTCTTTGGATTTTTTTAAATGTCTTATGAATCTCCAAAAATCACGAAAATTTTACTGTGTTTCTCAGACGTCCGAAACAGTTCTGTGACAGAGGTTTAAAGAAACGTTTGTATCTAGGTACACAGAGCTCCGATCTTTATTAACTTAAGCTATGGATGTCAGGTTTCCAATGAGACAAGTTTCAATGAAATTGGTTCACTGGAGACAAAGTTATGAGATGATAACTGAATCTCTGTTGCAGTAAACACAAGTTTTACATACTCAACTATGGATTTATCCGATTTTCTCTAATTTTAATTACGTAGTTACACCGCCCTAAAATTCTTGAAAATTTTATAGGGTGTAGGCTGGTGTGTGGGGATTCAATGTTTAAAATTTCAGATCATTCAGAGCAGAGGATAAGGAATTAAAAATAAACCATCAGACGGGTGCCGAATGTTCAAAATAGATTTTCAGGTTTAGAAAATACGTGAATGCATCACATCCAAAATTTAAAGATAAATAACAACCATTTGAATGTAATGACTAAAGGAAATAAATTGAAATATATCTATAACTTAAGCATAGAGGGGATTAGGAGATATAAGAGAGTATAATGTATAGAGAGGTAGAAGAAACTTGAAATCAAACAAGTAATAAACGTAAATGTAACGAAATAAAATGGGCAGCATGTCTATTCTATTACATCATGGGAGAGACAATTGCTCCATTAATACAATCCCTTTCGAATTGAATAAGAGTAGGGAAGAAAATATTAAAGAAGGGAGAAGGAGATAGACCTTCAAATGGAGCCCTCCTTGGCATCAATAGTGGAAGAAATGGGGAGGATCGACCTCCCTTTCTTCCTCTCTTCTCTCTTTTTTCCTCTCTCTCTCTCTTTCTCTCCCTCTTGTTGCAGCTTTCCCTCTCTCTCTCTTAGGCTCTTTCCCCTCTTCCTTCAATGCTCGAAAACAGCCCCCAAGGTGCCTTTTTATAGGCTTTTGGTGGATCTCGAATTAGATAGTTGATTGGGTCTTTTTGGATCCCAAGTCTTGATACAATCTCTTGGTTGGCCACATGGCTTCATGTGGGTCTCTTGGTAGTCCCTCTTGATCAAAGTAAGCCCAGCCCCACGAATTTTAGGTTGAGCACCCGGTATAGTGTTAGGATAAAAAAATGAATGTATGCTAGAAGCAACTCTTCCTCTAGTCCTTTCTGAGCTTCTTATTCTACCACTTCCACTTGTAAAATCTTCAGCAACCCTCTTATCCCTGTTTGGTGGTCAAGAACTACTACTACCAATCTCTATTCTAGCATCTGAATGAATACTAATCCAATAGCAAGGAGAGGCACACTGCAGAGATCCTAAGGCAAGAGTTTGATAAGGTGATATGCGAGGTTGGGCTAGAGAATGTAGTCCAATTGATTACAGATAATGCAGGTAACTATAAAGCAGTTGGGAAGGAGTTAGTAGATACTTATGGGACTTTCTATTGGACATCATGCAACCCATTGTTTAGATCTCATCTTTGAGGATATTGATGAATTTGATGAGATAAAGGCAGCAACTGTGTTGTTGCCAAGATATCACCAAATTTATCTATAACCATGCCTTTATATTGTGTATGATGAGGAGATATTCAGATGGTGTAGAGCTTCTTCGTAAAGCTGCAACTCGGTTTGTAACTAATTTCTTATCTGTATATTGTGAGATTTAATCAAGCCTTGAAGAGAATGTTCTCCTCAGATGAGTGGCAACAATGTACAGAGTTGCCTCAAAATAGAAAAAACAAAAAGTTGAATGAGATTTCAGAGACAGTCTTTAGGAGTACATTTTGAAACGCATGTGTTAGATTGTTGAGGATTACATATCCTTTAGTAAAGGTTTTGAGATTGGCTGATAGCGAGGAGAAATCTTATATGGGCTACCTTTATCAAGAAGAAGTTATTAGAAATAATTTTAATAGAAAAAAGAGAAATTATGTGCCCATGTGGAAAATTATAGATAATAGATGAAACAAACAATTGCATCAACCTATTCATTCAGCAACATATTATCTAAACCCAGCATTCAAGTACTCAACTAGCTTCAAAAGGGACAGTGAGGTTAATCAAGGCATCATTGATTGTATAGATAGATTAGTCCATGATGAGAGCAGAGCAGATGTTGTACATCAAGAGATGGAGATCTATCATAATGCTCTTGAGTTTGCCGGTAGCAATTTGCAACCGCACTAATATGTGTCCAAGTAAATTGTTTATCTCCGTATTTAAGTTTCTTAAATATTATATTATTGTGGATTAAGTCTCTAATGTTTGTCTTTTTCTACAGATGTTTGGTGGAATAGGTTGAAGTGATTACCCAAACCTTAGAGATTTTGCAGTAAGAGTTCTGAGTCAAACCTATAGTGCAACGGATTGTAAAAGGACACATCCATACAAAAAATTACAACAGGTTGAAACATAAATGGCTGAATCACTTAGTTTTCATCCGTTGTAACATGCGGCTTCACGAAAGATAATCTTATATTAGTTAGTAGTTTAATACTTAAAGATTCAATTCAATATATTATTTGACTTCAATTGTTAATGTTATTTACTAATTACTAATCTTTTTTCTTCTAAGCAATTAGAAAAGGTAAATAGAGAAGAAAGTCAATTTGATCCAATAAGTTTGGATAATTTTGATATATTAGAAGATTGGATTATAACTCCGCCCATGTAAGGATCACCCTTGCATTGTCGGTCCCAAGCCCGGATAAAGGAGGAGGGTTGTGTTAGGCTTCCGACAGCCAGCGTAAAACTTCATCGGATTTTTATAACATGGATTACAAAAATTATGAGCATTGCTTTGGGGCGTCCCCGCCTAGCAACGTGCTGTAGAGCCCGAAAGCAGTAAGAAGTAAGCAAGGGCCACTATATTTTCGCCCGAATGTAGTGAATCAATTGCAGAGAGGGTTCCCACATCATGGACGGGTGTGGGTAAAGAAGTTAGTCCCGCTACATTGCCGCCCGAATGTAGTGAAAATTGTTTAGAGAGGGTCTCCGCATTTTGATTATGGACGGATGCGGGGGTAAGGAAGTTAGTCCTAGATAATAAGATCCGACTTGATTGAGAAATCTCAAAACCCGGATCCAGTTTCAGTCCGACCGATAAAATGGAGGTCGTTGTGAGGGATGGCCCAAAGCTACGGATTTTGAACTCCATTAGGTCCACTCTTCACGTGAAATTAAATCCCTCCCTTCATATTCACCGAAAAGAAGAAAGAAAAACGACCACCATCATCCATAATAAATATCATAAGACAAATTGTAGGTACATCGATCATAAGCACGTGAAATTCATCTTTTTCTTCTTATTGTACAATGGAGAGGCCAAAGCCAGATGCAAACCCCAGGAATCATACTCATGACCTTTAACTATGAGCCCACCCACACGCCAAAGGAGATTGTGTAGAAGATTGCTACCTCTTCTGTCGTTCGTCGGAATCCATTGAAGGCCTGCAGCTTCTACTTCCTCTATTTGATGAATTCCGGTGAAGCCACTTTTGCTTCATCTGTTTGATGAATTCCGGTGAAGCCTTCTTCTTCAGTGAGCACCTCCTATTCAGATTGCAGCGGAATATGAAGATGATGATGGATACGAGGTTCCCACGCAGGGTTCTCGCACAGACGAAGATGACTCTCTTTCTTTCTTTTCCTTTTTCTTTATCTTTCACTGCGGGTTCAAAGTGTCTATAATTCTTGACTTTATAGGCAGGTGCTCCCCCTTTATCATGCTTATCCACCTGCGGCTTCTCTCGTCCGGGAGCTTGTAACGGATGATCGTTACCAAAAATCCTTGTAACAGTCGTCCGTTACCGATCTGGCCCTATCCTCAGGTAACGGACTGGATGGCCAGTCCAGCCATTACATGAGCCGAGAATGACCACTATGATGTAACATCTCCCACTTTGCCATTCGAGCAAAGTGTATCGACATACTGGTTTTTCTCCCACTTTTTAGAGGTTTTTCCTAGTTATGTTGATTCCTGATTACAACCTATTGTGTGGTTATTTCCCTATACAACAAATCATCCGTTGTATGGTTATTTACCTATACAACAATATGTCTGTTATATGGTTATTTACCTACAGAACAATCAAACATATCTCAAACCCATGTTCGCAACATGTTTTGAGAAGAGTTCCTCTATTATGCCTTTTGTTAAGGGGTCAGCCAACATGTCTTCCGTTGGCATGTATTAGATGGATATTTCCTTATAACTATATCATGAACATAGTGGTATTTTATCATTATATGCTTGCTTTTCGAGCAATCTGCTCCACTCTTAATAAGACTAATTGATGCATTTTTATCACAATAGATAACCATTGGCTCATCTGTTATCTCCAACTTCAAATCTCGTATGAAGCGGCTTATCCAGACAATATTTGTTGCAGTCATACAACAAGCAACATACTCAACTTCCTATGTATGCAACGCTACACAGCCATGTTTCTTACATGCCCAAGAAACAACAACACCTCCAAATAAGAATATTTGTCCCGAGGTTGATTTATTGTCATCTTTGCTCCAAGCAAAGTCAGCATCTGAGTATCCTACCACTTTCAGTTCATATACTTGAAAACACAATTTCAAGTCCTTTGTTCCTTTCAGATATCTTATAATTATTTTCACAGCTACCCATTGCTGCCAACCAGGATTACTTTGATATCTACTTACAAGACCAACAACAAAGCTGATATCAGGTTTTGTACACAACATAGCATACATCAAGCTGCCAACAGCTTGTGCATAAGAAACATTAGGCTTATCGTCTCCTACACCGGGATAATCAGCCTTACTTAATTTAACCCCTTTTGCAACACGTGTATCTACAGACTTGTATTCACCCATTTTGAATTTCTTGAGGATATAGTCAATATATCTCTCCTGACTCAAGCATAAGAGTCTAGATCCTCTATCTCGAGATATCTTTATACCCAAGATATAGGATGCTTCCCCCGTATCCTTCATTTCGAACTTGGAGTTCAACCATGACTTGGTTTTGACAATCATCTCATTGTCGTTTCCAGTCAACAATATGTCATCAACATACAATGATAAGATGACAAAGTGGCTCCCATTGTTCCAAACATATACACATTGATCAAGTTTGTTAGCCACAAACCCAAGTTCTACAATGGCATTTTGAAAAGTCAAATACCATTGGTGAGGTGACTGTTTCAGGTCATATAGGGATTTTTTCAACCTATATACTTTATCTTCTTGGCCTTCAACCACAAATCCTTCAAGCTGCTGCATGTATATGATTTCTTCTAAATCTCTATTTAGAAAAGTCGTCTTTATATCTAATTGATATAAATCCAAATCATAGTATGCAGATATTGCTAGGATTATCCTTATGGATACAAATTTCGTAACTGGAGAATATGTCTCAACATAATCTATCTCCTCTTTTTGCGAAAAACCCTTTACAACCACCCTCGCTTTAAACTTGTCGATTGTACCATCGACCTTGTATTTCTTGTTTACAACCCATTTGTAGCCTATAGCTTTCCTTTCTTTTGGCAAATCAGTTAATTCCTAGACTTGGTTTTTCTCAATGGATTCAATTTCCTCATCCATGGTTTTCTCTCAGTCTGTTGCTTCTGATGAGTTCATTGCTTGCTGATAAGTCAAGTTATCAATCAACTCATCCAAATCTACCGAATTACACACTTCCTACGCAAGATAAGTGTGATAATCCTTTAAGTAGGACGGAGTGGCTCTTGGCCTCGTATGTCCACTTAAGGTATCGGTAGTTTCAGGAAGATCTTCTATAGGCTCAAAAGATGATTGATCTAAATCTACCAAATCATTAACACATTCCTCATCATTTTCCAAGTTGTCATTCTTAATATCCTCATGGTCTAAATCTTTTGTAATTTTATAAAACCATGAGGATAAATATGTAAAATTACTATTTGGTATTCCTGTAAAATTCACAACCGATCGGGTTTAAAATCGTAATTTTAACCCTCAAGAAGAATCTTTAATTTTTCAAAAGAACAAGGGTAAACCCATCTTTTGACTGAGTGGCAGAATTGAAATTATTCAACCTTGGATGGATAAAACAGTAAAATGGTAGTCCCAGTATTTAGTAAATTTCATAAACAACTAAAGGGTAAAACTAATTTTTTGCTCTAAAAGGGTAAAACAGTCTTTTTACCTGAAAATATCTAGACAAAAGGGTAATTTTGCCTAGTGACAACTGCGTAATATTTGAAACCAAACAGGGGCAGTTTGGTCTTTTGGCCACGAACCACCGTCACTGGTTTTGGAAAACCGCTAGTTTTCCTGCTGCGGTTTTCTGAAACCGCGGATTTGAATTTTTTTTTTCAATTTACTAAAAACGCTTTAACAATGTTTATTACAGAAAGAGAGAGACTCTCGAAAAATAGAGAGAGGGAGAAGAGAGAGTGCGGGAGGGGGTGGCCAGAGGGAGTTTTGCCCGATGGGTTCTTCCGGCTATTCGTCGGCTGTCGGCTGTCGGCGTCCCTAGCGTCTTCTCTTGCCGACCACTCAACTTGCCTCTTTTTGGCTCTGGCTTGCCGCTTCTGTTTTTGCAGCCTTACCTCTGGCTTTTGCCGGCCTGCCGCTTCTGTTTTTGAGGCCTTACCTCTGGCTTTTGTCGGTCTACCGCTTCTGTTTTTGCGGCTTTGCCTCTTGCTGGCCTTTGCCTCTAGTTTTTGCCTTTGGCTCTTGCCGGCCTGCCTCGGGTTTTTGTCTTTGGCTCTTGCCAGCCTGGCTTGGGTTTTTGCCTCTAACTCTTGCTTTTGTGGCTTCGATCATTCAGCCTTGGCTGTGGCTGTTCTGGCTTCGGCCGTTTGGCCTTGTGACTTCTGCGCCTCTGCCAATTGCCGCCTTCTCTCTACGATTTTTTTTTTCTTCTCTTTTTTTTTGTTGATCCTCTCGCTCTCTTTTGCAGGGATGAAGGCCCTGATACCAATGTAGAAGATTGCTAACTCTTCTGTCGTTCACTGGAATCCGTTGAAGGCCTGTAGCTTCTACTTCCTCAGTTTGATGAATTCCGGTGAAGCCACTTCTACTTCCTCTGTTTGATGAATTCCGGTGAAACCTTTTTCTTCAGTGAGCACCTCCTGTTCAGATTGTAGCAGAATATGAAGATGATGATGGATACAAGGTTCACATGCAGGGTTCTCGCACAGACGAAGATGACTCTCTATCTTTCTTTTCTTTTTTCTGTATCTTTCACCGGGGGTTCAGGGTGTCTGTAATTCTTTCCTTTATAGGCAGGTTCTCCCCCTTCATCGTACTTATCCACCTGCGGCTTCCCTCCTCTGGGAGCTTGTAACGGATGACCGTTACCGAAAATCCCGGTAACGGTCGTCTATTACCAATCTGGCCCTATCCTCAAGTAACGGATTGGATGGTCAATCCAGCCGTTACCTGAGCCGAGAATGGCCACCATGATGTAATAGATTGAGGCCAACTCATTTGTTCATGCTTTCGCATTTCAGGTGTGGTTTAGTGCAAGAATCAAATACCTTACCTTTGACTTGAAGGTTCTTTTGAGTTAACCTCAAGAGGGTTGTGACTTCATGTAGAATAACAATTAAGCCTTTTTTCATATTAGATGGGTCGGTTTCATGGATTCTTTGTTTTCATAGAGCTCAATCATGTGTCATGCTAACATTTAATTCAAAATAAATTAAATCATTATGTATTGTTTTCTTTCAACATTTTTGTAGCCTTTCTCTTCTTTTTTTATATTTTATAGTCTAATTGCTCATACTTTTTTATCAGAGCTTTCTTGTTCAAATTATCTTCAATGATTTTCTCTCATTTTGTCATCTATTAGTATCGCTCTCAATTTGTTTCTAATAATCTCATTAATCTTTTCTTGTGTGACTACTCGTATATCTCATTATCTATATTTCTTTTACAGACATCTTTTGTACATATTGATAATTAATTGTCTACCACTCAAAACTATAAAACACAACCTTTATAATATTTACCTTTCAACTTTAATGGTATCTTCTTGTTACATATAAAGTGGTTATTGGTTCTTATATATTTATCTTTCAACTTTAATGGTAGGTTCCGAATGGTTTAGGCTTCAAACTAAAATCATGTCCAGTTTGGTTCTGGTTCCTAGAACCTGTCATGGCTAGCTCCATGCACAACCTCGCGACCCTGTGATAATTAAACAAAACTCTTCTCTTCGAGTGTGGTAAAGTGTAACTTGCATATCTTTATCAAGCTAAGCCGCTTTAGCTCATATATCTGTCGTCTATCATTCATCCAATGAGTTTTGGCGAAGAAGAATTGAAAAATCCCTTCTAGAATATACTGTTACGTCGTCTACATCCCGTGGAGCGTTCCATTAAATTGAACTAAAACCAAGCCCTCTGCTCCCATGCTTCTGGCCTTCGCCACCACCTGAAGTGCACGTGAAACGTGTTGCCAGCCACAGCGCCAGGCTCCATGTGCAACGCACTGGAGAAGCTTCAACCTTCTATTGGTTGCCGTAGAACCGTAACATGTGTCTCCCGGTGAAGAGAGATAGAAGGAAGAAGCCAAGCCATGTTAATGACACTCGAATTTGTTCGCTTCGCTCCTAGTGAATACTTTACAAACTGTGGGTGGGGAAAGAAACCGCTCAAGTTTAATTGGTTTGCCTTCAGAAGGACTTAGTTAACGCTGAACTATATAACGTCACTTCCGGCTTTGCCTTCAAAAGAATTAAGTCTCTTTTGTTGTTTCCACATGAGGATTTTTGTTTTGCTTGTTATGCTCTTTTTTAATGGGAAGAGCAAGAAAATTTTGGGTGGGGATCGGGGGTGAAGACGAGGATAAGAGGTCTCTCCTTCGCGAACTTGACCCCGACCCTTCCTCTAATTGATTCTACAAACTTAAGCTCGTCTAAAAATAAAATAAATTATAAGAGAAGATAAACAAAAAAGAGTGTTATCTCTTTTTTTAATTCGTGAACTCATTGTCGTTTCTTATATTTTATTTGTAATAATATTTTCTAATTTAAATATATTTTACATAAATTAGGTTTTATTTCATAAGCTCTAACCTGTGTTTACGCATTCCTCTTTTCCTCGATGGATCTCCGCAGAGACAAGGAATGAGAGACATATATGGTGCCGAGTAAACTAGAACCGACGGTATTGGTTTGTATGGAACCTAGAACCGTAACTGAACAATTTCTAGATCGGTTCTGATTTTGAAACCATCCCGACCTGTTTTAATTTTTTTTTAAATATAAAGGCAGTGTACTCATGAGAGTCGAACTCCCCACCAACCGCAATAGTAGGGGCGTTATATTTAAACTTAATTTATGGAGATTTGGAACTGCCTGCTTCCGGTTCCTATTTTGGTCTACTTTCTAGAAATTATGAACCATAATCGAACCAAGAGGTCTCCAATTCTGATTATGGTTTTGGAGCCGGTTCCCATTGCAACTGATGGGCCGGTTTCTAACCGGCCATGTCTACCCTCAATCAAGGTCAGCTCAAGACAGCCTACAGCTAAAATTGAAACCTACAATGACTCAAAATTTTGAGGCCTCTAAGTCTACAAAATGCCCTGACTTAAGAGAAAGGTTGGAATAATTCATGCCTGTTGAGTATGTGAAGTTGGAGGACCTGAAAATGTTTTTTGGGGGTGGGGTGTACTTCATTCGAGTGAAATTCCGGTATTCCGGTGACTCAATCCATGTAGTTTTTCAAAGAGTTCCGACTGGCTGTTCAGATTTTTATGGATTTCAGGTAATGGGGCGCCGACCTTTATGATACCAGCATACAGCTACTAGCATGAACTTTATTTATTTATATACATACACATACACATACACATACATATATATATATATATGGAGAAACAAAGCCTCACATTTTTATTTAATAATTAATTTATTTAAAACCTTAATTCACATATTCAAAAAGTACAAGATGAAAACCATAGACATGTACATCAAATCGTACTTAACAAACTTAATTAATAAAATTGTGATGAATCATATCTTGGATAAATTCATGACGTGAACTCAATGCTTCACATGTTCAAAAGATTACCTCAAGTTGAAGAGAAGCTCCAGAAATTATGCACGAGTGATGAAGGCATCAACTTCCCTCCAATGGTACAACACAAAAGGGTTCTAGTTTAATCTAGGAGTCAGTGTTTAGCGACTGTGTGACTTGTGCTTTGGGTAAAAAGCAAGTCAACCCAGATTTTATCCATCGGGTCATTATGCACAACTACACGGGTTAGGGTCAACTTGACCTAACTATAACTAAATATTAGATTTTTATATGTAATTAAGAAAAAGCAACAAACAAAAGAAGGAAAAAAGAAAAACCCGCCTGAAACCTTATTTTTGGTCGTTGTAAAATAGGGATGGTAATTTGAACCCGCCCTGTGGATACCCATTCCGACTCGCTCACATTGGGAGCAGGTTTGCGGTAGACCACCTCGAAGTATATATATACATTTTAGTGTTTATTTATATAAATATATATTATATATAAGGATTTTACATGCTTATATGTATATATTTTTTACATAAATATAACTATATATACACATAATAGTTTTTAGTTATATAAAATACCATAAAAAGATTTTGTATTTATGTAAATATAAAATATTAAATGGTTTTTCTTAAAAAATATTTGTATAGGTTGAAGCGGAGCATCGAGTTGCTGGGTTCTAACAAAAGGGTGAGGGGTGGGGGTTTGATCCCCCAAGACCCATGGATTGGGGCGGGGCAAGGTGTAAAACTCTAGGGTGGGGCGGGTTTTCGCCCCGCCCCACCACACTCCATTGCCATCCCTAGTGTAACCACAAGATCAACTTTCTTATTCAAAAAGATGACCAAACTAAGCAAAAAATATTCATATAATTTCATTTTAATGACACACATGTGCATATGTACATTGACGTATGTTCGTATATATGTATATTCTTTACAGAAGAAGGTAAAATACATATATGAGACATTTCCTTATAACTGAGGCATAAAGAAGTATCAAAATTTCAGGTGTTAATGGTCCAGTTTGGTTTTAGGTTTCACCTCAAACCAAACCAATACATGCAATTCTTAATTTTTGAAGAACCAAACCAAACTATCCGTTCTTATAGCTTATGTTGAGTTAACTACTAGTATAACAAATGATCAGGTTCTATGGAGACAAAGAATCAATCTATATAGTATGGTCGGCAGCTTATGTTATAATTACTTTTTTATATAGACTATTTGACCATAATACAACCATTTGACCGCCTATTTTACAGTTATTTTTTTATTTTATTACAATGGAAGGCCAAAGCTTAGCACATATATGTGTATACCTTCTATGAGAATCGAACTTGCCACCTAAAAGCGGTCGTGGGCCCTATTTTTGATGGAACGCTTTAGGTGTACCTATATTACAATTTTTTTGTTATATGAAGAGACCCAAGCTTAATATATACAAGCACATGCCTTTGAGCTAATACTTTACTTTCAGTACCATATTATAATTAAGAGTGTTCACGGTTTGGTTGGTTCAAGCCTCAACCTCAAACCAAACTGGTTTTTGTGTTTTTAGTTTTTAAAGAGCGGAACCAAACCGTGGCATGGTTAAAGTCGAACCAAGCAGAACTAATGGTTTCAGTTCGGTTCCATTCTGAATCATGGTTCTACTTATTTTAAGGTTTGACTGATATATTCTCATGTTATTTAGATCTATGATTCCAATTTAATATGTATATGAGGTTATAAAACTCATATATAATTTATAATGATAAGATATATATGTATATATATATATATATATATTTGTGTGTGTAATAGTTCGGAAACCAAATCATCAATATCTTTTCCCGTTAGAATCGAATCAAACCAAATCCCTCGATATCTAGAACCAAACGAATTTGGTTTTGGTTGTTTGGTTCAGTCCCGACAGTTGCCAGGTGAGCTATTTGCTCTTAGTGCAACATGGGTTCCTGAAGGCCAGCGCTTAACGTGTCGGATCTTCATGACCTCATCCCTCACGCGATGGCCCCCATACCTTGGGCACTCTTTCAGCAAAACTCCACCCTTCGCTTAAACGAAGGCCTTAATTGTAGTCGGGTTTGCTTTTTTCTAAGTTTTTCCTTTTTCTTTTTTACTATTTACTTGGTACATATTTTAACTTTTCTCTCTGGCTTTCTCTTTTGTTCTGAAGAATTGTCTTACTTTTCTTCCTTTTTTTTTCTTAGCTTTCTCTCTTTGGAGATATCTTTTTTTCTCTTTTTCCTCATCTCCTCTCTCCTCTTCTTAGAGAATTGATGCGGGTGTAGTACACAGTTGTTATGGCTTTTGAGCTGTGTCGTCCCCACACCTAGAGAAACTTATGTGAGGCTTGCCGTGCACTCACCTCATTCTAAACCGTGACGGTTTGCTTTTCCTTAATGGCGTCCATCTTACAACTACTTACGGTTTCCTATCAGAAAAGAGGCTGCTTTATATCGTCTTACATTCGTCGTAGTTTGGTTTTCTTTTAGAATGTTGCTATTAGATATATAACGCTAGCTTTTATGAAGTTAAAATTTTAATATAGAATACGAGCAGTCACCGCAATGACGAAAGAGTAACTGAACTCTACCTAGACAGCGAGAAGTTTTGGCTTGGTTCTTAAATTTATGTGGCTTGAATGAGTTCCATTTAGTGGAAATATCAGAAAATATTACTAATAAAAGGTTGCCAATTGGGAGAAGTAATTATGAAGATCACTGTACTTGGTGGAACAGAAGCCGTGTATGCATGAAACTGTGAAAGATACTAATAAGGAACTGTCGATAAAATAATGTTATCTAAAATCAGCCTGTTCTTCATATCGAAGCAGTTGAAGGCAAGTCAAACTTCATGATATCTAAGAATACCTTACAACTACGTTAAACTCTTTTTATGAGCTTCCCCTCCTCCTCCAAAAGAGAAAAACTCTGAGTTTCTTTTAAGAATTTCAGAAGAAATACTTGTCACCGGTAGGTTGGTATACCGGCAAAACCCTAAAACCCTCTTCGCAATGAATCTCCAGTCAGAATAGGTTGATAATGTCAATGATCAGAGGAATATTGTTCGCTATGTTACCCAGAAATTAAAGCTGGAAGCTACACGTAACGTTGAAGCTCTTGTTCCATCTTGCGAGCTCATCTGATCGACACGTCAGTCACTTAAGAAATCTAACACATTCAAAGAATCTCTTCTATCACATTCAAAGAATCTCTTCAGATGGCAGTAGTATACATTGTTGACCTGTCTTTGCTGAGCTAAATCTTTTCTTTTTAGCGAGATTATATGTTGTAGAACTTCCCAATGACCATTGGTTAAAACCAGCTTCTGGCGAAAATAATTGAAGATCAGTGATTCAACAAGTCAGAAATCAGAAGACATTTTTCATGCTATAGCAAGTGAAGACACAATATTGAGTATTAATATTGAAGGAGTACATTCATTAATCGATAATATGATCATTCATTTATTAGCTGAAGACAGATTAATTAGTTACACCAGGGAGAAAAGGATGGTGGTAGAGAAAATTTAGTCTGAACGTGGAATCGTGGGAGTGAGGCAAAGGTGTTGGTTACCAAGACACGTAGCGTTTAACCTCGGAATGTCGCCGTTTGCAGGGCGAATCGAGACAACTCTTTTGCAGCAACAAAAAAGGAAAGAGAGAGAAAAGCAGCAGAACTAACGAGAGAGAGACAGACACACAGAGAGAAATTACCACCGATGGTGCTGCCAGTCACCTCCCTACGTATGGCTCCTCGTCTGTTTCCCACGGCTCTCCGTCCAAGAGTGAGGAGTAAGCCACCCCGAGCACTCTTTCAATTTTGAACTTATCCTCAGTGTTGTGAGGTCTTCACCTTTTATAAATGTGAACGTGAAAGAGGGAGGAACGCAAGCAGGCGATTTGTTGACCGTGAATTTTCTAATCCGAGCCGGTTTTAGGGTAACTGCTTCTTACACGATAGAGAGAGAAACTAATCTTTTTTGAGAGTATGGAGTGAAAGTCTAGAGAGAGAGGGAGAGTGAGTGAGAGACTTCCTTTTAAATAATCGTTTCCATTTTAGTGGAAGACCATCTCCCTTCCGCCGCCGCACTTGTCTTGGATATAAGATAGAGGGGTTTTCTGCATCGCAGGCATGTCGCTCATCTTGGAGCTAGGCATTTCCCCCTTCCAGTAGTGTCTTGCTCAAGTATTTCTCAAGAAAAATTAGTTTTTCTTCCTTTGTAGGAGAGGCGATTTCAAGTGAAAACTAGCCAATTGCTTTTTAATAACCACTGGAGGAAGAGAAGCGGAGTCAAGTTCAGTTTTTTTTGGCCACGTATCCTTGATGAGGGTTAGAAGGCTTGCTAGGGTTTTGCCTTCCTCTTGTTCATCCTTCTCTGTGTTAAATTGTTCTTTGGGTTGCGAAGGTCTTCTTGGCATATTATTCTACCTGTGTTTTTATGTTTCAAGATCATTGAACAAGAGAAAACCTTAAAAAAAACATTCGCTCTCTTGTTTGCATTAGACTAGGGTCCAAATAGTAAGAACATTTTCCTTTTCACTCTTTTGTGGTTGTGTTATATTGGAAGAAGATTACAAGAGAGAGATTTCCTGTTGAAAGGGGTGGTCTTTTGAAGAGAAAGTGAAAGGAAGAAAATAGTAAGGAGTTGGAGGAAGGTGAAGTTTCTTGTTGTGGGTTGCGCGATATCAGGGTTTTTATTTGTTAAGAGCGAGTCAGCATCCGTTTGGACCGGCCATAACAAGGAACTATGACCAACCCACATAGATTAGGGGAGGACACCAACAACAACAATATTATTATCATTAACAATAATCAGGGAGATATTATGCATCAAAAAGATGATGTCAGAAGCAGTACAATGAGTCCCCAACAAACAGTGGAAGATCAAATTGTCAGGGAATGGGTAGATTGTGATCCCATAGACACAGGTCAGTTGCTTGATGTCGATGCCTCCAGCACCTTCGACGAAGTCCTCCCTTCTCTCGCCAACTTGCAGCCTTCCTCACAGTCTTCTTCAGCATCCACTTCATCATCGTCTTCACGCTGCTCCTCTTGCTCGTCTTCGGCATGGGCTGCCAAAGATGAGAGTACTGATGGTACAATATCGAATGCTTGCGGCATCGATTCTACCGGCGGAAACTCGTTCGCGCAATCGCTAGCCGTCGGCAGTGCCTCTTGCTCATCCGCCATGATGGTGCAGCTGCAGCAGGAAGAAGTAGACGGAGGAATCGATGTTCTTGATGGCTTTGGAGGGATGGACTTATTGGACAGTATGGATCTTAATTGGGACCCTTCAATCTTCCCACTTGATGATACCAACACCCCCAGTCACCAAGAAGAAGAGAATTGCTTTGTTGAGAGCGAGCCCGCTATTCAGGATCCGGAGGATCAAAACAGCAACTCATCTCAGGAATTAGCACAAGTTTTCTTTGAGTGGTTGAAATCAAACAAGGAGTCTATCTCTCCACAAGATTTGAGGAGCATAAAGTTGAAAAAGTCCACAATAGAAAGCGCTGCGAGGCGTTTGGGGGGAGGGAAAGAGGGGATGCTTCAACTTTTGAAGCTTATTCTAGCATGGGTTCAGAACCATCATCTGCAAAAGAAGCAAAAACCATCAATTTCATCTAACGATGACATGCCAAACTTCCCTTTGTATTATCAGCATCAACAGCAACCCTATAGTTTCCCTAATAACAGTACTAGCAGTGCATGGTTCATGCCTCCGCCCTATCACACTTCATCTTTATTTGATCCATGCATGGGTTCCCTTCCTTCGGTTGTAGGATGCCCAGGAATCGAGATGGGCTATGGTTTGCCTCAAAATGAAGCTATCCAACCGTTCCCAATATCATCTGCTACACCTAGTTTTGACACTGAAAATCCATCATGGCATCAGCTAAACCATCATTTTTATGGTGATCAAGTGATGAATTTCACTCATGGATCTAACAACAGCACCAACTACAACAACCATCCTATATTGCAGCAGCAAGATTGCGTGTCGAAATCGGCCACTAAGGAAGCGAGGAAGAAGAGGATGGCTCGCCAGAGGCGCTTTTTCTTCCATCACAGACACAACAATGGTGCTAATGAGAAGGCACTGATGGTAGAAAACGATAGCAGCAATGGGGACGGCAGCAACCACTCAAATCGGATGGCTTGGTTATCTTCTCCTGCCAGTGATCCTTCCTCAGACGGTCCTTCCGTTCAAAGACAGACTCCTTTGGACAGGCGTCAGGTGAGAGATTCCACCTGTTTCCTTTTTTACCAACCTAAAACTCTTAGTTTGTTCCTTCCGCTTGCAAAAGATGAGCATGCCTGGGTGGATATCTGGCATAAATAATGATATGAAAGATCTAATGGAATAAATATGAGAAGAACTAAGTTTTTTTGTTTTAAGGAAGAACCAAGTTAATTACTATGCGGTTGTTGGTGTTCATTTCTCTGAATTTTGATGCTTGTTCTCCAAAGTGATTTATAAAATAGAACCATTTTTGGAATATTTGTTCGAGTACAGTTTGCAAACAACCAAATGATCTAGCTATATATGTATATATGCACTAATATTGGCAGTGACAAGTGAAAATCATCGCTGTTTCAGGGATGGAAGACTGAGAAGAACCTGAGGCTTCTTCTGCAGAAGGTGTTAAAACAAAGTGACGTTGGGAATCTTGGAAGGATTGTCCTCCCTAAAGTAGGTGTTCGCTTAATCTCAGCCTGCATATTTTATTATTCGCGTAAATATGGTAGTATGAGAAAAGAATGATTAATGTATTATATGATCAGAAGGAGGCAGAGACGCATCTTCCAGAACTGGAGGCAAGGGATGGGATTTCAATCGCCATGGAAGATATTGGGACTTCTCGCGTATGGAACATGCGTTACAGGTGACAATCATTTCGCATGCAACTTAATTTTTGCTTAATTTTCGTAATCCTCCGTAAATTGTAATTCCCATGATTCTAATCAAGAAGATGATCTTGCATGCAGGTTTTGGCCCAACAACAAAAGCCGGATGTACCTCCTGGAAAATACAGGTATTGGGAATCGGCGATATGACGTTGCATATGCATGCTTCACGCGTGTCGTCATACTATAATTGTTTAGTATTTGCTGACTATTTTCATGTCTTTTCTTTATTGGCGGTTCAGGGGATTTCGTGAGATCGAACGGCCTGCAGGAGGGGGATTTCATTGTCATTTATTCCGACGTTAAATGCGGCAAATATGTAATACATCTTTCTCTCTGTGTTCATTCTTTATTTTTGTGTGTGCGATGCGTGTGAGAGAGAGAGCGATGAACAATGGAATGGTCATCATCCCAGAAATTCAATTTCTGGGGCGTTTTGTCATCTCTAATAACCAACGCTGAAAGCCTCTCTTGACTTGTGGTTTTTTCTCTAACTATATATTACATCTAGTTAAGTTCAAGATTTTCTCAAGACTTTTAAATCATTCGTTGAAAACGTCTGAGATAAAACTTGTAGATAATGGCAGATGACGAGAAGATCGAATTCTTTTCACTGTATGCCTGAAGGTCTCTGGATTTTGGCCACGTTCCTTTAGGAGCGGTCATGTGTTTCACATTTTCCTGCGTGCTCGCATGTGTGTATATGTGTGTTAATATGGCTGGCATTGGATGCAGTTGATAAGAGGGGTGAAGGTGCCGCACCAAGGTGTGAACAAGGTGCAGACCAAAGGGCAAAAATCTTTGCCGCATAAGTCTCTCAAGCTCACCAACGGAGAGTTTTCTTCTTCAAACATGGAGTAGTCAGCATCAAAGGTGATGATATCGGCAGGATCTTTCTGGTTTTTGGGGATTATATAGTTTCTCTCTAGCTTCATATATCATCACTTCTTGACGTGTAGAAATCGCATTCTTTTTCGTTAGGTCTTGGGTTTTCTGTATGGGTTTGGTTGTGGTATGGATGAGTCACCATGAATGTAAGTACGTAGGGAGAGTTTTGGGGATATTTGTGGATGCAGGCCGGGTGATCTCCACTCTCTAAATACGTTCTTCCTTGTTTAGGAAGATAAAACTGTCACCTAATGTATGCATTCAGCATGCATGCACTCATGCATGCATGGTAACGTTGGTGTTTTTATTTTTCTGGTCTTTTCTTTTGTTTGCTTATTTTGGGATATGATATGGGTATGATATAGTTGATGCTTCATGGAAAGAGTTCGACTATATACATATGTATATTTTTCGTGTACTGAAAATGCATTACTCTTGTAATTTTCCTGTGTTCTAAAACCCTAATAATTTACTTCAGATATGGAAGAAGTTATCTAGGGTTTTACTTTTTCGGTTCCTTAATAATGAATGTCGTTCTTCATGTGGATAGGAATTCTAGAGGTGAAGTTTTTTCAAGGATATTCCGTTGCTTTTATTGGTCATCTATTTTAAAGGAAGTTTCATAAACTGAATCAAATTCTTCGACTGAATATGTGTTTCTCATTAATTTTGGCAAGAGAAATGAAATGAATGTAACAAGCTATGAGTGGGTCTGCCAAATGGACTGAGCTGCTCAATTTTTGTGATGAGCATGTTTATAGCCTAAACGATGTAAAAGATATGAACAATGCAGTCGTCTTCAAACGATGTACAAGTTTCATAAGCTGAATATGAACAATGCACGCTTGAGTTGGCTTTGATTGTACAAGTTTTTTGACTCGTGTATGCTGGAAACCTTTTATATCCATACGTTCTAAAAGATGATGACAATCCAGTCGACCGGGAAGTATATATTGTGTTAACAAACGATCGGAACTATTGAATATTTCCATTTGAAAAAAAATATCGAGATCATCTTAGCCAAATGTTCCACTGATAATTGGATGTAAAAGATACATGTCTAATTTGTAGTGGATCACGTCGTCTTCAAACTCTAGCAAAGGTTGGTTTAATTTGATTCGTTATGATCATAACCTTGTATTCGGCGTTGTCAACAGTTAGAATACATAATTCTGACTATCGGAATAATAAAAAAAAGAAGTCAGTCAAATGTCAAAATAGAAAAGGTCGAAATAGGTTTATGTCAACCGTTAGGACAGTCGGAGTATTTATAGGAACAACCGAAATATGGTGAAAATTCTACGGGCTACCTTGAATTCGGCAAACAGTGTGCTACCTTGTATTCGGCAACTCGGTTGGAGTATTTATAGTCGTCAACTCAGTTGGGGTATTTATAGGAACAACCGAAATATGCTGAAACCGATGCTAGGTGCTACCTTGTATTCGGCAACAGTGTGCTACAGTCTGAAATGATTGCCGCATGTATTCGGCAAAACCGATGCTAGGTGCTACCTTGTATTCGGCAACAGTGTGCTACAGTATGAAATGATTGCTGCATGTATTCGGCATTCGATCAAAACCTCACACACCATAGGTACGTAACTGTGTGTGGTTCTTGCTGCAAGAACTAATTTTCCCTCCTACAACGTTGATTGGAAGTTATTTTCTGCATCATGGTGGTCTTTTGCTTGTCCTTTTTCCTCATTTGCAAGCACCAAGAACTCCAGATTGACCAGAGATTGTCCTCATGAAAGATAAAGAGTGAGAGATTATCATATAAAGAGTTTAAGGCCTCAACTTATTGAGCAGAAGTAGAAACTGCACCCACATCTGGAGGATGGACACCAACAACACATCACATGGAGTCAAGATTCTTTTGAGTTGATCACTTGGTCGGGAGGGCGGCATTCTTTTTTTTTAGTAGCCTTAAATGCACAAGTTCGGGTTAGGATAACCATCACATTGAGCGTGATCTCAATCTTGGAGATGCCAAGTCAGGTCTGATGACTGAAATATGATGCAGTTATATGTGGATTGAGTTTTTGCAATTTTACGTGTGAGATATTGTCATAATATGTTAGCCAATATGATTCTGGTCATTTTAAGGAGGTCATAGCATTTCGATCAAAATATGAAGTTAATCCTCCACAGCCCTTCATTCATAACGATTCATAATATATATATATATATATATATATATATATATATATATATATAGAGAGAGAGAGAGAGAGAGAGAGAGAGAGAGAGAGTGAGTGAGAAATGTTCAATTCCTATGCTCAAATTTATTGAAACATCTTAACCATTCAATGTTTGAGATGAATAATTGAGATTTAAGATGAATGATTGAGATGATAAAACAAAAATCATCATCAAATATTCATTGTTGGTCATGACAATTAAACAATAAGATGTTTAAGTAGATTTAAGATGGATGAGGTTTGAGCCTTTACCATTATACATATGTGTGTGCCCAATACTAAATACATTATTAGTAATGGGAAATCTCGTGAAGTGAAAGAAGCGCTTTTAATTCGGTTTTGAAATTTTCAAGGATGAGTATTACTGCACATCCTTCAGAAATGAACTCTCTTACTTGCCCAATGAGAGATCTCCATTAAATGATGAATGCGTGAGCATCCTCGTTCGATGCTTACTTGATATCCCTTAGAGTGTTCAAAGTTGGTGTTACCTCCACATTGTGGGAAAATCGTTGCATGAAACAATTCGCTAACCCTTCAAAAGTCGTGAATTGGCTCAAGTCATATGATGCCAACCACTTTGAAGCATCTCCCTTAAGGGAGAGGGGGCACTAGTAAATACATTTGGCAGAGTCTTTCTTTTTCTTATATGCTCTACGGGAAAAGAGTTGGAGGTGGGATCTAGGATTCCCGTCCCGTCATACTGTTGAAAATTCGGTATGCCATCGTCACTATTCGTTTGATAATCGAAAGAAAGAAAGTTGGATAGGGCGTATGACATCTTTTCCTTTGCTTGGCCTCTTAGCAATTGTTGAAGGGCCTTGCGATCTTTCAAAGTGAAAGACTCATATTCTCTATCCTCCTCTATAATGGAGGTCTCCTTAGGCCTCTTAGACTTACTCGTCTTCTTTCGAGCCCTAGCTTGTTTTTTGTGAGACGAGGAAGACTCGACCGCTTCGGCTTCTTGACTAAGCGCGACGATTCTTGCTTCGAACTCTTTTATCAAATCTTCAAGCGATTATTTCTTACTTTTAAAATTTGTTTTTGAAAATCTTTTGGAAAACGGACTTTACGAACACGAAGCCCGGCTCGACACCTCATAGGAATCATTTGAACTTGACATGGTTTATAATCTTTGAAATCCTACACGTGCACTAGTTCACCAAAGTTAAAACACATTTTTGAAAGTTTTCTTGGAGTTTTACTTGCTTGAAATGAAATTTCTCAAGACCCGAGTTCTACCGACCATGCCAATTTTGTAGACATGAAAATTTTCACTCCGAAGTTTATGAAAACTTGAAATGAAACTTTTCGTATCTACGCTTCCGCGAGCGTGCCAACCAGTTTAGAAACTAGCAATTGTTTTGAAGATTTTAGATTTTTTGGGTGATTGTTGGCAAAGCGGGATCTTTTCACTCAAACCTTCTTGAGCCGATGCTTAAGAGTCGGTATTGAGCGCTTAGAAATTTTAATTTTACAGCAAATGCAACTTTATTCCATGTGAACAAGTATTTTTGAAAAAGTTTTGAGTTGTGCACTTTGATTCAATGCTTAAAATGCATAAGCTTATGAAAAATAGAGGATCCTGTTTTCGGAGCTTGTTTATAAAACGGATTTGAACATGCTACAGGTCTCTAAAAATCTTCAAATTTTTACCAGCAAGGTGGCAGTATGGAGAGCCTGTAGCCTTTTACAAATCTGAATTCGGAGCAGTATTAATTCAAAATTAAATATTTGAAGCAGACTCACTCACTGATTCGAAACAGTTCTGTCACAAAAATACAAAGACTCAAAGATGAGCCTATATCTCCCTAACTAGAACTCTGATTTTGATGATTTTGATGTTGTTGGAAAGGTATAGATGTTATCTTTCCAATGCATCAAAAATCAAATGAATTGGATTTTGTGGACAGAGATATGATATTTTTACCCAATCTCTATTTCAGGAAATTCGACGATGCAGCAGAAGTTCAGGAAATGAGTCGATCTTTATCCGATTTTATCACGGGGTTGCACGGTACTAAAATTCTTGCAGATTTTATTTCTAAGACCTTTGTGTGTGCAGATAATGTTCCTAAAATTTTAGCACATTTGGATCACGGAGTAAGGAATTAAAAATACAGCAATCAAAGATGCAGATGTAGAAAATGAGTTTCAATTTTGTAGAGAATACGTGCAAATACAAAACCCACACCAAAGCAAATTGCAACAACACTAACTCGGAATTTAAATTGTTGAAATGTAAAGGAATTGAAACTATTTTATAGCTTATGCGTGGAAGGGATTAGAAGTATAGAGGGTCTATAGTATATATGAAGGAAGAAGCATATCAACAAACATTTAGTGTGCGTGTGTGTATGGTGTTTCATCCATCAAATAAAATTTGCATCAACTGTAAATTATTATAACTTGGGAGAAGATGAAACTCCATTAATACAAACCCATTTAATGAATCAAATGAAGACAATCAAAATTGGGATTGAGCAAAAGGAGTCTTACAAGGTTTTTGGAATGTGACAAACCGAACTTCAAGAATGAAGTCGGCCAAGGCTTGATCGTCTTCCTTCTAGCTCCCATAATTTCTCACCTAGCTCTCTCTTCTTCCCATACTAATGAATGTCCCTCCTTGCTTGAAATTTCTGCTCCTAGCCTAGCATACACTCCCCTTTTAGGTAGCCTCTCTCTCTACTCTTTCCAAGATGGATCTCACGCCCCCCCTTGACCCCTTTTTATAGGCCAAGGGGGGCTGGTTCTAGGAGGCTCTATGGGGCGGGTTGTCTCCTTAGAGACTTGTTGATCCACTTAATCTCATGTGCAAGTGGTCCCCTTTGTGGACTTAGACGAGCCCCATGTGGGCTGGTCATGGTGCAACCGGTTTGGACTTAGCTGGGTCTTAGCATGATGTCTTAGCCATGTATCGATTTAGTCTTCACTTCGATACCAAGTCGGGGCCGGGTGTGCCAGTTGGTCTCTTTCATTTGTATAGGTTCAACCATGCTTGAACTTAATTCTTGAATGATCCATCTTTCACCTTGATGTAGCTCAATTCCTTGTTGATTCATCATGGTTTTGGGCTTGATTTTATTTGGCTTGTTGGTTCCATGTTGGCCCCATCTTGATCGGCTAAACTCGGTTTTGCTTGGTTTCGATCTTCTTCATGGCTTAAACTTATATGGATGACTTACTTCCAATCTTAGTCTTGTATGGGCTGGTCCTTGAACTACTTCCATCCAATGTGTGTGCTTTTGGTGAAGTAGGCCTTGATATGCATTTTCTCATTTGATGTTTTGGCTCGTATTGGCCGAATCAAACTCCACCTTCGGTCCTTGGATTGGGACTTGATGGCTGGAAGTTGGTTGCATTTTGCTCCTCTGTATGATTATCCAAGCTTGGTGGTTTTGAAACTAAACTTTGGTTCAAAACCTGGGTTTTTGAATTGATTGAAACTTGAAATTCTAAACAAGTTTGCATTTCACGTTTTTAACTTCTCAAAAGGGTATTTGGGAATTGAACTCAAAGTTTGTCGAAAAATCTTTTATTTCAAAATTTTATTTTCGGGTGTTTACAATTCACAAGTTTCAGTTGTGTCGTAGATGGAGTCACCTTCAACCCTATCGTCTTGGCAATTTGTGGCAAAATCAGCGAATGACTCGCTCCTAAATCTTCCAAACCACGAATAGTGTGTTGGCCCATGTCTACCTTCACAAAGCTTAGGGCTCATGTTGGTCCCTCGCAACTCACGGTGTTAAGGAGCTAAAACTTTGCAACTTGGATCAACTTATCCCCAGTTGCGTTGATCACATCCTCGACCTTGATTTGCTCCCTTCCAATGCGGCTAACATAGCCTTCTTGGGGCAATCTCGCATGAGATGCGGCCCAGTGCAAATGTAGCACTGCCGCACTCCCTTGCCTCCGCTTTTGCCCTTAGAAGAGGATGCCTCCTCACTCCTCTTTGGTGTTTTCCTATTTTTCTTACTTTTACCACCTACCTTAGACGTCTCTTTCGACTCAACCATGGTCATGGCCTCCATGACATCTAGCGGATTTCGCGACATCTAGCGGATTTCGCTGACGCAACTCCACTTATGTCCACGGTTGCAACCCGTCCTTAAAGTAGAAAAATTTGTCTTGCTCGGTCATGCACTCAATTTCGAGCAAGAGTGAGCTGAACTACTTCACATACTCGTGAAGACTTCCGGTTTGCTTCAGTTACTTCAATGCCTCTCGCGTTCGTCGAAAAATATTCGTAGGTGTAAACTGTTGAAAAACCTCATTTTTGAAATCTGTCTAAGTCATAGGTAGCCTCCTACCACCGTCCCGTGATGTCTTCACTCGTGTATGCCACCACAATTTGGCGTCATTTGCAAGGAACAAGGTAGTCAGTCACTTTTTCCTCTTCAGGCAGATGCCTCTAAATAACGTTCCAAATCCCACACAAAGTTTTCGATGGTTTTTCAATCCCTTCCACCTTCGAACTATTTCGGTTCAGGGAATTTTACCTTGAATGCGTTCGTAGGCGTACGAACCGAATCATGAGAAGTCGACGTGGGCTGAGAATGACTCTCTCGGAGACACCGAAGCTCCATTTCCACGGCTTCAAAGTGGCGCTGACTGGACTTTACTTCCTGCAGCTGCTGTGCAAAACTTTCGTTCTGCATCTGTATAGTGGATAGTTGCTGTGCAAGCTGAGCAAGAATCGGATCCACACCAGCCCTGCTAGTCGTGGCTTCTTCTTCCACAGAACCATGTTGGCTTTTCCCCATAGAGTACCTGTGTTATTACAGACGGACGCTTGGACTGAATTTACAGACTTTCCGACTGAATTTACAGACTTTCCTACTGAAACTGTGCAGAAACTGCAAAATTGCGCAGGTGATTTTTCGGCACTTTTACATACACTTTCTGAAGCAACACAAACCCGATCTGTACAAATTCAAAACTGAAGAATGCTGACTGAATTACAGAGAATACACGAGACTTATGCCGAGGCTCAGCCGAGTGAGTGTGAGAGTTAGTGAGTAAATGGGTCTTAGCTTGGGAATAGGCAAGTCGCTTAGGTGAGCAGGGTGCTTAACGAGTGAGTGTGAGAGTTCTCTTGAGAGGAGAGAGACCTCCCTAGCCTGGTTTAGAGTGAACCGAGGTCAGGCCAGTCCCAAGGCTGTCCGTAAACCTCCCTTAGTCAGCAGAAAGCCGAGTGCAAGATGTGTTCTGTAATCCGTTTGTTCAAGTGATGAATAAAGTGCCTATTCGATAAGACTTCCGGTAAGAGTGATCATGTTCCAGCGTAAAGTCCCAAGGCCAGTCCCAACGCCCACGCTCGCTAGACCAAAGCGTAACTCTGCATATAGCCAGCGATGTTGTCGTCCCAGACCAGGGGACTTATGCCGAGGCTCAGCCGCACACTATTGTGTGCATGGAGAAAGTCTTGGACTGAGCTGTGGGCATGACTCACATGGAACAAGCCTAGGACGAGCAACAGTGCAACCCACACAAGTGCTAGTGAACTTAAGCGCAAGTTGGATTCCATTTGGGCCAAACCCGACGCACTTGATTAACAAGAACCCCTGAATCTATTTCTAAGAGGAAATGAACTCTTTACAGAACTTCCTCCATCTGTTGAGAATGGCAGGCGACCTCAATGGTATTTATAGAACATTTCAAGCTTAATTTCGTTGCTTGTCTGCCTGGTGGCCTGACTCTGAAAGTATGGCAGCCATAAGAGAAGTTTTCACGTGGAAAGTTCTATTCTACGTCTGAAAACGTCGCCTCAATTCCTGGAAATCAGTATGGATACTTTCTTTAAACTCGCACACACAAAAAAGAAAAAAGTTGAGGGCTTTGGAGTTTGATTCCATTGATCCACTAAAGGGGTTCAATTCATTAGAAGGAGAAGTCACCTGGATGTTGCACAGTGATGGAGCCCCTTCATGATCTAAATAGTTTGAATTTAAATGCAAAGAGTTCGCTCATCTCACCGGGCTCTCTGACTCTCATGTCGCTGGTGGTGAGTTCAATTCCCAGGGTGTTCATGACCGTGTGAGTTAGGCTTTGGTCTCCTATTGTAACAAAATAATAATAGTTCGAATTTCATTCGCTTGACTAAGCAATGTAAGTTCTGACCTATGATGCGTATAGCATAAGTCAAATAATCTAATTGATCAAGTTGATTAATTTTATGCAAACCTTCATCATGACCATGGGAATACATATTGAACATGCGCCAAGCACCGGATTTTCGTATGCTTAATTACACCAGCTTCAGCTTGTTTACACAATAAACAGCTCAAAAACTGAAGGAAAAAGGATTTCTCTGTTTGGTACACGTTCCATAACAGATATATTTTGTTTTTACATTGTTTTTCAGAGAACCTTCCCTTGTAAGTTGAATTGGGAGCTTGCTTGAGAGTTTGCGTCTGTGCATGTGTGTTTCTGTCTACGAAATTCCCTTGTTTGCTTAATTGCACCGCTGTTGCAGTTGACCCAAGGCCCACTGAGTTGCGCCAAACCACCTGGGTGGTAGTGCTCATACACCTTACCGGCTGCGCAGGCGTTGGTGTTGTAATTATAATACTGTCGCTCGGACACCCACGAGTTCACGGCCTTAGCTGCAGTCCACTCTTTTCCACTCCCCCAGAATAGGTTCTCTCCATAACGCCCACCAGAGTGCTGCACAACTTGCAGTCAGCGAACCTATTGTTTGCGTACTTCTTCGCGTAGGCGGCGACGTTGTCATTCCAGACCAGGTAGGTGTTTTATGCCAAGCCTCGAGCGAATACTGTTGTGTTCATCAAGAAGTCTTTGGGTGAGTTTTGGGCACGAGTCACATGGATGAAGCCCAGACCAAGCAGTCACACCGGTGCTGGTGAACCAAAGCGTATGTTGGATTACATTGGACCTAACAACGCACTTAAATAAAAACAATTTGGGTCTATCGCTAAGATGAAATAAACTCTCTAGAGGATCACTTGCTCTACCCTTTTGAATGGTTATAGACAAGTGTCCACCTCTATTAGGTCATGGCGTGACTTTGATGGTGCGCAGCCAGCCAAAAGAAAGTTGTTCATGTGGTATTTCTTTACTCAGTCGCAGACCGATGGTCGGCTTCTGGTAAACCAGTGTAGAATCTTAAATTAGACTAAGTTAGGCATGGCCAGTTCCAGTTTCCCTAGAATCTAGAACCGGAGAAAAAACATCATCTGCAGTCCAGCTACTTCCCTCACCCCAGAAGAGGTTCTCTCCATACTGTCCACCCAGTTGTAGTCTCCCACCTTTTGGTTTGCATATCTCTGCACGTAGGCTGCGACAGTGTCGTCCCAGACTAGGGGTGTAATACCTGGGGTCAACTGGATCCAGACCCGTTTGAGCTAGATGAAGAGTAAAACGGCGAAATTGCTATCGGAATCCATAGCTGCCTGGATTTGGGGGAAACGTGTCCTCTTTCATGTCGTGTCGTGTCTATCATGCTGTGTCGTGTCCTAACTCGATGTCACACTAGGATGCATGTTGTGTCGCCGAGTCTCATGTTACATAGGTAGTTCTGTTTTATGTCAAAAATAGGTTAGGTTCAGGTTGGGTCTTGAAATAGGTTATGGGTCAGAAACATAACCTATTTCAGTATTTTCAGGTTTGGGTCTGGTTTTGTGTTGACCCAAGAATACGGAATACTTATTGTGTTGTCTAGTTTGAATAAAAAATAGATCTAAGTGACACTTTGAATTTGTGACATCTTATTTGGATCTAGGTTAGGTATTGGGTCATTTGAGATTCAATTTAGATTTAGTTTGTTGTGTAAGATTTGTAATCGAATAAGTTTTAATATCATTATTATTTATAATTGTTTAGATATTAAAAGTTGAAGGATTATGTGGTGAAAAGAGCGGACCGATGACTTGAGGTTTGGATCTTGGTGCTCTTTCAGGTAGTGGTTATGCATTCTTTAATTGAATCATGCTAGAAGTTATTCTCCTTGTTTTAGGTGGAATTAAATGTGCATGATTGTCAAATATTTTTATTGATGGTTCATAAGTGATGTTTGGAATTATGAGTTATTTGACATGCTTTCGAGGTAAACTTGTCTATGGCTTGGTTGATAAAGAGCATGTTTTGATATGCATGTATTGAAATGAAAATGGTATTTGAATATTGTATATATATGGATTTGGATATGAACTTGTGAATATGATAAGATGTAATTGGTTTTGATTATGTGAATACATAATCATACTTGTGTGGTTTGTGGGGAGTCTTTATAGACTTTTTCATCCCTTAAGCATTCTAGTTTGGGGTAAATATAGAGTATGTTTCTGACACTCCATCGTCAGAGTCGCCATGGTTTAACTGTCGTGGACGGAGTGACCAAGGTCTCAGAGAAAGGGTTGGACAACTCATGTAGCCTTGGAACAAACACAATATGAGTCGTAACTATTATAAATGATTGATGTGTATTTGTGAGTATGAATTTGAAATCATTAGTTGGAAATATAAAATATAGTTTGTTATGAAATGATTGTGAACCACGCATGTTTTTATTATGAATTCAATTAAATTATGTATAACTTTCCTACTAAGCTATTGGTCGAAGCTTATCGTGTCATTTTACACTTTATCCTAAAACTAATACATTGTGCATGGAGCCAAGTAACAAGCAGTTCAATCAAGCTACATTTTTTAGATGGTATGAGTGTTAGTTGATCTGGATAATTATTTTGATATTTGGGGTTATGTTTGGCACACCATTTTGGATATTTAAGTTTGACATTTTATTAGAGTTAGAATTTTGTTATACTTGTTTTTGATTGCTGCCTACACTCACGCCCATGCTGGGAGTGGCTATGTGAAATCGCTTCGGTTTGGGTCATGGTCACGACTCGTGCGGGTGTAACAAGGGAACTTATGCCTAGGCCCGATCGCACATTATTGTGTAAATGCACAAAGTCCTGGGCTGAGTTTTGGGCATGAGTCACATGGCCAAGCAATACTGCAACCCACACCAATGCTAGTGAACCTAAGCGTGAGTTGGATCCCATTTGCGTCAAATACAAATCACTCGTTACAACACTTATTCTATGATGAGAATGGCAAGGGAAATCAATTGTATTTCTAGAGCAGAGTCAAGCTTAATTAGGTAATTCGTCATCCTCGTGGCATGACTTTGAATGTTCTATGGCTCAAAACCTTGGCCCACCTCCTGAAACAGTTTGGTACTCTAATAGGTCACCCATCAGTTTCATGGCGTGACTTTGATGGTGTGCAGGCAGCCATAAGAAAATTGTTCATGTGGTATTTCTTTCCTCGGTCGCAAATCAATGGCCCGCCCCTGGTAAACCAGTCTAGAATCTTGCATTAGACTCAGTTAGGCATCGCCTGCTCCAGTTTCCCCAGAACCTGGAACCGCTTTTGAGTCCTAAATTGCCTGGAAGCAGAAAAAAAAATCAAGTCAGAAAAGAAATCAAAAGTTAGAATTGAAAAAGAGATTAAGAAAAATTTTGGAACTGAAAGTTTCAAGCTGGTTTCTGTTCCTTGAAAGATGGAATAGGAGACGAACAGGGTGACATCTGGTTCCCAGTCTACTTTTACTGGTTCTGGTTTCAGTCGGTTCTGGAACAGTTGATTTACTTTTCTTACCACAAAAATGAAACTTGCAGGTAGTCAAGCGATCTGTGTAGCTCATTAAGGGGTTCTGTCACTGTGCAACATTCAGATATCTCCTTCCAATTATTTGAACGCCCATTTAGTGGATCCATGAAATCAAACTCCAGAGACCTCAACTCTGCTTCGTGTTTGTGTGTTGTGGGTGAGTTTCTTTTCAATCCGCAATAAAAAGCTAACTAATATATATATATATATATTTGACAATAAGTAACTAATAAGTTTAAAGAGAGTACCTAGACTGTTCCAGGAGATGGTCCAAGGTTTTGAGCCATAGAACATTCAAAGTCATGCCACGAGGCTGACGAGTCACCTAATTAAGCTTGACTCTGCTCTATAAATACAATTGATCTCCCGTGCCATTCTCAATATAGAGGAAGTGTTGTAACGAGTGGGTTGTATTTGGCGCAAATGGGATCCAACTCACGGTTAGGTTCACTAGCATTGGTATGGATTGCACTATTGCTCGGCCTAGGGTTGATCCATGTGACTCGTGCCCAAAACTCAGCCCAGGACTTTGTTGATTTACATAATAATGTGCGGTCGGGCCTCGGCATAAGTCCCCTAATCTGGGATGACACAGTCCCCGCCCACGCCCGGAGTTATGAAACCAAAGGTGGGAGACTGCAATTTGGTGCACTCTGGTGGAAAGTATGGAGAAACCCTCTTCTGGGGTGGTGGAAGTAGCTGGACTGCAGCTAATGCAGTGAATTTGTGGGTGTCCGAACGCCAAGACTACAACTGTGACCGCAACAGCTGTGCTGAGGGTAAGGCGTGTGGGCACTACACCCAGATCGTGTGGCGCAATTCACAGCGCCTAGGCTGCGCCAGGGTCATTTGCAACAGCGGTGACACTTTCATCACCTGCAACTACGACCCTCCCGCAACGTAGTAGGCGAGAGGCCTTACTAGTAGCTGTCATAATGCTATTAGTATGTCACAACTATCACAGTTGCCGCAAGCCGAATAAGGATGTCGGCACCTTCCTCGCTGCCACCCATACTATAAATCCTTGACAGTTGACTCCTTAAATAAAAAGAGGTTTTTTTGCTACTCTTTGACCTCTCTCTCTCTCTCTCTCTCTCTCTTTATATATATTGATATCTCTCTTTATATATATACTCACCCCTTACAGAATATACATTTAGAGTTTAATTTGTGCAACTCTTTAACCTCTCTCTCTCTCTCTCTATATATATATATATATATATGCGTGTGGTTACGCATATAATGTTACGCTGCAACCGTTTCTCTATATTTCAAATCCTGGCTTTTCATGCTTAGCATTCTTAATTTCTAGATACATGCTAGCTGTTGATCTAGAGAACGGATGGCATTGGAAATCAGAGCAATTGACATACATCTGAATGGTGATCGACCATTTTAGTGAGATTCGACTTCCATCGACTTTTACGGGAAACAGGCTCATTTTTGCGTAGGTGCCTTAAGCCTACCGATCTTTCAAATTCAAGAACCAACCTTTGAAATTCAAGAAAAAATCACGAAATACTTGTTTTTGCACCTACCCCATCGTAAAAAGAAACAATCTTTCAAATTCAAGAAAAATCCAAACCCGTGAATCATCCTAAACTCATAAAAATCAAACAAACCAACAAAAATACAATAATCTCATTAAGAACCAACTTTTCAAATTTAAGAAAAATCCAAAGCAGATGATCATCTCTTCGATTTTCTTTTTCGTTTTTCTTCTTTCTTTATTCATTTGATTCTAACTAGATTCATAAGTAATTAATCGGTGATAGTTGTTTGCGAATAAAGCTATATAAGATTATGGAGATGAGAAATAATATTGTGAAAGTATTATGAGTATTTATGAAAATTAGGGTATGTATAGTAAAAGGGATGTAGAGATAGTAATGCTCTAACATTATCCTCTCTCTCTCATAGTTAAATGATTATGGCAGCATTTAAAGTACCTTTCTTTACTCATGAGCTACAACTAGACATGTTCGGGAAGCTGAAACTGTAACGGAATAGGCTCCGTCAGTTCCGGGGCGGTTCCTCTTTGAATTCAGAACCTTTAAAAACAGTAACTTTAATAAAAATTATAAGAAAATCTAAAAGAAGACAGAAACCTGAGGTTTGGAACAGCTAGCTGGGGTTTTATAAAATTTCACTTGTGAACCATCAAAACCAACACATGATTCTACATTGGGTGTTTCCCTTCACTACTGAATTAAAACAATAACTAATGTTTTGAGCACTGGGTTGTTGATGATCAACTCAGACTGCACAACCACTCATGGATAGAACTATTGCAAGGCTATAGCATCTAATTCCCTTATTAATGGTGCTATATATTAATATCCCTTCTCCTCTCTGTTTTGGCATGGATGATCAGGATTTGAGCCCAAGTTTCTTATCAACTAGTGATTAGAATCCTAGCCGAGACTTTTGTTGCCATGGCTGGAATCCTAACTAGCATTTTTGTCCTTGTAAGCTACTTTAAGGTGACTCTAAGTATTGGTGGCAACAGAGACCACATGATAAGAAGATTACGAGGCAAATCCAACTAACCAAACCCAAAACCCAAGCCTCTATCGACACTAATTTGGTTTCTTGTCATTGAGTTTGATGTTATGTTTATGAGCATTTAACTAAAAAATAAGACTATTTCTTATAATTTCCATCAAACTCTCAAAGGGTTTTCTTCTACTTTTGAAGTGTTCAAAGTCTAATTTCTCATTCAGTCTCACAATAGCTTCATATAATAGCCTTAAAAAGCCACTTTGAGAATCAAAAGGAAAGAAAAACAATGTGGAAAAGTATGCTTGGACAATACAAGTTCTCTTACAACACTTCCAAGTTGGCGGTTGATATATATATATGACATAGCAATAGATAAGGGCGAACAGAAAGCCCATTTAGATCATGACAGGAAAAGTATACATGCATCACCAAAATAAATGTCGGCGTGATTGTCTCCGTGCACAAGCTAGTTGATGCCTTGCGTACATAGCCACTTGGTCATAAGAAAAGCTTAAGCGGCCGAGGGGACTCATGTTCCATCCATCCAATAACCATGTCTCATAACTTAAGGCTCTAGAACTCTATTCCTATAACATTTCCATTGCATTATCAATAAATTTTCTCTGCAAAAAAGAAAAACTCATTAATGCATGTCTTGGTGAACCTTTTCTTCTTAAGTATTACTAGGTAATAACTTAGTAGAATAAAGACATAATATATAAAAATGAAAGTTTTACTTTAGATGATATTGAAATTAAGATTAGCATACATTGCATTCCTTAGAAGAAAAGTTTTAAATGCCTAGCATCATTTTTTCATGATGATAGAAAAATTGATAGAGATATTACGCAAAGAATTAATAGAAGTTTGTTAAAATGAAAAAATGATTTTTTTTCCATTGCAAACCACTTTGAATTATACGTTGTACAATACTTTCTTTATTTCAGGTATTCTATGTAATAAGAAGATACTATTAACATAAGAAAAATTATTTAAGATAGTTTGAGATGACAAAAGAAAGTTCTCATAAGAATGTATGAAAAAGATAATAGAAGAGAAGACCACAAA
This sequence comes from Brasenia schreberi, assembly GCA_036023115.1. Classification (NCBI taxonomy): domain Eukaryota; kingdom Viridiplantae; phylum Streptophyta; class Magnoliopsida; order Nymphaeales; family Cabombaceae; genus Brasenia; species Brasenia schreberi. The sequence continues at coordinate 19,853,839 of JAYKKT010000082.1, forward strand.
AGTGTTGGAGGGAAACAATAAAAATGATTTGGTACCTGTCATATGTGTACTTGTGTGCACACCATCACATGCCTCTTGAGTGTGGTTTAAATGAAACATTCTAATGACCGCTTTGGAATCGACCAGGTGGTTTCAAATGGAACGGAAATATTATTCTTCATATATAACACATGCATCAAAACTAATTTATACATAACAATCTACTGCTAGTGCCTTAAGCCATGAGACGTTGTTACTGAATGAATGAAACACGAGACCCTCGGCAGCTAAACTATTTATTTCTAAGCATTAATATGTAGCGGCTTGGTAATCAAGCTGACGTTTGTTTCTGTAATAATAGGCCGAGCTCAAGTTCAAACTTAGTTTTTCTCAAATGAACCAAGTCACATGTTGCATGCCTATACTTTTGCTCGCTTGGCTTGGTTACACCCTAGGCAGCACATGGCCGAGCTTAACAAGCAAAGCTCAAGCTCAACACGAACCAACCCAAAGGTCGGATGCCAAAGCTCAATTGAGCTCAAGCACCAGCTCGAACATGCTAAATCTTAATTGAACTCGAATCGAGCTTCACAATACTCGGCTTGATTACACCCCCATTTGCATGATGAAGCTGCTCATGACGTTCAAGGCTTGTTGGGAATATTAATGCAACCCATGCATAGGATATCGATAGCCCAAGCATTTACATGCGAACGAAGTACACCCAAAACTTTTGGAGACTAACGTAGCCATCTTTAAGGAAGAATTGGAAATCTAAGGCTATTAAACAATCACGCTAAACCTTTGAATTCTTTTTCCCTTTTACATGGAACACACACTTCACCTTTTCTCGGCACAAGGAACATGCACTTCAACATAGCTCGCAATTTAAGTATTACGTATTCAAGAAATTGCAGTAAATCTACAAGCATTTTCTCCTGCAGCCGTAAAATCAAATCCAAATCCATTAACATTTAATATTTGTAAAATATTTTTTTGAAATACTAAAATGAAAGAATATTTGAAAATTAAATACTCCCAAAACAATCCTCGGTCTTGGATTGGGGATCGGGTCCAACTGCTGCTCATTAAATCAGATCAGATTAGCGATGAAACTGAAAACTTTAGCAAGTCTACCAAACTACTGCCTATTCAGTCAGACCAAGTGGACAAATTATCAGGAACTTCATTGACAACTAAAAGCAGAACAGGTTAGCACATTGTTAAGAATATATCGAGGTGAAAATTAATGGCATTTAGCACATTACTTCATTTTCTTTTATTATTTACAGATCGAGTGAAGACATAACAATGACCAAAACTTGATGAAGGCTACCAAGTTCCCAGCATTTTTCTCTACAATTACAATAGAAGATAAGATCCGGTAATAATCATACAAATGTTGATAAATAATCGATTTAGACGTCCAATCTACACGTCAATTTGATCCCTGATCCACTTGGTCGCCACCCATTTTTCTCCTTTTATCACAGGGCAACTGCCATGTAGTGATGTCTGTTAAAAATAAGAAACAATGTAGTAAGACAATGCAGGCTACTTTGAAAGGAACTCCCTAACTGATGCTGCAATAAACATGGACGCTTCAACCGGCACTGTACCGGTGCTGGACACATGGATTCTGGTACTTTTACAGTCAGAGTCAGCACTTTTTTTAAAATTATTTTTGAATGGAAATGCTAGCCGATGTATGTTTAACACAGATTTTACAATGCTATCATTTCAAAAATAATAGTTTTCAACAACAGTAACAACAATAACAACTAAGTCTTTTTCCATACTAGACGGGTTGGCTACATGGATTCTTTATTTCCACATAGCTCTATCATGTGTCATGTTAGCAGTTAACTCATAATAAGCTAGATCATTCTTTATTGTTTCTTTCCAACACTTTTATGGTCGTCCTCTACCTCTTTTAATACTTTCAAAATCTAGTTTTTCATACCTTCTTACACGTTCTTCTTTTGGTCTTCTTTCTATATGTCTAAATCATCTTAAACGATATTCTCTCATTTTATCCTCTATTGGTGCCACTCCTAATTTGTTTCTAATAACCTTATTATGTATACAGTCTTTTTTTGCATGACCACTCATTCATCTCAACATTTTCATTTTTGTCACAGACATCTTTTCTACATGTTTAGCCAACCCTGTCTAGTATGGAAAAATGCTTAGTTGTTGTTGTATCTTTTGTACATGTCGATGATTAACTGCCCAACACTCACAACCATAAAACATGACAGGTTTCAAAAATAATAGTTTTGTTTTATATAATTCAAATTCATAAAAATCCAATTACATTATACATGTATTTGCATGAGGATGCCTATATACGACTATAAACATCATGTCCCCGTACCCATCATTTCAAGGGAGGCAACATTTGGAAAGATTGATGCCCCCAAACTCTGCTCCAATAGAGCATTTGACATGATTAAGAACCAACTGCTATTCTTGTTGACGCATCTTATTCAGTTGATGCGCAAGTTGAGTTGCCCAGGATTAAATCTTCAGTAGTAAGATCGACAAATCACATGACAAGCCACACTATCATGTAAAGCATTAGAAATAAACAACTTTACCACATCAATGGTGCCATTTGGAAAAAGTGAGTAGAAAAGAAGTGCATCCCCTTTTCTTGGCTTCACTTTCAGACCAATGCATTTTTGGTAGTCATAACCAATGTCAATATTCCTACCATCCTGCACATCCACCAGCAATAAGAAACAGCAGATTGAATTTGAAGGTAGGCATTAGCACAAAGAAAAGAATGTGAATCAAGTTTTCCAGAGAATTCTTCCAGAGCCCTACCTCAAAGGGAAACATTGTTTCTCCACCTTCTTCCACATCAGTTAGGTATAACAGAAAAGAAGCCATCTGGGCAAGTGTAATAATGCTCCATTACTTGTAATCATTGCCCATCATGTGATATAAAACAGCCTCTGGTTTTAAAATCAATGACAACTATAGCACAAATCAAGACTTAACAGGAAATATGCTCAACGCAACCAATTCTCCCTCTGGCCAGAAGAAGAGTTTCAACAGTTGCACCAGAAAATGAAATTCATATCCACAAAAGATGGACCTTTGTACTATTTGAAGAACAGATTCAAGCATCCACACATTGAAATGTTTTTTTTCTTCTGTTTCTGGTGCAGTTTGAAACCTTATGCATCTCCTTGCAAATTAGGAAGGACCATTCGCATTAACATTCAAATTATGAAGACTGATTCTCAATCTAGAAGAACAAAGATGCTAAAATAGGAGGAAACCGTGAAGTTAAAAGTGGTGAACTCGACAGGTAAGATTAATTTATTAGTTCAATTTAAAAGGGCCCGACCGCCCCCATGGATAGAAGTTACACTGGTAGGCATTTCATAACGATGACACTGAAGACGTTCATATAAAATTATAAATGTTGAGGGGCTTTGATTTAGCATTGGATTCAGATGTGTCAGAGACAAGCTCTCTCCTGAGCTGAGACATTCAGCTTCCATCATCTATCTTTAGTCAAAATCATCCTATAAAGAGGTCTAACATGTTGAAGTTTCGCTTTAAAATAACACCACAAGCATCAAGGTGCATCTTGCTCATGTATGATCCTTCTATATATTGTTTTCAAAGATTACACTTTTACAGCTAACTTACCAAGCACTGCATTCAACATTCTATACTTGTAGATTCAGTTTGTTCCTTTCATTTACCATAAACTTTACCAAGTGGTAGACCTTCTCACTGAAAGTACTGACCTGTAGAGTGCACAAAATCTCTTTGTTACAGTGAAATGGTTTTCGATAATATACAGTTTTAGAGCAAGAAACAAAAAATGAAAAAATAACAAGGAGAAGCATCAAGTGCAAAACAGAATTTCAAAACTAATCAAAATGGCAGAAGCAAGCATGTAAAACATTTTTTTATGAATGTAAATTTTTACCCTTTGACTCTTCTGCGGACCATATTCAGCAGGATTAAAAACATCGTAATGAGAATCATACTTCTGTCTTTTCTCATATCGCAGGATATTGAAAGCCTGAAAGAAGACATGACAGTTGGTCTTTCAGAAGAAAAGAAAAAGATACTAAAATGGTGACTATGCAACACTGAATAAAATTGTCAAGCAATGCAGATTTGGAAAAGAACCAAAGAAGTTATTTTGTCGTACAGAGAGAAGGAAGGAAGAAAATAATAAGAAAACAGTGTCAAGCAAGAGCCAAAACCTTCAATAAGAACAAAGTTTCATCTTTACCTCACCATGTGATCTTGGAACCATAGTCACTTTTGCAATCTTTTTCTCTATAAGCTCCAAAGTTCCTGTTTTATCTTCAGCTGCACTAATAAATGTGCCTGAACTGTTTTGAAAACAATGACACTCAGTTCGCAATAGAAATCAAAGTTCATTCAATCCAATATGTTACAACACTGACATTCAAGAATCTTCAGGAAACAGCAATGAAACGGAAACAAGGATCCTAAGCTGTTCAAAGAAAAAAAAAAACTAGGTTTAGATTCTACAGTATTTCTTTCGGACACATGGTTCGGAGTTTACATTTATTCGGAAAATGAGGTATCTAGCTTCAACTACTTATGGGAGTTTGCATTAAGGATCAACCCGATTCTCTCTAACTTAGTTCTTAGCAGAATTCCTTAACGCCAATGGATCTAATGTAATCGACTGTGGTGAACACCAAATTTGCATCACAGAAGCATACGCGTTACCTCCAGAAAGCAAATAATAAGAAACAGTTAATAAAAGATTTGGATACCAGACGAATAACCATCTATGTGTTTTCATTGAATTGATTACCTCGTTCTGATCCCCTTGTTGTTCTCCGCCGTCTCTCCCTTCCGCAGAGCGAGCGTAGACGGCTTCATGTTGTTCTTGGCGATCCTGATGATGGTCTCGCATTGCGCGGCCTCTGCAAATCTCGGGAAGTACAACGCACGAGGCCTCCAGCTCAACACCTACATAACTCCCCAAAACCACCGATTTCATTCAGAGATCGAGCACACCGAAATCTCCAGCACCACGAATCATTTGAAACGAAGAAGAAACAGAAAGGCCAATAAACAAGAACGAAAGGAAACCTGGAAAGGAATGACACTAACGGAAGGATCACCCGTTTTTCCGTGGGGCATCGAGGTGAACGACTCTCCCCCATCTTCGTCAAGCAATCCCCGGCTTCGCGTCTCCCGCAAAGGGCTCCCGGACCATTCCTTCAATTCATCAGCAGTACCAACTTTTGAGAGAGAGAGAGAGAGAGAGAGAGAGAGAGAGAGAGAGAGAGAGAGAGAGAGAGAGTACCTTGGAGAGGAGGATGGATCCGTAGAATCCGGCAACGAATAAGAGGGAACAAAGGAGGAAAACCACCGGTAAGCTCACTTTCTTAATGCCTTTCCATGCAGGTGTCCTCCCCTTCAATTTCATCTGTATGAGCGTGTGTGTGTGTGCAGACTGCTGCAACGTCCCTGCGACTCTCTTCTAAATTCTAACAGAGGACTACCTGTGTGTGTGTGTGTGAGAGAGAGAGAGAGAAGTTGGCATATTGGTCAATTTTCCTACTTTGAACACCAAATCCGGTGTTGTGTTTGGCTCTGTCTCCCGAGCAGGTGACGCCAGCAGGCACGAAAGGAATCTCATTCTCATCTCTTCGTTTCTCCTCTCAACACTAGAATTAGTTGAATGTGTAGCCCCATGGGATGCTTCTGCTACGACCAATCTTGTGTACCCAATTTTGAAAATTTTAACATTGAAGCAAACCATCGTCGTTGTTGATCACCATTTTGTTTAGTAACAGAGAGAATGCTCGTCAACGAGTACAAATACAAACAAGCAAGACTGTCTTATAACACAAGTTTAAAGATGTGTGGTAAGTGTATAAAACAGACGGACTTTTCACATGGGAACAGCTCTAGACATAGCCGGTTCAGAACAGGCTCGTCTGTTTCAACCGGAATCACATTGCTCACGGAACCGGTGGTAATTGCAACCGGAGACTCCTTGGTTTAGTTACGGTTTATAATATTCAGACACGAAATGGGAATAGAAACCAATGTTTAAATATTTTTTTTGAAACCTATTATCATAAACTGACCTAGAGTGCAACCGAGGTTCGGCTCTCAGAGGGTGCAGTGCTCTTCTTTTTTTTAAAACAAAAAACTTTAAAGCTTCAGGACGGTCCTGAAACTGGAATCAAAACTATCCTGAAACTGGAACAAGTCTCAGAGCAGTTCAGTTCTGGTTCCAAGCAAAACTGGAACCGGACATGTCTAGATTAGTGAGTCCCATTCAAAAAGGATTGATTGATAAATTAGATCACGGAAGACTCCTAATTTCCAGACTGTGTTTGCGTCTACCTGATTTCATAGATCACTTCTCCACGTCACCGCTAAGCAAGATGGGTTGCTCTTAAGATTGATTAATAAATACAAAAGGCACATGCAGAAGTCGGTTCCATTTTCATTTGGGTTTGGATCCAAGATTCATGATCGAGATTCACACGCACAGGGGGGAATATGGACAATAGCTCCATTGTTCAGGTTGAATCAATAGGGATGTCAACGAATCAGATATATCCAGTATCCGATTCAACTACAAATCCAATAAGTAGGAACCTCTACCTTAAAAACCACAAGTTTTGATTGTTTTTGGATTTGGACTTGAACTCTAAGAGCACCATATGGTTCCAGACACACTCACACACATATAAATATATATAGTGATCAGATCGTGTCCACCACTAATGTTGTTTATTTATATTGATCATTGCTTTTCGAGGATATGAGTGTAATATAATTATTTTTCGTATATTTTAAAATGTTTTTTAGAATTTTATATTACACTGATGTCATTGAAAAACAATGAGGGTGAACGTTAGAGGTGAACAAGATCTGGTTGTATATGGCTCATCACTTATGCACACAAGCATTTAGATTTCATTTGTTTACTCACTGACATGGATGGTTAAAATAGAAAAGCTAAAAGCATATATCTTTATTAGTTTATTTGATTTACATGTATACTTTTTGCTTTTCAATTCTCACGATCCATCTCAATAATGAAATTGTTCGTTATTACGATTAAGCGGAAGAGCTTTTGCGCGTAAGCGACAAGCTCTCTCTCCGTTGAGCTTTGTCTTATGTAACTTCGCACCATTGGCTAATACCAAAGCGCTAAGGCAGTTGTGAATGCTTTTTAATGACAGATTGTAGGGCAGTGACAAAGTCTTAATACAACTTGCTTAATCATAAGTGGTTTAAGCTATGCTTACTTGAAGGGATATCGATTTACAAATTGACACGTGTGATGGAACCGATTTAGATTGGGCCCTAAATGAACTGAATGATAATATGGAACTGCGGGACTGGTTAGGAACTGGTCATGTCTACGCAAATCTATGTCAAGGTGAAGCTGGTGGATGGTGGTGTTACGATCTTTATGAAAACTAAACAAGTATAGTCCATGGTTAAAATCGTAGGCTATAAGACTAGTCCATGTTTTACAATACGGTCATTATGGGAGCCTTTGCCTCACCCCTAAAAGACCACGGATATAACCGTAGGTCTTAAAACGCAGCATTAATTCTACGTTATATGCAATCCAGAATATTTTAAAAGAAAAAAAGGACATGTTAGTGGAGCCAAAAAATGTTTGCCTATTAAAATAAATGAGTATATTTGGAGCTGCAAGTCTCTTGCATGATAGGATCCAAATCAAACTTAGAGTGGACCCTTCAATAGGCCCGAATCCGCTTAGGTTCCTGTTAACGATATTGGATCTGATATTGCAACCAGATTGGTCCAAGTAGAGTCGGGCATGCGTTTATCAGCTTAAGACTAGTGTTTTGAGATTCAGTTTTTTTTATTGAATAGAATAATATTCAGAGAAAACTTTGAAATTTAGAACGAAAAAGTTGAACTCCAAAAAATGTCTTATATTAATAAATTATGGAATCAATAAGGTTCATGCTTGCCATATTTGGGTCAATAAATCCGTCTATTATCAGATACATCCATGAGTCGATATGTATCGATTTGACTAGACTGAATCATGAAATTCACTTTTATTACGACTTTTCTGGATAAAATGGGTGTTTGACTAGCTTGCATATGATCTGAGATCTTCAATATTCAATACTGTAAGATTTTCACATGAACTCCTTTGGTGTGAAAGGTCAGGAGTTTGATACCAGAGTGTGCATCTGATAGGAGCATGCGTACATGTTTGGTTTCGGGTTCATGGTTCCGACCAAATCAGAATTGGCAGTTTGGAACCGCCATTCCTGTTTACCCAGAAACAAACATGTCTAGGGGTCTACCTCACCCAACTTGCCTCTCAAAAGGAAAAAGAAAAAGACCCCCACCAACACTAGGGTGCAATTTCGAATTTCATGTTTGTTCTTGTGTCATCCAATGCTCGTATCATAAATATGTGAACTTGAACGTGGCCCAATACTTGGACAAAAATATGCACCTTTTAGGTATTTTGGGTCCTCATTTCGTGTCTAAACTCACCAGGAATTTCATCATTGGTCTTGTTCATGTAGGGTTTTCTGCCATGCCCGGAATTTTCATCCCTACCCAAAGGTCTTAGCTTGATTTCTTAAAATATACCGTTGTTGTGTGCCACATACAAACTAAATGGGCTTGACATCCCTTGGGGCGATCAGGCCCATTAAGTGTGGTGGGATTCGGTGCGCCTCTTTTGCATGAACATATCCACCCACATGGCCGACCCCATCTACCTAGGGTTGTCATGATCTTGCGGGTACCTCAATGAATAACACATTTTACATCGATCATCCAATCTTCCTTTCTAATCTCTATGGTCCTAATGCACCATCGATCAACGACTAGAAGCTAACAACCTTCTAGTGTTGGTCTCAATAGTACAAGGGTTCTCAATACTATCATCTCGATCGGAGTGATGCACCCCCACTACTGATAACTTGATCAAAGGACACTCCATGTGCCTTAGAGCTTCTAGCCATTCACAACCGTAGTGTTCCTTTCAGCTGGCATGCAAACGATGACAAGTTTAACTCTCTCATTGTTTCACTATGCATGTTTGTGAGCAATACTATGCTTTCGCATGAGTTCTTCAACCGACTAACGTAAAAAATGACCAGACATACTCTGATACCAAATATGTCATGCCCTCACTATCGGAAGAGCCGACGAAACTCGCAATGTGACCAACATTCGACCCTGAGACCGAATGAGCCTTAGCGAATTTCCAAAGCGATACAATAGATAAGTAGTTTAGATAACCTCCGATAGGAAATGTAAGTTGGGCATAGGCCTAGATGCTAAGGGATTGAAATGGGCCTTGGCATCCAATTAACTCACGTTGCAGAACACAACAAACGTTTAATATTAAAGGTAATAAAGATGCATTATGTGTAAAGCTATAAGGCAAATGCTTTATTGATAGTAGAAAAGAGCGCACAACTCCAATGCGCTACATTGGTAAGTTAGTTGCATTTCTCTCAAGGAGGTTTTTTGTACAAAGGAGTGGAGGTAGGCTATGTGTTCGCAATCGAAAGGTCACATTTTCTCTCACCCAAAATCATTGTCGTTCTTGGCAATGTTCTCATCTTCGTTGAGACCAAATCCGATTAAGCTCATCCCCATCTCCACTTTCACCACAATCCAAAATCACTTTCTTTGGCATCTCATGTATGGATGTGATCCTCTAAAAGGTTGAAGGGTCTAGGGCATAAACTCTCGATCTACTACCATTCACTTGACATCCTAAACTACTTGAGTTGACTATAAGGTTGGATGACACACTTGAGATCCAATGTGATTAAGGAGTTGCATCCGTCTACTTAATGTTGGAGTTTTGATTTAAAGTATGACACTCCGCATCACCAAAGGCAACAACTAGGACTGATAACCCGTACAACACCTACGTCATGTGGCATCATTGAAGAACATGGCACTGCATGTGGGGCATTGCTTCACATCACCAAAGGCACCCTACACCCACGTTGTCGGCATCCCACCTCTCATGGTATGATGACAATCATTCCAACTCATGAGACACTATCTTTTACACTTAGACAATGTTAGTCACTACGACACCTATGACATACGTACATCTGAAATTTTTTGTGATCACATTACTAAATCACGTCTTCAATCACGATTGTAATCTGCTTGACGACACCTCACTTTGTCAAGGGTAACAGGACTTGATGATTGTATGAGAGCTCCTCACCTGTCTTTGAAGAAGTTAATACCAATGATTGTATGCTGAATTGTCTCTACAACTGTGACTTGTATAGTGTGATGGCGCATGTAGTACTTGAAAAGTTCCTATGTGCATGTATGGGGTGTGTACTCTATATTGACGACTGACATAAGGGTCCTGACAACATCTCACCATCATACAATACCATTTGCACCAGTAACATGGGCCATCGGGCTAACCTTGACAATTATGGTACAACCGCATAACCTTATCCATGTGCTACTAATCATGACTTACACTTGGTAAAATGTAGAGGGTGTAGTGGGGTTCGGTGTGATCCCTTCGCATAAATATATTCACCCACATAGCTGACCTTCCTACTTAGGGTTGGTCATAATCCTAGAGGTACTTCAAGGAACAACACCTTTTGCATTGATCTTCCAATCCTCATTTCCAAAAGTTTGTAGTGCATTTACACACAAGGATCTCAAGAGTTCTCTCTCTCTCTCTCTCACACACACACACAACAATCTCAAAAGTGGTTCGGTGGTGGATTCATTTTCAAGATCAATCCAACTTTATCATATTCAAGTCTGTCTCATGAGGGCATTGCACGATTTCTTACCGAGTAATGAGTAACTAGCCGTTCTTCGCTATATCACACACATTGGCTGTAATTTTACGAGTATGAAACAAGATGGGCTCTCCCTCACAACTAACTCTTGTTTTTCTGTCTTCTTTGAACTCAGCATGGATAGAAGAAATTTTGAGGTTTTGAGAAGAAATCTCTAATGCCCAGAAACCTAGTCACATTGACAAGATACTAATGAAAACTATCAAATGACACTCTAAAATGGATACATAGACACTAATAATATGATTTCAATCTCAAATATGACATCCACACAACTCTAACCCGAGTCATATCCAAATGAAGTATGATGCTTCAAGGTTTGGATCTATGCACCGTATGGATCGCATGCTCTCATTGGGCTTGTCCATAGAGTCTCTCTACATGTAGTCGACATCCTGTGGCAAAGTCTATTTGACATCCATAGTGCACATGCATGCACGCACATACACATTTGCTTTGGTAATGAGATCACGACCTAAATCATATGAAACAAGCTCTTAAATATGCTCACCTAACATTGATTTTGGGTGGATCCGTGCACATTATAAATTGGTTCTCATATATACATATGTACATGTATAGTATATACTCAATCTCATCTATGCTCAAATATTTTCACCATTTGATCGTGCAATCAACGATAGAAATATGAACTTAAAAATTGAATTATACCATTGTACTTTTCATACTTTGTATTTAAAGTATAATAATAAAATTCACTTTTTAATTCAAATCTCCATCATTTATCATGCTAATTAAATAGTAGAGATTTTTTAATAGATTTAACCATGTTGTGGGATTACGTATATACTACTATCTCTCTCCCCCTCTCTCTTTATATATACACTAAAATTTATCCATGTTCATTGTGGAAATACAATACCTAGAACAGAATTAAAAACTGTGTCAAGTGCGATCTGCAGTAAACAGTGCATCTGTGTGTAGGCTTCATTCTCGTAAATGTCTTCAGAAGAAGAATTCCAAAGCTATAGACGTCAAATTTAGTTGATACACTTCCAGCCATGCCAAGCTTGTTATGTGATAAAATGATAGAAAGGGAATATGCAAATAATCAGCAGTCAACCAAGAGAAAACCAAAACTGTGGCCTGCACTCTGCAGGATGCGTATGAATAAAGGGGTTCAATGGTTGGAGGGCCATGTAAAATTTTCTCTGTCACAAAAGTTTGTTGAAGAAGAAATGATACTAGAGTAGACATGGCAAGTTCCAAACTGGCAGGCAGTTCTAACAGGAAACAAACGGGGCTGGAACCAGAATCAATGAAACCACACACGGTACTGGGATGGAAGTAGGGATCACTCAGTTCAGTTTTGGTTCCACCTTTCCTGAAACCCCGACCAGCTTGAAACTGGAACCAGGAGTTTCAAACTATCGGTTATGAGAACTTTAATTTTTTTTAAAATTTTAACTTTTGTTGCTTCTTACCGGTTCTAGGAAATTTTAGACTCAAACAAGAACCATCTTGAAACCGACGGTTCCAAAATGGAAACCGGCTCCAAGTTCATTCGGCTCCATTTCGGAGTAACCAGAACTGGTCATGTCTAATACGAGAATGCTACTCCGCACAAAATAAACTCGAGTCTCATCACTCAACTCCACTCAAATGGCCCGATTCACTTCCCAAAGAGAACCTAATGGGCTAAATGGAAAACCCAACTTGACTGTCTCCCATTATACACAGACAGACACAATATTACTAATTTCTGATACAATGCAAGGGCAGATGTCTTTTACAAAGAAAAACATTTTCATTCATGTGATAGATATGGCAGGTCTGGAACCGGCCGGGCAGTTCCAACTGAAACCGAATCATGCCAGAATTCGATTAGAACAAGAATCAGCGAAACCAGACCCAGAACAAGGGATCACCATGTTCGGTTTCGGTTCTACGTTTTATAAAATCAGAACCGGCCATTCAAAACCACAGTAGAAATAAACGCTATTTGAGAATTTCAGCAACAAATGGCTTAAACTAGAACTGTTTCATAGTAAACGCTCATGTCTACGAGTAAGGGTTGAACCAACAACTCAACACAACCCGAAAAATCTGGGTCTGGTCAGGGTTTACTTAGCCTGGATTGGGTCGGCTCATACCCAAGCAAAAGCAAACAAACTTTATATGTATAAATATAAATGTACACATATAATATAATATATATTGAAATACATTGTGTATCTTATATACTGGGTACCTGTACCCTACCCAAAAATGTATATAGATATATGTACATGTGTATAAGTTGGAGAAAAATAGGAGAAAAAACACATACATATCATGGTGCTTATCTTATCGCTACTTCCACCACCTTCGATCACCACTATGTGCTGCCACCATCACCCATCACCGCTTTCCTCTACTGCGACGCCTCCTACCAACCATCACCACCGCCGCCGCTATCACAAGTACCACCTAAGTGACTCTTGGTTTGTTGAAGTGGTTTGGCATTTGTTTTTCTTAAAGGCCAGTTTAGTTAAAAGTTTCAAAACCGTCTCAGTCACGACACCATTGGCCTAAAAGAAAACTAAAGAAAAGAATAGTCTTTACCGGAAGATGAAATATCGAGCGAGAATCCCACCAGCATCGACGGTCAGGGTTTGAAAAGTTTTTCTCTTAAAAGGCAATTATGAAAATGAAGGGAAAAAGGGAAAAAATCGGCTATATCGGTGAGTTGACTTGTGAGGGTTCCGATATATCGGTTTGAGGGGTTTCTGCAGAAGCTGTGGGGCGATTCGTTCATGGAGATGCGGGGTCTGAGGGAGAGGAAGCCATCTCCTTCCGGTTCGAACCTCAAGCGTCCCAATTCGAAGATCCTCAAGGAAAATTCGTTCTATGGCTATGGCTACGGTTCGGTTCTTTGTCACTCTTTTCTCACCGCTCCTTGTTTTCTCCCTTTAAATTTCGCGCTCTTCTCTTGTTGTTGTTGGTTATTCGTTAGTTGTTGGCGACACCCAGAAGGCTATCTTCCACATTTTCTTTGCTGGTCGTTTGAGAGGAGACCGTTTCGTAGGATTTGATGGGTCATTGTTGTTTCTTGGTTTTTTGGGAGGATGACTATAATTTTGGGGCCAATTTTGTTTTGCGTTGTTTTGGTTCAAGTCGATCACTTGAAGAAGCCCGTCAAGACAAAGTGGGATCTTTGGTGTTGACATTGGGTTTAATGCGGGTTTTAGGATGAACAGAGGCACCTTTTGCGTATCGGAGGAGATGGCTGAGTAGTTCATATATTTGCTATGTTGGTATATTATGCTTGTTTTGCTTCTATTCGTGAATCATTTATGTGGTGTTAAATCTAGTTTGGCTACTTATTGGTCATTAAGTACACCTCAGACAGCTCCTTAGGGCTGATCTTGTTAGTGCAACTGAGGCTTGATCTGCTATCTATTTTTGTTAATTATGAGATCATGTAAAATTATGCTGATGGAAGATGCCCTTTCGGGTGCACGTAGTCAGATACGTATGTTTGATACTGATTTATGTGCTACAAAGTAGATTTTCATAGACAACAGGGAACATACAGTTTTTTTTATTGCTCTTTATCCACCTCAAAGCTTTGTCGATGAGAAAATTCTTTATCTTTAGGTTCGCTTTCCACTAGCTTGCTTTTACTGTATCAGAACTTATCGTGAATTTTTTTTAAATACTTTTAAAAATCAAGACAAACAGAAAAAATCAAGAAATTTTCTAATAATTGTTATGAGTTAAAATAAGTAAGACAAATTTTAGCATTGTATTAAAAAATAGTATATGGCTGATTTAAATTATTTAATAAGGTAGTAAGCACCTACGTAGGCTATATTAAATTGTCATTAACTAATAATATTCATAAGTTCATCGTATAAACAAATAAATAATGTAACTGACAACACAAAATAATGAACCAATTGATCTTGTCTATCGTTAAATCAAAGCAACGGAAAATAAGGTTTATATCTATATATATATATATATGTGTGTGTGTGTGTGTGTGTGTGTGTGTCTACATGAGTGTGAAATAAAGAAAAAGAAAAACAATAATTCATACAAGAAATGCAATAAAAATTATGAAGAAAAACAAAGTTTATATCTCAAAACATGAATAAATTACACTCACGTGGCCAAAAAGCATAGTTTAGCAAAATCTTCCTTCATATAAGTGTAGATCTTATATAGATGGAGGAGAAATGAAGAAAAAAAGACTTAAGTTCAGGAAAATTAGTGTTCAGTTCGGACCCATATTACCGATAGAGATTCTTTCGCCGTATCGCACGATACTGCCCGATACACTTGCCTGACTCGATAGAGGCCCTGTTTTGTCTCAAAATTTCCTTCAATATGATATGATATGGACGGTATCATACGATACATAATACACAACACTAACTATAACAAAACTTCAAACTAATTGATCATTTTAGAGTCCGGTATAAATAATAAACATTACATGTCTGTTCTTCCAATTTGAAAGGAGATGATTGGGTGTGGTTTGTGTGGCACATCTATTTAGCTCGTGAATTGATTTACACAATTTTCTCTGGGTCAGCATGAGTTCTGCCAATTTTTCAAACTTTTCAAACTAAGCTAATTCTCGTTTTGGTTTGCAAGCTAAATTTCTATCTTTGTTGAAGTTCTTACAGAGCTATAATACATAAGAAAATATTCAAATCCAAAACATTGGCTTGAGATAAAGTCTAACCACTATTTACATCATGTACAATGGAAGGCAAATCAACAAGTTAATGTGTGACTTGTTCTCATAATATATACTGATTCCATCTGAATATGAAGATAGGAGTTCAATTTCTCCAATTCTTGTGGAATGCCCTCTCGTTTTTGCCTCAAGGATCTCCTTTCAGGGCATGGTTGTTTCAATTTTCATTAATCCAAGTAGGAAGCAACTTCCCTTTTAGATGTGAGCATCATGGAAAAATGCTTCTCCTTGGGGAGGGCGATTTGAGAATTGAAGTTCTACATTTGGTGAGACAGGGCTTACTGACACCTTCTTTTGTGATGTTGGTTGAAGTGGAAAAAAGAACTGTTTCAATTGAGACATACTTTTGTATAACTTTGGGTGGAAACAGACACTCCATAAAGGTTTAAGATGTGGTAGCACAGGAACATTTTATAGTTTCTTGGCAATGGTGGATACTGTCATCCTGGGATTATACTTAACTGGACAAGAATACTCATTTTTAAAACATTGAAGTTTTAATTTTTCTATATCATGCACAACTTCTAATCCTTCTTTGGAGTATTCCATGGACTATAGCCTTTCAATTAAAAATAGTAGATTCTCATAGTTCTTTTCCATTCTTATGTTTCACTTGTGGAGATCTATTGAAGTTTCATTTCTGAATTAAGCCAAATATTGTTCTACCTTTAGGGGTATTAGTGGGGTCAGTTTGGATTGGAATACACCTGAAATCCTTTTCTGGAACTGGGATAGCCGGATTGGATCCAACCTATTCATATTGAGTTTCCTATGTGCATTTTGCATCATGTCCCATGTCACTTCCTAGATTTCATTTTTCTCACTAGTTCTCATGTGTATAGGGGTTGACATTGTTGAGGAATAATCATGATTTATATGTTGTTTGTGTTTAGTTATGTATTTTGTTTATGATTGATTGTCTATTGTTTAGTTCTGAATTAGATTTACTTATTAGGAGTTTATCTGTCTTTCAAGTTAGAATGTTATATAAATACTAATGAGCAGTTAAGAGAAATAAATGAGATTAGAGAGAGAGAGAGAGTGCAACACTGGACCAAGGAAGGCCGACTGATACCTCTTCCTCTTCTCCTTCAATCCCTTGTGTTATATTATATTTTCTTTTGTTTATCAACATGGTATCGGAGTCTATTCATGCGTTCTTGGCCATTGAAAGCAGGAAAAAATTATTTTGAAAGATTTAGAGTTTGAAAAAAAGCCATAATCAGAAAAAAGAGGAGAGAAGAAGGAAGATCCTCCTCTACAATGAGGAAATGAATCAACAGTTTCATCGACCTCACTTCTTGGAAACAGGACTACACAAATCTCAAGATAGTTGCACACATCTCGAGGTGGATCACACGAATCCCGAGTCAAACAAAAAAATGGAAGGAAAAGGCATCTCTACAGGTGAACATAGTCATTACATAGAAGATGTGGATAATAGAATCAGTCTCCATTACTTCCATCAAGTTTGATGGAAAAAAAATTATCAGGCTTGGTCTAGGGCTATGGAATTCGCCCTTATTGCTAGAGGAAAATGAGAGTTGGTTATGGGAGAAATACCTCAACCGCAACCATCTTATCCAAGATACTTTAAATGGAGAAGAAACAATGCAGTTGTGGTTTCTTGGTTGATCAACTCGATAGTGCCAAGTGTAGGTAACACCTTTTATGTATTTGAATAATGCACATGAGATTTGGTTGACAGTAAATGAAGCGTATTTAAGAAAGATCAACATTGTAAACAAATATGAAATACAATCAAAGATCATAAAATGCAAACAAGGCTATGATCAATCAATGAGAATTATGCAGAGTTAGAAGTCTCCGAGACAAGCTACAGTACTATAATCAGGGTGATTGTTCACATTGCTACAAAGCTAAAATTAGAGAAAGAAGAGAAAAGGTATTTGATTTATTATGGGGGTGTCCAGTGAATTTTAGAATGTCAAAGCAAATATCCTCATCAGTGAAACACTCCCTTTCTTGGGAGTGGTTTATTCTTTACTTATTAGAGAGGAAGATAGAAAAAATTTAGAAAAGAAAGAAGTGCAGACTGGAGAAAAAACAACTTTTATCAGGATGGGACAACAAGGAAATCATCACGATAGAGGAGGCACCTCTTTGGGTGGTGGTCGTGGCCATGGGCATGATATTCATGCCCAGGTGACAAGGATGAATTGAAATGTTCACATTGTGGCAAGTCAAAGCATACGAAGGAACAATACTGAAAATTAATTGGAAAACCAATTAATTTCAAGAATAAAGCATACCAAGTGAGTAATTCAAACACAATAGAGGTAGATAATAATATCCTTTCTTAGAGACTGAAGAGATTAGAAGATATAGGTAAACCTAAGGATAAACAAAAAACACCAAATGATAAGCTAACGTGCTGCTCTAATTTGATAGAAGATGGTGGGGAGGATATGCATATCAAGGTGCAGCCGTTTCCTCCTCTCTCTTTCTTCTATTCACAATAAAGTGTACATTTGCTGGCAGGTCTTTTTCCTTTTTAATTACTAGCATTACAAGTTACAAAATTACCTAATGCCACTAATGAAGCTTATTTAAAGCTACATTTAAAAACAAAACTTAAGAAACATAACACTAGAAAATTAAAGAGAACGAATATGGATCTCAAATCTGACAATCACGAATGTCTAACATCTTGTTTCATACTCTCAACACTCCTCAAGTTGGGTGAAAGATAGATGTAACACTTAACTTGCCACATAGTCTACTTAATAAGTTTCTATTAAGTGCCTTGGTTAATATATCTTTGCACTTATTATTTGATTTCACGTGTTCAAGCTGGAATTCCTTGGTGCATACACCGTCCCGTATAAAGTAACAATTAATTTCGATGTGTTCAGTTCTCTCGTGAAATTTTAGATTTGATGCTATCTAAATTATTGCTTTACTATCATAATATATTGGAATGAGATCTTCTACAAGTAAATCAATTTCCATTAGTAACGATCACATCCACTTTCCTTCTCATATTCCCGAAGCTATTGCTCTATATTAAACTTCAGCAGTTTATCTAACCACAACCGACTATTTTTTACTCTTCCATGATACTACATTTCGTCCAACAAGAGATATGTATCTGGAAGTAGATTTTCTATCCTCCAAACAACCAACCCAATCAACATCTGTCAAAATTTCAATCTTCATGTGACCATTAGCTCTATATATCACACCATATCCCAAAATAGTTTTTAAATATCTAAGTATGTGAAAAACTGTATTCATATGCTGCTTGGAAGGAGACTGTATAAATCAACTTACTATACTCACTACATATGCAATATTTGGGAGTAATAGTTAAGTATATTAGTTTTCCACCCAGCTATTGATATCCACTAACATCTACTTTATCGGTGCATGTTACAACGAATAAAAACTAAATCATTTAATGGTTGCATGTTACAGTCTCTATCTTCTTTACTTTTATGTAGTGAGTATATATTAACTAAATCATTTAAATGATAAACTAAAACATAAATGGTAAAGTATGTTACAACCACCCTATCTTCGATTTGCAATTAATGGTTTACTTCTATGGGAGTATGTTTATGGTTTATAGTCTTCCGTTTTAACCAGTGTTGTCTGACGCGTATCGTATCGCGTATCGCTAGGCTCCACGATATGGGCGTACGTATTGTATCGCCCGTATCATACTTTAATATTAAAAAAATACAAAAATTATTTAAAAAATCAAGAAAAATTAGTAAAAATCTGAAAAAAATCAAGAAAAATCAGGTAAATACTTTAAATTTATATAATACAAAGTTTAGTACAGATTAAGCATTCAACATTGAACAATTGTATCCAAATTTACATATTTTGAATCAAAAAAATGAAATACATTTACATTTTACAAATTGTAATCAGGATGATCAACTAAATAATCTTCATCTTCTCCTTGCTGAAGATCCTCCTCCTCATCATTAGTAGCACCTTGTGCTTGGAAATCAAATTCTCTGTCTCCTTGATACTGTTGTTGCGCTCCTTCCAAATTAATTCATGCAATGTCTTCTTCGGTTAGGAGGGCATTTTCTTCACTGACTTCTATAATCCAGTCTTCTAATATATCAAAATTATCCAAACTTATTAGATCAAATTGGCTTTCTTGTCTATTTACTTTTTTTAATTACCTACAACAAAGAAAGATAAGCAATTAGTAAATAATATTAACAATTGAAGTCAAACAATTTATTGAATTGAACATTTAAGTACTAAGTAATACAACATTACCTTTCACGAAGGTGCATGTTACAATGAATAAAAACTAAATCATTTAGTTGCTTATGTTCCAACCTGTTGCGCTTTTTTGTATGGATATGTTCAAAGACACTCCAATTCCTTTCACAACCTGTTGCACTACAGGTTTGACACAGAACTCTCACTGCAAAATCCCTAAGGTTCGGGCAATCAGTTCTAAACCTATTTCACCAAACATCTGTAGAAAAAGACAAACATTAGAGACATAATCCATAATAATATAAGACAAGTTGATTTAAGAAACTTAAATACGAAGATAAACAATTTACGTGGACGCATAGTAGTGCGATTGTGAATTGCTACAGGCAAACCCATCAAGTGAAGAGCATTATCATAGATCTCAATCTCTCGATGTTTAGCATTTGCTATGCTCTCATCAGGGACTAATCTATCTATATAATCAATGATGCCTCGATTAACCTCACCGTCCCTTTTGAAGTTTGCTGAGTACCTGAATGATATGTTTAGATAATATGTTGCTGCATGAATAGGCTGATGCAATTGTTTATTCCATCTATTATCAATGATTTTTCACAATGACACATAATCTCTCTTTTTCTCATTAAAATTATTTCTAATGGCTTCTTTTGTCCTATCCATGGTTTCATAAAGGTAGCCCATAGATAGTTTCTCCTCACTATCAACCAATCTCAAAACCTTTACTAATAGAAATGTAATTCTCAACAGTCTAATACATGCATTCCAAAATGTACTCCTGAAGACTGTCTCGAAAATCTCATTCAAATTTTTGTTTCTTCTGTTCTGGGGCAACTCGGCAAATTGTTGCCACTCATCTGAGGAGAACATTCTCTTAAATGCTTGCTTTCTGTCTCATAATACTTTGTACAGATAAGAAGTTTGTTGTAAACCGAGTTGCAGCTGTTCGAAGAAGTTCTGCACCTTCTGTGTATCTCCTCATCATAGACAAAATAAATGCATGGTTGTAAATGAATTTTGTGATATCTTGGCAACACTAGTGTTGCTGCCTTTATTTCATCCATCTCACCAATGTCCTCAAGGATGAGATCTAAATAATGGGCTGCATATGGTGTCCAGTAGAAAGTCTCATAAATATCCGCTAACTCCTTTCCAATTGCTTTGTAGTTAGCTGCATTATTTATAATCAATTGAACTACATTCTCTAGCCAACCTCTTGGATAACCTTATCAAATTCTTGCCGTAGGATATCCGTAATGTGTTTCTTCTTTGACATGTCTAGAGATCGCAAAAACATAAGTCCTTTAGGATGGTAGATAAGAAAGTTTAGCAAGGTACTTTCTCGCCTATCTGCCAATCCATCTGTCATGATAGTGCAACCTGTCTCCTTCCATGACTCTCAATGTCGAACAATATTCTTGCACTTCAATGATGGTCTTATTTAAGATCTTTCCTCTCAACTTCTAATAGGAGGACATCTTGTATCTTGGACCGATTTTAGCAATTGCATCTGTCATTGCTTGAAAATGAAAATTGTTTGCTGCATTGAATGGAATGCATGCATGATAAAACCATCTGCCCACTACAAGGTCTGCCTGATCATGCAGTTGTTTTGAAGCCATAGTAGCACGAATTCTATGTTGAGCACCAGGTGTTGTAGGAGGAAAAAATGAATGTATGCTAGAAGCAGTTCTTCCTCTACTCCTTCCTAAACTTCCTCTTCTACCACCTCCAAAGTCTTCTATAACTTTCTTTCCCCTACTAGGTGCTCGTGAACTGCTACTACCATCTCTGTTCTGGCATCTGAAGGCAAACTGTTAGTGAATCCAAATCCAATATCATAATCATCTTCTTCAAACATCTCGAAATCATCTTTTTGTCATCTCCTCTCTTGTATACTCTCAATCATCTAAAGACATTATCATTTAATACCTTCTGGTAAACTTCTAACTCTGCTTGTACAAGGAGCAACTTCTTTCCTCATCCCTGCTAGGTGGTGTTTCAATCGTGAAATTCTACCAATAACCATTCTCTCACAAAACTATTTGATATTTCACTCAAAGTATTTGGATGTATGTTATGTGGATGATCATAAGGCATAGAGATAAACTGGATGATAAGGCTATCAAGTGCATGTTTTTGGGTTACTCATTGACACATAAGAATTATGTATGTTATGATCTGAGTAAGAAGAAAGTGTATGTATCTATGGATGTGACCTTCCTCGAGGATTTAACATACTATGACACCAAGGAGAAGAAAACATCTATGGAGCATCAAGATTCTATTGTCATGCCTATATCTCCTCCTATATCTTCAGAACCACAATTAAGATGGGAAGATACTCTACAGTGAGACTATAGAATCAGAAAATCGACCTATGAAGGAAATACAAGTGTATAAGTATATAGAAGATGAAAGGACACTACTACTACTGAAATTCTGTAGCTTACCATGCCTCAAGATGAACGACCCTACTCCAATCCACATCCAATCGAGGGTGAATTTGAACCTAGCACTATAGAACACACAAAAGAGCAGTTGGATGTTCCTATTGCACTACGAAAAGAGAAGATATCTCCCACTTATCCCATTTCTCAATAGATTTCTTATCAAAATACTTCTAACAACTATAAGATGTTTACCCTTAATTCTTATCTGATTCAGGTACCAAAAAATTATGAAGAGGCAAAAGATTCCAAGCAGTGGAGAGAAGCTATGAAGATTGAGATTTTAGCCTTAGAGAAAAATCAGACATGGGACATTATGACACTACCTGCAGGCAGAAAACTGGTGGGTGTACACCATAAAATATAAGGCCGATGAGAGCATTGAAAGATATAAAGCTCGTCTCGTTGACAAGGGTTACAATCAAGGATATGGGTTAGACTATACAAAAACATTTGCACCGGTTGCCAAATTCACAACTATAAAAGTACTCATCACTATAGGCATAAATAAAGGGTGGAACCTTTGGCAGCTAGATGTTAAGAATGCATTTCTCCAAGGAGATTTAAATGAAGAAATCTATATAAACCTATGACCAGGGACAAGTAATGCCTATGCAGATAAGAGAGTGTGTAAGCTAAAAAAAGGTTATATATGGACTAAAACAATCATCTCATGCATG
This sequence comes from Brasenia schreberi, assembly GCA_036023115.1. Classification (NCBI taxonomy): domain Eukaryota; kingdom Viridiplantae; phylum Streptophyta; class Magnoliopsida; order Nymphaeales; family Cabombaceae; genus Brasenia; species Brasenia schreberi. The sequence goes on from JAYKKT010000082.1 coordinate 19,876,727, forward strand.
ATTTGAAAAATTTAGTGATGGAGTTATTAGTCTTGGGTTTACCAGAACTATAAGTGACCATACTTTATAAGGACAAGAAAATGGATATATGTTTTACTTGTATATATGGACGATATTATTGTTATTGGCAAAAATGAAAATGAAATCAAGCTTCCAAAGGATCAACTGATCTCTCTATTTGACATGAAGGATCTCAAACCTTTACACTATTTTTTAGGGATTAAAGTCTTAAAGAATTCAAGTGGTATATTCTGAACTCAAAGAAAATATACTTTAGATTTACTGGGAGATACGTAGATGGTAGAGCGTAAACCTTTAAGTGTATCTACGGATAGTAATTTAAAACTGAGTGCTCATACAAAAGATACTTTGGAAGAACCTAGTGAGTGCCAAAGACTAGTGGGACAATTCATATACTTAATAATTACACCCGCAGATATTTCATATGTTGTAAGTATGGTAAGCTGATTTATGCACTGTCCTACAAAAACTCATGAATGTAGTATGTCAAATATTGAGGTACCTAAAGCATAAACCTGGAAACAATGTTACATATACAACACACAATCATCTCAACATTGAGATTTATACAAATGCAGATTGGGTAGGATCTACTCATGATATGAGATCTTTCTCAAGATATTTGACTATGGTGGGTGGTAACATAGTGTCATGAAAAAGTAAAAAGCAAACTGTAGTAGCGAGATCTTCAGCAAAAGCAAAGTAAAGAGCTATGGCTCTTGGTGTGTGTGAAGCTATATGGCTAAAGTCATTACTACAAGAACTTTGTACTTATTCAGAAAAATCAATTTTGTTCTATTATGGTAACTAAGCCGCAATACAAATAGCTAATAATCGTGTGTATCATGAAAGAACAAGCACATCGAAATTGGCTGTCACTTTATAAGAGATGCATTAAAGTCACGAGTTATACAAATGATATATGTGAAATCAGAAGACCAATATGCATGTTTCTAAACCAAAGCACTAAAAGCAAACCAGAAAAGCTTCTCAGTAAGTTGAGCACTCATAGTATCTTTGTCTCAACTTGAGGGGGAGTGTTGAAGAATAATCACGATTTATATGTTGTTTGTGTTTAGTTTTGTATTTTGTTTATGATTGATTGTCTATTCTATTGTCTAGTTCTGAATTAGATTTACTTATTATGGGTATATCTGTCTTTGTCTTTCAAGTTAGAATGTTGTATAAATAATAGTGGGCTGCTGCCCATTAGGTTGAGAGAGATAAACGAGATTAGAGAGAGAGAGAGTGCAGCCGCTGGACCAAGGAAGGCCAACTGCTGCCTCCTCCTCATCTCCTTCAATCCCTTATGTTAGATTATATTTTCCTTTGTTTATCAACAAACATGTGTAGTCACTAATATTAGATGCTTGATGAAGTCCATTCCAGTAGGACTATATTCAAATCAAACAAATGTCTGATCTTGAAATCTCTAGCATGTTAATCTGCATGATATTTATGCAGATAACAGTAGGTGAAGGTGAAACATATGAATCATCAGCTGTCAAGAAAGCTTCCCAGTATTGGGCAACCTAAGAAGTTTGCCTACTGGACATTGACAGAGCACCACTAAGTTGTTAAATGCTATTCAAAATAATGTTTGTGTGATACCAATGAAAGATACAATAAGAGAGATTCACTTAAGGTGGTATGGAGTCCTGGACACCTATGGAGGTGGATGGAGCTCAGGTGAGAAGGTATTTTAAAAGGGATGACACTTCAAAAGAGGTACAAAAAGGCTCCGGGTGTTGTTAAAGTAATAAAAATTGATATTGCTTTTTAGGGTAAGATGCTGACATGACACAAGATCTAGCATAGTGGCAACTGTGAGTCCTTTAGCCAGCTGATCCCACTTAGTGTGGGGGAAGGCTTGGTTATTGTTTTTGTTTTGGTATGATTTGTAAGCATATAAAAAGACAAACTACACCCATGCAAAATCTCATATATTTAGTATGATTAAGATGTACCTATGGAGTTATATGCTTTTAATCTTGAAGTAAAAGATATAAACCATCTTGAGGCTGTTTAGTTGACTAGAATTATGAATATAATTTATAATTTATTAACAACTGCTAGCCCACTTAGTGTGGTCAAATGCTTGGTTTTGGTTTGATTTGACTGGCAACTATTGATATCCCATGGTGGCTTGGTATAGAATATCAATGCTGTGTATCATGCGAACATGTAGCTTAGCATGTTCTCATGCAGCGTGATGTACCACCCCATTAGTACATTACTAGGAATGAACCATCACATGTTGAACTTATGTAATAATCACCAACTTCAAAAAGCGTTCACCAAAATAATCAATCAAATAGCTATTGGTAAACCAACAGAAAAAATAAAACGTGAAATTAATAATCATAATGTGGATAAAACCACTTGAACTAAGGAGATGCAAATATCAGCATTTTTACAACGTCAAAAATGCCAGAACTTGAAATAATCTGCAAGTGAAAACTTAGACAAAAAGCAACAGAGAGTAGCAACATATATTCAAACCATGATTGTGACAAAGCTTTTAATTCACCAAAATTAGCAGAAGTGATAAAAACCTGAAGAGTTTGATTATAAAAGGTCACCAGGTAACTGATTTGACAAGAACAATTTGGTGTTTTCTCAATGAAAAGAAGCATGAAGTCAAAACCGAAAACAGAAACATGACTTAATTTCCTGAATTTCCTAAATGGCACAAGCTTTGAAAAAGTACAGAAAAATCCACAGTGGAAAACAACCATGAAAGATGAACTAAATGCTCTCACCAGAAATAATATGTGGTCTATTACAGAATTGCCTCCTAACAAAAAATCAGTTGGCTGCAAATGGGTATACATGATTAAATACAAGGCAGAGGGGACACTTGAAAGGCATAAAGTAAGGTTAGTTGCTAAAGGGTACAACCAATCATTTCGTATAGACTACAATGAAACTTTTGCTCTAGTTGCCAAGCTAACCTCTATTCGAGTGATTTTACGTCTTGTTGCAATGAAACATTGAGACTTATGGTAACTAGATGTTAAGAATGCGTTTTTGTAAGGAGATCTATGAGAAAATCTATGTGGAGCCGCCTCCTGAGTTGAATGTTACTTCATACTCAAAGAAAGTATGCAACCTAAACAAAGTCATTTATGGTCTTATATAATCCCTAAGAGCTTGGTTTGAAAAATTTAGCGAAGGTGTATTGCAGTCTAGGATATCACAGAAGTCTTAATAATCACACCCTTTTTTTAAGAAAGGAAAGAAATTATTTCTTTTGATAGTATATGTGGATGGTATTATTGTCATAGGGGATGACACAGAAGAAATATCAAGATTGAAAGACTATTTGCATCGTTTATTTGATTTAAAAGTCCTGGACAGACTTCACTATTTTTTGGAAATCAAAGTATTACACTCTACGAAAGGTATATTTCTGACACAAAGGAAATATACAATGGATATACTAAAAGAGACGAATATGACTGAGTGCAAGAAATGTGACTCCTATAAAAGTGAATCATAAATTACATTTTGGAGACAATATTGCTTTTAGAGATATGACCAAATACAAGAAATTTGTTGAAAAACTCATCCATTTAATAATTACACGGACAAATATCTCTTATGCAGTTGGAGTGGTGAGTAGGTTTATGCATTCTCCTACTAAAAATCATATGAATGTTGTCTACCAAATATTAAGATACCTAAAGTCGACCTCTGGAGTAGGCCTTCTATATTCCAGATCAATAGAACTCAAGCTGGAAGTGTAGTCTGATGCATATTGGGTAGGTTTTCTAGATTATCGTAGATCTACTACAAGATATCTCACTTTGCTTGGTGGTAATTTGATTTCTTGAAAAAGTAAAAAATAATTAGTGGTTGTTAGGTCCACTGCAGAAGCATAGTATAAGGCAGTTGCTCAAGCTATGTGTGAGGGTAAATGGCTAACATCTTTAATACTTTAATTGGGATTCCACGTGATATCTCCCATTTCACTATTCAAATGGCATCCAATCCATGGCTGATTTTCTTACTAAAGTAGTAAGTCATAACAATCTTTTGGATACTTCGGCCATGTTAGTGTTATCGGTATCTTTCACTTAACTTGAGGGTGAGTGTTAAGGAAATGAATTCGGGTCCTTAATATGGATTCGTGCAGACCCAAATGTAGGTTATATTAATCCTGCATTAAACATTACATAGTGTGGGTATTTTGGTTTTTTAAGTTAGATTAGTATATAAGTGGTTATTAGGGCATTTCATGTAATGTTGGAAAACTGCAGCCACCCAATAAGGGGCACAAATCTCGATGTGAAAGGGTGAAGATCCCTGAAATCTGTGACATTCTGTAAGTTTCCCTTTCTTCAATTCAATAAATCTCTGCATTTTATCACACTAGTGGCCTTTTCAGCTGTAGGTCTCACGATAAACAGTCTAGTTATTAAGCAGGTAGTCATATGGAGACCAAGGCGTTGGTGGTTATGGGCTTTGAACACCAAATTGGAAATTAGAAAAGTGGTGGTTGTAGGTGGTTCACAGTGAGGTGCTGCAGGTGTCTCAGGATGAAGTGCGAAATGGAGAAGATAAAGGTGTTGGCTGCAATAAGAAGGAAATGAAGAGGAAGAAAGAGGATCTTGGGAGAACCAATCGCTATCCCATTTCCATTCAAGAGAAAGAATTGAACCAAACAAGGCATTCAAAACTCTGTTGATTGTCCGGCATTATCAATTAAAAGAGAAGTGAGAAATCTTATAGGGGTTAGGACATCCTCTAAAAGCTTAATCCTAGCCATCAATTTGTCATATAGAGGGATGGTTCTAGTTGAGTCTCTAGGATCTTCCTCTAGGTTAGTGTAACATATATCTACAACTTTTAACCAATCCCACGACTCAAAAACTATGATGCCATGCGGTACTTTTCTACTTGGGGTTCTATTGATGCCTTTTATTCTTTTAGATAATTCCGTTATGTCCCACATTTCCAGCACTGATCTTCTTTCCTATATTTTGCCTTTGGTCTTCTTTTGTAATTCTAACATCCTTGGGACATGTTTAGAAATGATCATTGTGAAAAACTAGAGGAGGACCCTTAACTTGTTGACAATCTGGGGTTAGGCAGACCCTCTACCAGATATGCATAGCCATGGACATCAAACTTGTGATTTTCAACTTGAAGGTTCTGCTAGTGGAGCCGTAGCTTGTTGGGAAACCTTTAGTGTAAAGAGACAAAATTTAGAGGAGCAAAAAACACCTCTTTTGGATGTAAAGACAATCAGTATCTGAGTGTTTAGATGCTGAATCTACCTAAAGTATGGCAAAACATTGTAAGTAAGAATGCAGTTTGATAAAACTACTTGCTCTTTAATGCTGATGAATTAGCTTTGTTTTATTTTTTTCATTCTAAGATTTCTGTAAATCAACAAACACCATATGTAAACCTCTCATTCTTTTACAGTTTTGATTGGAGTGTCTTAGTGAGACATACCCTTTGCTGATCTCTCACTTTGTTGTGTTTGCTTTAGTTTTGACAGCTTGACATAAACTGAGAATTGGAGAAATTGGGAAAGAAGTTTTGCAGAGAAAAAGAAATTGGTACCTTATCTGCAAACGTATATTTATGTGATTACACTTCATTATGAATGCTTCTTGTAGGGGCTTGCTTGTTTTCCTGTTACCAATAATCACATTATAATTTGTTCTTGATAGGTCAAAGGACTGAATCTAAAATGACGCGACAGAAGGATCTGGGTTGGCAGTATTGTTCAAGGATCTCTGAGACAGATCGGTCATTTGTACGTTGCAATTTTTGTCAACGGGAAATACATGGTGGGATAAGTCGTTTCAAGCAACATATTGCGAAACTTAAAGGTGAATGTAAAGGATGCACTCGGGTCCCACCTGCAGTGAGCAGGGAGATGAGAGAGTATATAGCAGGAAAGAAATTAGAGAGGCAACAAAAGCAAGACTCCTCTGAGAAGGCTATAGACAACGGTAACTTGGACATCGTTTTGAAAGATGATGGTGAGGAAACAGGAATGGATATAGCTAGACAGATTGCTTTTGAAGATGACAGTTCAGGCAGATCAGAGCGTGGGAAAACAATGGTGGGTGATGATGGTGTTTTAAATTTGGTTGCGTTACGCACACGAACAGCTCTAGGTTCCTCATCACGATTGAGTGGAGCACTCTCTCTAGATCCGATCATTCAGAAATCTTCAAAACAAAAACAGAAGGCCGCTTCAGTCAAGGATGCAAGGAAAATGATCTGCAAGGCGATTTCAAAGTTCTTCTATCATGCTGCCATTCCGTTTCATGCAGCCAGTAGCCCATATTTCCAGCCTATGCTTGACATAATTGCACAGTATGGGTCCGGAATCAGACCTCCATCTCCATATGAGATTGGTGGGCCACTTTTAGATGAAGAGGTAGAAATGAGTAAAGTTTACATATCAGAGCTGAAACTGTCATGGAATACAACGGGATGTTCAATCATGGTGGACGATTGGACAGATAATAGTGGAAGAACACTGGTTAACTTCCTTTCTTATTGCCCCAAAGAAACGATTTTTGTGAGATCAGTGGATGCTTCCCATGTGATCAATGACCCAAATTTACTGTATGAATTACTGAATGATGTCATTGATGAGGTTGGAGAGAAAAATGTGGTTCAGGTCATTACCAAAAATACTGCCAATTATGCAGATGCAGCCAAAAGTCTGATGGCGACGAGAAAAAACCTCTTTTGGACCCCTTGTGCTGCATATTGTATAGACGAGATACTGAAAGAAATTGCGAGTATGAGATCTGTCTCTGATGCTTTAAAACAGGGAAAGAAAATTTCAAAGTTTATATATAATCATGCTTGGGTGTTAAGTGTCATGCGAAGGTTTACAGAGGGTAGAGAACTCATTCGGCCAGCTGTAACAAGATCTGCTGTTAGTTATTTGACTTTAGAGAGTATAAGTGCAGCAAAAGCAGCTCTAATTGAAATGTTCATGTCTGAAGAGTGGAGACAATCAAGTTTTGCCAAGTTAAAAGAAGGGAAACAGGTAGAGAGGTTGGTGGCAGATCAGAAATTTTGGACTAAAGTTGAATATGCAGTCCGTTGTACATCACCCCTCGTAAAAGTTCTCAAACTAATAGATACTGATGGGAAGCCCACAATGGGATATATTTATGATGCTATAGATCGTGCAAAACGTGCAGTCCGAGACACAAACGGGGGGAAATATTACAAGTCTATATGGAGAATCATTGATGCTAAATGGGTAGATATTCTTTCTCATCCCCTTCATGCTGCAGGTATATAATGTAAACTTACCGTGTACATGTCTGCATGTATATCTCTGTGAGTGTGCTCATCCGTTGCTGTTGAAATTTCCAGGATATTATTTAAACCCTGCAATACGGTATGATCAGGACTTCACAAGGCACCCTGAGATCATACGAGGTTTGCAGGCGTGCATACAAAAGTTACAACCTGATCCAGAGGCACAATTAGAGGCAATGAATCAGGTATCGTGTCTCTACTTCTTTTGTGAGAACGGTGAATTTTGTATAAATTTTCTGCGTCCAATTTTAGGCAGTCAGCAAGTACTCAAAAGCCTTTGGAGATTTTGGGAGTGATCTGGCTATTAGAAGCAGGAAAAAGATGGACCCAGGTATTCACTATTTTTGTTTTACACATCGCTACATTCCACACACACACCCCACACAAAAATGCAAGTGGTGGACTGGATTGTGATATTTACTTTCTTCCAGCTATTTGGTGGGAGACATACAGCATGGACTGTCCTGAATTGCGAGACATTGCAATAAAAGTCCTCAGCCAAACATGCTCATCATCTGGTTGTGAGCGGACCCGAAGCATGTTCGACTTGATCCATACTAAGAGGAGGAACAGGCTTACAACCACAAAGCTAGAGAAGATGATTTATGTGCATTATAACTTGCGGTTGCGTGCCAGACAGGTCGATATGGATGCTAAATATTATAACCCCATAAATTTGGATTGCATATTTCATGAAGATCCTACCGATGAATGGTTAGTTGAAGGGGAACCATCAATGTTTTCGCATGAGCTAAACATGGTTGATAGGTCTGGATCTAGTCATGGTACACATATGAATATGAACGATGAAGATGAGCTTATATTCTCTGGGGATGATGAGTATGACGACAATGATGAAGTTGGTAGAAACAAGGAGGAAGCCTACGTGATGCAACCTGCTGGGGACATGGATGAAGGATACTACCAGCCTCCTTATGACTATGAGTTGGGTGATATGAATTTGCCTCGCCAACCCACATGGTTTTGAGGGAGCTGTCATGTTTAATATGTAAAAGCTATATGCATTGGATTAAGGTAGTGTGATTATTTGATGTATCATTGCCATGTATTTCATGTTTTAACATATGTGCTGATGCTAAATAGTTTTCAATCAGCAGGACATGTAGTCGAAATTTCCTGGTCAATGTTGATTTTACAATCATTTTCTGATTGCCGATTGTTTTTTGGAGTTACCTTAGCTGAAGTGTTTCTTGTTGGGATGTTAGGCTTCACAAACTTACACGCTCATGCATGTCTGTGTGGCTGTGAACTCGCACGTGCCGTGCGTAGAGTCATTTGTTGGTTTTGTTTTATAAATAACAAAAAATTGGCTACTGAAATTTGATCTTGTCTCCAGTACGATACGCCTCCTTTTCAAGTCTAAAAGGAGAAGTTGAAAACCAGACTGGCATCTCGCATTCGTTTATGTTTCAATTGCGCTGATCTTTCATCGAAGGGTTAAATATTGGCTGAATTTTGCGTACATGAAACAATGACTCCCACTACCACACCATAAAATGGTCGCTCATAAATATACAAATAAGAAAGCATACAGTGCCATATTGAATTGTTGTTGGCATTTTATAAATGCATCAGCAGCTTGATTACAAGCCTGCCTCATTCTTTTTCTCATTCAGGCACACAGCACCCACAAAGATGCCAAGGTGTAGCCTACAGTGATACCATCTATGTTGCAAGTGGTGATTGAGTAACTAGTTCCGCCATCTGCAATTATCACATGAAGTTGGATAGATTGGCCATCTGACATACACACACACACAGAGAAAATGGCTACAGTGCAGGGTCTTGTTCCCATTATGATGATGATGGTGGTGATGCTGGTTTCCACCATCGCTGTAACGCCTGCATCTTCTCCTGCCACAGCTCCGGTTAGCTCGTCCCGGGCATCTCCTGCAATAATAATGCGAGTCATGAGCCTCTTTGGGTTTCATCTACTTCCTTTCCTCTGCGTCCTGATTTGCAATGCGAGCAAGACGTTGCTCCTCAGCGCCTTTGCTTTATGCACTTTGGGGTTAGTTCTTTGGATTGTAAGTGCGTTTTCCAGCCTGCTTCGTTCTCACGTGTGATCTAAACATTTTACAGTTTCAGTACAACAAATGAAGACATTTACAGAAACAGGGCCAAGCAATAAGGTATTTACACATAACTGTAATGTTTTATATGTTAGATTTAACTCCCCACCTTGTAAAAAATGTAAATCAAAGACACCCTTCGTCCTCGATGAGCTATGAAAAGGATAAATTTCACAATTTGAGACTTTATTTTTTTTCTTGAAAAAAGGACTTGAGGTTTCAATCCTTAGTCAAATAAAGACCTCATGACTAATGATATTAGTCAAATAAGTACCTCTACTAGATTAACAATTAAAACCTCATATCTCTAATTGATTAACAGCTTAAACCTCATGTTCTTCATTGTAAAATAACAAAATCCATAGAGTATTTTTGTAAAAATTATAAATCAAAGACACTCTTTGTCCTCATTTAGTTATAAAAAGGGTAAATTTTATTTTTCTTGTGAATAGGGACTGTAGGTTAGTCAAATAAAAACCTCATGAGTAATAATATTAATTAGATAAGTACCCCCATTAATAATTAAAACTTCAAGTCTCTAGTTGATTAATGACTCAAATCTCATGTCCTTATTTAGGGTAGGTCTCAAAGTATAAAAACTATCATCTTGATCAAAAGTTTCTTTGATTCAATCATAATTTTTTTTTTAATGTTTTGATAGTTGAAATTTTGAGAAATATGAGCCAAGAGCTCATATTTGCAACCTAGTGCTAGTGGAAGATCTACATTGAGATGGGGAGGAGCATTCATCTCACTACAACAACAACAACTAAGCCTTTTCCCATACTAGACGGGGACGGTTACATGTATTTTTTGTTTCCACATAGCCGTATCATGTGATATGTTAGCAGTTAACTCAACATAAGCTAGATCATTCTTTATTGTTTCTTTTCAACACTTTTGTGGTTGTCCTCTGCCTCTTTTAATACTTTCAAAATCTAGTTTTTCATACTTTCTTACATGCGTTTCTTTTGATCTTTCTATATGTCCAAACTATTTTAAACAATATTCTCTTATTTTATCTTCTATTAGTGACACTCCTAATTTGTCTCTAATAACCTCATTATGTATACGATCTTCCTTGTATGACCATTCATCCATCTCAACATCTTCATTTCTGCCATAGACATCTTTTGTAATACTCGGAACCATAAAACATGGCAGGTCTAATTATTGCTCTATAATATTTACCTTTTACCTTTAATGGTATCTTCTTGTTACAAAGAATACTTGATGCTCCTCTCTATTTTAATCAACATGCATTAATTCTTTAGTAACATCCCATCAATTCTTCTATCACTCTCAAAAATTGACCCTAGGTACGTAAACCTTTTCTTTTGGGGATACAATGTGCACCAACTTTAATTCCTATGTACTCTGAAGTAATCAAATGATCAAACTTACATTCCATATATTTTGTCTTTGTTCTACTAAGTCGGAAGCCTTTACTTTCTAATGTTTCTCTCCATAGTTCCAACTTTCTATTAACTTTTTCCTTCGACTCCTCAACTAACACAATGTCATATGCAAATAACATATATCAAGGTACTTCATCTTAATATGTTTTGTTAACTCCTCAATCACTGTTATAAATAAGTATGGACTTAAAGTTGATCCTTGATGTAACCTAATATTAACTTCAAAGAAGTCTGTCATCCCTTAATACCCTATCGTAAGCTTTTTCTAGATCAATAAATATCATGTGAAGGTCTGTCTTTTTTGCTCTAAAATGTTTCATAAGACGTCTCAAAAGGTGAATCACTTCAATAGTAGATCTACCTAGCATGAATCCAAATTGGTTCTTTGTTGTACTTGATACTTGTCTTAACCTACGTTCGATAATTCTTTCTCATAATTTCATAGTATGGCTCATTAACTTGATACCGTGATAATTTACACAATTCTGAATGTCTCCTCTATTATTGTATATGGGTATAAGTTACTCGCTCTCCATTCTTTAGGCATCTTTTGGTTTCTCCATATTTCATTAAATAGTCTTTTGAGCCAATTGATTCATATCTCTCCTATGATTTTCCAAACTTCTATAGGAATATTGTTTAGTCCTATAGATTTACCAACCATCATATGTTTAACAACCTCTTTGACTTCATTCTTTTGAACACGTCAATAAAAATTGTAGTTTATATACTTTTTTTATTTAACTAACTCTCTTACGTTAATACTGACATCTTTATCTTCATTAAAATGCTTATAAAAATAAATTTTCTATTTATTTTTATATCATCATTTGCCACTAGAATTTTCTCATCCTAGTCTTTGATGCATCTAACAGAATTAAGATCCTTAGATTTTTTATCTATACCTCTAACTATCCTAAAAGTATCTCTTTCACCCTATTTTGAGTTGAGCTTTTTATATAAATCCAGCCAAATTTAGCTTTTGCTTCACTGACGGTCTTTTTCGCTTCTTTCTTTGCTTTCTTATAAGCCTCTAAAGTTTTAATAGTCTTTTTAGTATAATGTAATTTATAACATGACTTCTTTGCCTTGATTTTATCTTGCACCACTTCACTCTACCATCAAGCTTCTTTTTGTACCGGTACACCTCCCATAGATCCACTTAATACATCTTTCGCCGCTTTCCTAATATGTATAGTCATATTGTTCCACATATCACAAGGTGTACCAACATAATTCTAAGCATCTCATTGAAGGACTTTTTGTTTAAATATACATTTTTTTTCGCTTTTGAGGTTCCACCATTTAGTTCAAGTAGTTTGATGTACTATTTTCTTCTTTGTCCACTTTTTTACTTGTAAATCTATAACTAAAAGCTGATGTTGGGTGGTTAAGTTTTCTCCTTGAATTACCTTGCAATCTTTACAACACGATCTTTTCCTACAAACAAAATAATCAATTTGCGTTTGTAATAAGCCACTCTTATAAGTAATTAAATGTTCATCTCATTTTTTAAAGATTGTATTGATTATAAAGCGATCAAATGTCATAGAAAAATTTAAAATCTCCCTACCTTCCTTGTTTATATCTTCAAAACCATAGTTTCCATGAATACCTTGATATTTTAATATCTTTTTGCCGATATGTCCATTTAAGTCTCCTCCTAAACAAATCATCTCCCTTTGTAGAATGATTTAAATCACCTTATCTAACTCCTCCAAAAAAACCATCTTTATACTTTCTTTACTCACACCCGTCCATGATGTGGGAATCCTCTCTACAACGGATTCACTACATCCTACGAAAATGTAGACGCCTTTACTTACTTTTTACTGCATTTGGCTCTGTAGTGTGTCGCTAAGAGGGTGTAGACGTGATTTTATTTCAAATCATGGAATTCGAAATCAAACCCTCGAACTACGTCGAGTTGCGTGAGCGTGCCAGTTAATTTATCAAAACTAACAAATTCTGATTTTCTGACTTCTTAGAACGATTGTGGACAAGTGAGATCTTTTCGACTTAGGCCTTCTTGAACCGGCGCTCAAGGGTCAGCCTAGACACTTGAAATTTGTTTGAATCCGTTAATTCGAGAAAGGAAAAACCAGATTTTCCAATAGTTTCAGATTTGTGTTTAAGTTCTTGATTTCTGAAAATTTTCAGATTCTGAAAGTTGCAGAATCTGTTTAGTTCCAAAGACCTGTTCTTCGAATTTTTAAAAATACTTCTGATTCTCCAAAAATTCTAAAACTTTTACAGAATAGAGATACGTGTCTGTAGAATCAGAATATATTTTTATTTTATAATTTTGTTCTTTATTTTCTGAGAATTAAATACAGAATCAGAAACTGTTATAAAATTCGGAACAACCCTATTTCTGTGAATCAGAAGCTCAGAAAAACAGCTATATCTCAGCACTCAGTCATCCAATTTTGATAAAATTTATTGTGTTGGAAAGATAAGGATGTTAGGTTTCCGCAGAATCAAATTTCATCCAATTTTATTCAGTGGTTGCAAAGATATGAGCAAAAGAACAGAGGTCTGTTACTGAACGTTCTGTTTCTGTAAAACGCAATCTGGATTTTGTATAAACTTCACGGATCTAATTGGCTAGGCAACAGTTCATAACAATTCCTCAAAATTTTATCTAAAAACGTCTGATATATCTAGATTATTCATGCAAAATTTCGAAGCAATTGGCTTATCCGTTTGTCTATAAAAATTCCGTGATCAGACGCGTGTGCACGGACAGTTTCAGAAACCAAGTTTGCAGAAAATTTCAGAAAGTTCCTAACGTGATTCTAAAACGAAATTCAACCTGTATCAGTCCTAATGATGCATGGAAATCATCTAAACATGGATTTTAATTCCGTTCATGAAGGAATCATGCATGTTTGTATCGATATAAATGAAGAACATGGGCTCAAGGCCTTGATTCATGTACAAATTTCTAGAATTTGTGCTTTTTCAGATTCTCATGAATTAAAACCAATTTGTGCAAGAATTCCAACCTGTGTGAGTGAGAGGGGATGTAGGAGCACTTCGCCGGACGATCGTCGGACGTTGGAACTAGGCCGGACTTCCTTCTTCTCCTTCTTCTCTTCCTTTCTCTCTCTCTCTCTATTTCTCTGAGTTTTCGGACTGAATGTTCCTCTCTTTTTTTTTGTTCCCTCTTGATGCTCGTTGGTTGATCATTTCTGCAGGACCTGGGAGAGCCCTTTTATAGGCTCACGGATACCTGCTTGTTGTGATTTGGATAGGCCTGAACTTAGTTGTTTTGATAGGATCGATTTGCTACTTGATATCATCCGATTTGGAACGTGATCTTCACAGGATCTTCTTTTGATTTTATCTGTGTTGGATAAGCCTTGAGCGTGATCTTTTGATCCTTCCTTAATTTGTTGCAGATATAATGCAGCCAGGAATAGTGGAAGGTTTGTTGAAGGTTGTTGAAGACTGATATCCTGAAAGCTTCTATCGGATATTTCTTCCTTATGTTGAATATGCGATTGTACCGGCAGATTTAAAACTTTTGACTAAGATTCCATAGAGCTGGAGACCTCATGCAAACTGCAAGAGGGCATCCCATATTCTTGTAGAATTGGATCTCAAAGAGGATGCAGTACATGATGGTAACTCGGCAAGTTACTTCCCTGTTGCTGTTGTGAGTCTTCTTGCTGCCTCATGGTCAGAAAACTTGCCAGCGCTTGAAAACTTTCCTGTACTATCATAGCCAAAGCTATGTTCACTTTCACCAAGTTTTCCAACATCATCATCACCTCGTGAAATTCCAACATGACCAACATGCTGTTGTTCAGGAGGTGTATTTTAAAGCCAATTCAGCATGTTGCAGACAGTAGTAGGAAACAGAAAGATTGCCGTAGCTTTTCATTGTGTCAGGGTAGTTAAGTCCCAACTCTTTATCGTTGTTATAGCCACTTGATCCTGTTGACCTGCACGTAACAAGGTGGAGCCGCAGCATAGTAGCACTTCAAAATTCGTTTTGGTTTTGGTGAAAACATTTGTGTTACATAACAAGGCCATTTGGAAATTCAGCATAACGAAACTGAATATATAACATAAGCAAAACACTGTTAATAACCACTTCTAAGGAACTGATGATTTCACATGATGCTTTCAACTGAATCTCTTAATATTACACGTATAAGAGCATTCAAACAATCCCCCATTATCTGCGCATCTGCTGTGAAAGTGATTATGTTCATGCCTTTCTACTATGAACGTGTTCTATTAAGCCCATGTTACGTTTTTGAAAATCAACTTTCATGCTCATTCAATCCTTTCCACGAGTGTTGGGATATTAAAATTACTCTTATCATAACATATCAATAGCATACCAGTAACAAATGACAATGCAAATTGATGTATATCAATACTAATTACCTCAATACCCAAACATAACGTAGACACGTTACGAGAGGCGTTCGATACCAAACCTTCACTTTCGGAGGCTTTCGTTCTTGCTTCCACCTTTTCTTTCTTTTGATAATACCGACCTTATCCTCTAGAAATTGATTTCTTTCCAAATGTGAGCTTTTCTTTCTAGGAAGCTCACTTTCCCTTTTTGATGCCAGTTTTTCCTTTTTGGGCGTCCACCTTCTTTTTTAAGTGTCAACTTGTCTTTTCAATGCCTTTTTCTTTTGAAGAGGCAAGCTTTCAACATACTTTTCGTAATAAATCTTTTAAGGAAACGAAATCCTGCCTTTCCAGTACTAAGGGTAAAATCGTCATTTTTCCAAATTTTGTCAAAACTCTAAACTTTCAGAACAGAAAGCATTCTTTCATCATTTTAAAGCTTCCATAAAATTTTGGTACCAAAACAAACTCGTTTAGTGCCTTTTTCCTTCAAAAACCCCAAAATTTCTAAAAATAGCCACTTTCCTAAAAAGGTAAGAATTTTAAAAGAAAATTTTGGGTGTCTACAGAGGGGACACCCCAACATAATGTCTATAATTTGTATAATTCATAGTATAAAAATCTGACAAAATTTTATGATTATTGTTAAAAGCCTAACACAACCCTTCTCCTTTATCCGAACTTAGAACTGACCATGCAAGGGTGATCCCTTACATGGGTGGAGCTAGCATTCACCTCACTGAAAAAGGAAAATTAAATCAGAATTATAAACTACAACAACTGCAACTATTCGATCTACCCTTATAATGTGTAGCCCATGCATGATTGAATCTATGACTATTTATAATATAGTCTGCGGTATAATCTTCCAATGGAATACAAAGCCCACGATATCATTGTGTGCTATTGGCCGCACAAAAAAGTATTTTGGATTGCACAGCCTCGTGCCCTAGCAAAATTCCATGCTTTTTACTTATTTGACTCGAATTATAAAGCCAAACTGGACGCGTTTTGGGTAGATAAGATACCAGAGTTCAACAATATGGCAACCTAATAAGGTCAGTTTTGGCATGCACACACTAGTTAGATTTTGCTTGGTTCAAAAATAAATGAATCACTTTAGTATTATAGAATATGTATATAGAGAGAGAGAGAATAGTCCATGCACACACTAATTCATGCTTAAACATGTTTTTAAATCTTAACAGTTCGATCGACAAGATTAGTGGTTGAAATTCAAATCTCAAAAGCAACAAAGTACATTGTTAATTTTTGCAGGTACAATAAATGTGTCCAATACAAGTTGTCTTTTGACTCTAAGAGGATTACACATGAGATCTTTGAGAATGTTCTAGCATATATCAATATGTGCATGTACTAATTTATATATGTATGTATATGTGCATGTACTAATTTATATATGTATGTATGTAGGAAAACGAGTTGTGCCCTTAATGTTATTAGGTTTGGTTGATGTTATATCAAGACATCAACCCACCTAGTCTCCCGTCTCAACTAAGTTACTAAGCAATTGATATAAGCTTGGTTGATGTTAAATCCATTGCAGATATGGCTAATAGCACAAAGTCATCATTGATTCAACTGTCGACATAACATCAATTAATGATAGAGAGTCAGCTGAATATATTGAATCAATAGACAATAAAGAATCAAAGGCTGATTAATGTATCAATGATTTTGTATTTGCTTGTGATGTCTTTATGGAAATGGTTAGCAATCTGTCAATGATCTTGAGTTGGTTCATTATGACTAAAGAATCTTAATTAATGAGGTTATTGATCCTGTAGTGATAGCTAATGAGGAATCAATCAACAATCACTCTTACTCTGAATCGGCCTTCGACGAACCAATCGATTCCCTATGAGAAGCCAACGATGGTGAATAATCAATCCTCCATAAGTTCTTTGACAATTGTCAATGGTGAGGTAATCTGATGGCTGAGCTTGTCACTATTACCAATATAAGCAACCTCGATGTATCTAAGTATGTATCCTTAGAATATTCGAACAACTCGTTGAGAAGCAGAATTGGGTGATAAAATCAACCCGATACTAACCGTTGGGATAGGGAAGATCTAGCAGATATTACCTTCTTGATAGTGAAGTTGACCCGACAGTATATCAAATCAACTCATGGCTTACTCCTTGGATTATCAATAAAATCTTATGGTATCTAGAGATGTTTTAAATTGTACAACCTTATACCTGGTTGAGTAAAAAAAGAGAGTGTTTTAATGGTGATACAAATACCTCTGCTGTAATGGAGGAGTATTTATTTTAATTTTTAGAGTTTTATCAAAGTATACAATTTTTACCTTCAATGAGTACTTAGACTAAGGCTATAGCTGCAATATGTTAATACCAAAAGTTGCAATGGATTCGAGGAGCTATTTCCAAGAGTAATTGCTCGCTTCCCAATATCAGCACACATAAAGAACCTAACAAGACACTCTAAAAAAACTAAGCCATTATTATCACTAAGGTAAAACTAGTGTCTCATTAATAGATTCAAAGAGCCGCCTTCTAAAATTAGACATGAGAGTCATAACCCAATATCCAAGAGTTAGAGAAGCCAATGAGTCCTCTAAACAAGCAAGAAATAATATGAAACCAACCCATGGTCAGTTATAAAAGGAGGTAGTTACTCATCTTGGAGGAATCATCAGTTAGACATATATCATCAGCTTGTTTATTTCTTTCTATTGTTTTCCTTTCTTGGTTGTAATCTATAGTTGTAGCCCTTCTTTTTTAGTTAACATTTTTTTCTTTTAGTTCTCCTTTGATTTCTTTGTGAGTTTGGTCTTGTGCATTGAGTCGCATGATAAAATGCCAAACTGTCAACCAAGAATAAATTTGCCCCAAATTTTGAAATTTGTCAAAGACTCGATTTTGGTAAGATTCTCCAGATTCTTGAATGTGTGAAAAGTTTATCTCATATGATAGGTAAGAACCACTCGAGTCCAAGACTGAGATATAGAGGAAAAATTCTCACTTTATTAGAGGTTCCTCGAGGTCTCAATTAGTTGAATATGCTTTCTTGAGAAAATGCTATAATTCACCCGATTTTAGTCAAAATCAACCATTCTTTCATTATTTAGAAAGAAGTCCATGTCTTCTTTTTGATAAATGAAGGATCATACAAATCACAATTTAAACAAGAGAATTATAGCACAAACAAGACGCATATTCTGTTAGGAGGCTTGTAACCAAGCTGCCAACTGGATCCTGATAAGATTAGATTCACTAAAAATCGATTCTTATCAGAACTGACCAAATTTTAGTTTGCTGGATAGTGGTATGTGTTTTTCTTCACTTGGATTCTGACTTAGAGATAGATGTTCAATTACAATCCGGTACATGGTAGCTTCGTGTGATTGGCTTTTCAAACAAGCGCGATTGACAATTGTGTGAACCAATGGTTCCTCTCGTACTAAGATGGATTACTATCATGGTGCGATCATGAGTAGGTAAAACTAATGTGCATCACCCCTCCTCCACCACCACACGAGTAAAGGAATAGTTGTTTCACCAATGGACAAAATCCCTCTTCCCTTGCATCAAAATAACCATATTCACGAGATAACCTTCCCAAGTCCAAGTGCCAGGCAGATAGTATGCCCTTGATTTATATCAATCTAATCTCAAGCTGTAAAGTCAACCAATAACACCCTTTACTGTTATATTGATGTGTAAAATTTGGTTAAAGCATGAAACTTTGGTAGTTCCATGATTCTTTCATGAACTGTCATTGGTTGACCATGCTAAAATCAATCTTGGAGTGCATTCAAACTTCATAAAACTTCCTAATTATGTACAAAATAAATAATATAAAATGCATACATATGGCGCATTTTGTACCTGACACACATATCATCTACTGTCAGATTTTATTGATTTAAGAACTGGCATTGATTAAGTAGACTTACTAAAGAAGATCATAATTCAAGTAAATTTCGGTTTGCATGGAACCAGGAACTGGAACCAAATCGAGATCCAACCGATTTCGGTGCCAGTTTAGAACCATAAGTTCCGGTTTAGGTCATAAACCATTTGGAACCAAAAAGTACTAAAAGATTTGAATTATGAGCCGATTATGAATCTAGTTTTGGCAGTTTCGGTTTCAGCCGGTTCCTAACCCCATTCAATTTCAGTTAAAACCACCGAGCTGGCTCAAAATCGGTAATGTCTAAATTCAAGGCCACTTATACACTTGTTGTCTAAGAACACTCCTTATGTGTAAACAGTGACATATATGCTGCTTAGATCTTCTATTTTTTTTATGCAAGTAATCATCAAGGAAAGTCAAATCACATTCAATTTGGAATCTCAACCGTTCATTTTATGATGGATGGCTGTAGCTTTTCTGATAGTCATACCACGGATACTGGTAGAAAGGGTCACCTAGAGAACCCACAAATGCAATAGCCCTCCATGATCAACCAAACGGCTAAGATTGCATTTTCATGCAAGCAATGTTATAAATATCGTATTGTACTATGACAAGATACACGATATGGATCTATCAGTACATGAACCGATACGATTCAGGTACAATATCATAATAGATATGTATCACACCCGTATTGTAATGTATTATATAATACACTGTGGTACGGGTATTATATCATATGATACACCCCATATCACACAATACACTGTATTACGATACAATATGATTTTTTAACATTTTTTTAATGATTTTTTATGGTTTTTTAATTTTTAATATTTAATATATTGTATCATACCGTATCGTATGATATGGTACAATTATCATGTATCGGTGTCCTATACGATATGGGCACCGATACACTAATTACAACATTGTATGGAAGTCTCTATCAATGTTATTAAAATGGTATCATACAAGATACGATTTTATTACGTATCAATATATGTACAATTTATTGGACCATATCACACCGTATGATATGATATGACTCGTATCGTATGGTACACTACTATTATATTGTATCATACGGTATAGATTTTTCGAAAGTCATTCTTTTTACCTTTGAAAGCACAAGGTTGTCTTAAAAACCCTATTGCTATCTTCTTAGGTCTTCCTATCACTTTCTCTTTTCAAAAGACCCTTCTTCACACTCTCCTCCAAAGGTCGAAGTCTCAAATTTCTTATATATATAAATGACTAGCAATCATGATTCATGTTCGATTAACAACTGCTACAACAAGAAAGTTTTGGAACAATGTAGAAAAACAACGAAATATAATTTTTACGAGCATATCATGTATAGTGGTAGCCGACCCCGTCTAGTATGGGAAAAGGCTTAGTTGTTGTTGTAGTTGTTGTATATCATGTACAGTGGAGTTAATCGTGTAAGACATCATCTAGCTGGAACCGAGATGAACGTGTCATTGTTCTACTATGCCTCAACAAGTCAAGGTTCAAAAAGTATATATAAACAAGAAGAGAAGAACACGAAGCATCAGGAGCACGAGAAGGAATACAAGGAGAAGAACAAAGAAAATAGATAGGTTTTTCATGTTTTGTTCGTTTTTAAGTTTAAAACTCTGAGAATCTGTTGACTCTAAAACTTTAATATCGTTTTTTAAACCTTTTCTATTAACATAGTGTTATCTTTTGTGGATGCATGTGACGTATAACATTATGCATGTTACAAAATTGCCTTATAATTTTTAATATATTTTTATTTTTAATAGTTTTTTAAAAGTTATAAAAATCATATGTATCATACCGTATAGATGTCATCAATAGTGGATCTACGGAGAAGGTTGGGGGAGCGCTGAAATTTTGTGATTTCAATTACAAGATACATTTTACAGTCGGATACAAGCTTGAAATACATGATTCACGCCCCTTACATAATGAAATACAAACTTTGCCCCCAACACTATTTTCTAGATCCGCCATTGGGTGTCATGTACGATACAATAAATATATACAAGAGTCTTGTACGATACGGGTATTGGTATGCTAGTTATAACATTGGTCTCAATTTTAAATGGTTTAAAATTTTGATACTAGGGAGATTAAAATATTATTTTTCCATTGGTCAATCTATGGATCCTGGTTGAATGCACACCCACTACGCTTAGATCCAAATCATCTTGCACGCGCACAAGATAGATATTATTATTATAGATTTAAGTCAAATTGTACTGCTTGCTGTACATGCTTGGCAATTTGTATGTGAAAGTACAATGGAGAAGCAATGTTGTGTCACAGGGACACGGAGTCTGTTTTCGTGTTCATGATTTCATGTGATAGACACGAATCTATCAACTCTTCAAGAGGTCTTGATGTGGGGCTTCATTTCGCAGAAAGCATAGTTGCGTCGCAAACTCTAGAAAGTTGGCTCAAAGGCAGGGCACTCTGATGCTGTTGCTGCTGGTGGGGAGTTCGATTCCCAGAGGGTGCATGCGTGTGTGTATGTGTTAGGCTTCGGCCTCCTCTTATAACCCCACCCCCCCCCCCAAAAAAAAAGACCTAAAAATTTTATTTGCGAGGGCAAATGAAGAAATGCCTTAGAAAGGTTTGGATTGGTACGAAGGGTCCTTGGCTGATAGATGGGTCAGGAATTCGACTCTGATTGGTGCCACTGAACCTATACAAATTGATAATCAAAATAGACATTAAGTTAAGATAGAGAGCCCTAACCATCTCGGAGTTCAAGGTGGGTTGTTCCGACCTTGAGGGAAACTTAGTCCCGTATAAAACTCGAAAACGAATTGAAATGCCCTTAATGACATTTGATTCGTGTCCTTGTGATGATACATATGCGTGTGATCGATATCAATGATTCCAAAATAGTGTGTGCATTTTTAATACACGCTTAGAATGAAGCGACTGATCATGTTGTCAAATTTCCATAGACATGCACATTGATGTTATTTGTAGGCTAAGAAGACAATTTTTAATTAATCATAACACACATATATAGCAAAACTGGATCTTGCCCAATATATAAGACAGAGAGAGAACGCGGTATATACTAACATACTTTAGTGTTATTATATCCAAACAATTCTCAACCATATATCTTAGATTCACATTTGATTGAAATTTGAATTCAAAAACTAAAAAGTGTTCATATTACACTTATTACTGTATATATTTATTTTTTGTTTTTTAAATTCAAATTTCAATCATTTATTAATTATTGAGAATTGTTTGGACATATTATATATATAAGACCCATTTAGCAGGTTTATTTTTCGAAGAAAACCTAATACCCTCCGTCCCAATTCTCACTCACAACCTTGGCATCATATATATACCCTATTTTTGCGCATTTGTACCTTATTTTGTTTACCAGATCAGGGCTTGGCCTAACCCACCTTTGGATAATAAAAAGAAAGATAACTCACAACCGTTTAGTTTAAAGTCCATCTATAGTGACAATGCTTTTGGTTTTGGGTTCCGATTATGACAATGCTTTTGGTTTTGCTACATCTATGCGCCAACCTGGTATGATGTGTGGAATCCTATTCCAAACCCGGTTTTGTTTCCAACTAAAATCTGTTGATGACCCAAAAAGTGCTAAAGGAAAACAATAAAATTGTTTTGCCAATTAACTCAAAGTAATTCGAGGTTGTCACCAACTTAATTATGTAGTGATTTTTGCTACATAATTAAGTCAGATCAGATGCATATCTGGGTCCAGTATAATAGTAAGTCAGGTAGTGTCGGGTTCATGTAAGTCCAGTTAATCAGACCCGGCCTATACTGGAACAGAGGTTTCAATTGGAACCGAACCATGTGAAACCAAAGCTGTTGAAATGGGGCCCTAGAACTGGATCTGGTGCCAGTGATCATCCCGTTCGGTTCCAGTTCCACCTTTTACAGAACCAGAACCAGCCCAAAACTGAAAACAATGGATCCTTATATTTTTAATTCTTTTTTAAATTTCAAAAAAATTATATTTTCCTGGTTCCCAACGGTTTGAGCCTCGAACCGGACAGGAATCGGCCCTGTCCTGGTTCTATTCTCGTTCATGGTTTCAAGTAACCCGAAACTCACAAGAAAGTGGAAACGAAGACTCCCCAATTTCCCGTCGCCTATACACAAAGGAGAAAAACATGGTTTATGCATTTGAAAGTCAAGAGTCCAATAATAAATTTAAGTAATTTAAAAGGCCAGGCCATGACTTTGGTAGAGTACCTGTTTCTGTATTATGATAGACATCTTAAGCCACAAGTTCAAAGTCAATCTCTCTTTCTCTCGTTGCGTTATATATATATATATATATATTATTTTTTATTATTATTATTTTTTGCGAAGATCATGATCTCTCTTAAGGGAAAGAAGCTGAGTTGAGTGAGCGTTGGAGGTGCAAGGAGCGACATTGACCTGAGCTTCTTGTCCAACTTGGTTCACTTCATTCATCTTCGTTCAGGCCATGGTTCAGGCTGCTTTCAGGAGAGTCCTCCTGGTCGTCATGATGATCGGTCTCGCCAGCTTGTTGGGCGTCTTCTCATGAGGGCCATGACATGTCTTCCGCTTCCATG
The DNA here is from genome assembly GCA_036023115.1 of Brasenia schreberi. Taxonomy (NCBI): domain Eukaryota; kingdom Viridiplantae; phylum Streptophyta; class Magnoliopsida; order Nymphaeales; family Cabombaceae; genus Brasenia; species Brasenia schreberi. The sequence continues at coordinate 19,900,448 of JAYKKT010000082.1, forward strand.
AGTCCAATGTCGCCAAGCTATGCGCATGCATCCTTTGTTCCTCGTCCGATAATGGCTGCATTCCTTGCCTTTGCTGCAGGCTCCATCTTCTTCCTGTAATCCTTCATCACATGATGATGTGATGAGGATCTTAGCTTCCATTTTGCTTAAGCGTTGATGGATTGGGAATACGATGATGCACAGGAAAAAAGGCACAAAATACAACCATCTGCTTACTGAAGGTGTAGAGATAACAGAGGCAACCGTCAGCTCAAACTGCAGTCACCTGATTTCATGAAAATCATAAGCTACAATTGTCAGGTCTATAGGGCACCCCCGTAATTGGTAGATTGAGGCGACTAAACCAGTCGGAAGCCCTGAACACACCATTTTTGATGGAGGCTAGAGTAAATGCTTGCAGAGCTTGTTTTGTCCAGCACATTGGCCATGGAAACGTCACTGCATCTACAGGGGACGGGAGAGGAGGCCGTCTACCTTGTTTTGGGGATGATAATATCCAGCTGAAACTATCGATCATCACTTAAACTTCGAGGTGATGCAAACCAACTTGATCTCATGGTTTTTAGGTACTGAATGCAACTAATCAGATTCGAAGTCGAATTGGAAAGATCGTGCTTGTTATGGTTTCAGTAACCAAGAACGCAATTTCTGCTTGTAGAGCAAAAAACACTTTTGCTTATTCTCTAACAGTAAGTTTATTCAACTGAATATGGGAATTCTATAAGCACGAGAGAATATGAAAAAATTAGCTATTGCGACAAGTACTTAAAATAATTTGATCTTAAGTGTAAGCTGTTAGAAGTTGCAATTTTACTAAGCCTAAAGAATAATCACGGTAATAACTTTGTTCTAGTAAATGCAAGCTCTTACGACAAAACTATGAGATGCGGTTGCAAATTTGCTAAAGAATGAATCGTATTAGAATCATATCAAAGTTTTTTGGACATTTTTAAAATGATTTTATAATGTTGAAGATTGAAACATATGGCTGGGTGATTCAGAACACAGCTTTGTCATTTGAGTGTGGAAAGTGCAACATTAGATGCATAAGTTGGAACAGTCTATGTTTTATGATCATGTATCCAAAGTATGAATTATGATCATGTATACATGCAGGAGAAAGCCATCCGTGAAATATTCAATCAATTCGAACAAGAAATAATTAGAGGAACAGACAAGTACAGAAGGATAGGATCTTACATCTAATTACAAAAAAAATGAACAAATTCATGGACTGCATCCTTATACTCAAGAACAGGTGCTGCCAACATTGACCTTCCTAAGCTCCTCCGAGTAGGCAATGGCACGGTCCCTCATCCAGTCATGTTCTGCCACCACTGTCAATGTTGGAGGCATCAGCTTTAAAGGGAGGAACCCGGTCTGGGACTAGGGGATTAGCGGCTGGATGGTCCAAACTAAATTCTTCCTCAGGTAGGAAAAGGTTTCGCATAAAGCTTATACACATAGCCTTGTCATAAAAGTAGGAGTTTGCCAACTTTATTTCAGAACAGGTGGGCACACTTCCAATAAAAAATGGATACATCAGGACCTGTGCTACCACCTTGACAGGGTCCAGAAGTTTTGCCTCCTTCCACAGCTTTTCTTGCCACGTAATCTGCAATATTTGCGCCACAACTCACGCCAAGGAAAGGAGCCACCTGCTTCCATATTAAAGAAACAAAAAAGGTTAAGCCACTGAGCAGGGCAATGGATAGGGCTAACTCCATGAGGACTATCTTACAACTGGAACCAAAGGAAGCACAATAGGAAGAAATTAACGTGACAAAGCAATACAACAACATATCTACAAAAATGTTACCCTGCAACTTAGGAAATATCTGCATAGTTTTTAATGCACACAAACTTTGAGCCCTTTAGGAGAGGCATCGCACCACAATATATCCTGCACCGGCATGTACCCAAAAGGAGGTAATAGGTAAAATCTCAACCAATCACATCCTTGTGGGAAGCTTTTATCATTCATTCCCAATCCCACCCTCAAGACACCAAAATAAAAGCTGTGGATGTTATTCAAATTCCCTTAATTGAAACAGAAAGAAGAGCCTCTCTGGAATCACTTTGCACCTACTTAGAGGAGGAATTAAATTAAACGATGAGCATTTTAAACCTTAATAACTTTCTAATACACGAGGTCATGCTCCAAACTACCATTTTAGAAGCATAAATATTGGGACACTAAATCCTAAAACAAGAAAAGACTTGCTCATGGACTATGTTGCACGGGTACGCCCTTTTGGGCGACATACCCGTATCCGGTATGTACCGGGTACGGGTACACGTATGGGTGCCGCGAATGGCATACCAGTACGCGTACCCAAGTTTGGGGACGTCACGTACTGGTACTGGGTATGTGAATGGATCGGGTTCACCCATACAAATATGGGTCAACCTGATTCAAAACTAAAAGTATAAAAGGAAACGGCAAGCTTCTTGGATTTCCGGCGAGGGAGAGATCGGATTCCGACGAGAAAAAGTTCTTGGCCTTTTCTTCATGGGCAGGCCTGTTGGATTTCTCAGGTGAGGTACACTCGGCTGATTCATGGTTGAATAAGTAGTCATTGTCTAAAACCAAATATAAAGTTCATTATCATTTCACCTTCATGTGAATGGTATTTGTCTTCACTTCTATTATGCATAGATACAAAAGATTACAATCGTGCAACGGTTCAAAAGCTTTTAAAACTGTATCAGGTTCATTCTAAACCCAGGTGGCAGCGCAGCTGCATGTTCTTCCAATTTCAGTATAAGACCATCAATTACAGCAGAATCATCAATGGAGGTTGCATTGAGACTGATTGCTTTCTCATCTGTTACAAAGTCTTCTTCTCTTTAATTTCCTTTTCTTGTTTCTGTTCTTACCATCCAATTGAAGCTTCTTAGCTAATGTGGTTTTGGAGAGAATAATGGGCAAAAAGGATGAAATGATCATTTGAGTTCGCGGTTAGGGGGATATTAAGTGCTTGTAATTACATTTTCTTCTTTTTCTTCTCTTTTATTTCTAAAGCAATGTTTGTAAATTGTAATCTTTGTTTTCTTATTACCTTTGAAGGAAGATTTTCTAATCCTCGGGCGCTATTAATTGAAGTTTTTTTTAAATTTAATTTTGTGTCTCACATGCCCAACACATTTTACAGCTTAGAGCCCTTGGCTTCCCTTTGATTTTATTTCATCAACTTGTGTGACTGTGTCCATTTATAACTGGATATTTAGGTATTTTAAGAATATACTAGATAACTGGATTTTATTTCGCTATAGTATGATCGGTATTATAAAGAAAGCCATTTAGTGAGTAATTCATGCATGCTAACAAAGCCCATGAAGGGTGAGAAATTGGGATGCAATAATTGCTTGCAAAGGCCATTTAGTTGAATAATTGTTTTATCTTATTAGAGCCTTTGTCATTTTTTTATGGAGAAGTCTTGCCATTGACATATTTTTAATACCAAAAGCAATGTTGTTCCTTTGTCGTATTGCTAGAAGTAGAGATATCATAGTAATGACACCCTCTTCATATGCTTTTATCACTAGTAAATTTGCATTTGGAAGACCCAAAAAAGGTTACCCGCTTTGGGCATGTGTATCCTTGTTACAAGACAAAAACACAGGAGGTGGAAATGCAAGTTGGCTGTGTAACTACTGTGGTTTAACTTACAAACGTTCTTATTTTAGAGTGAAGTATCACTTATTAAAGGAAAAAGGAAATGACATAGTTGTTTGTTCGGGTGTTACCGATTAATATCTTTCAGAGATGAGACAAATTGAGAGAGAAGCACATGAAAAAGTTAGACATTTGCAAGTTCCCTTACCTATTGTAACTACAAGTTTGAATCCACTTACATTTGAATCGTTTGATGGAAATAGGAGAAAAAGAATAGGTGAAAGCCAATTGACAAAAGCATTTAACAAAAGCATTTAACAATGAAGCAAGGGATCACTTGACATGTGAAATAGCAAGATTATTTTACTCTGAAGGTTTGCCTTTTAATGTAGCTATAAACCCTTACTATGTTAGTGCATTCAAATAAGCTTCTAACACCTCAATTTCGGGTTTTACTCCACCTAGTTACAATGCTATCAGGACTACACTATTGTAGAAAAAGAAAGCTCATTTAATGAGATTGCTTCAACCTATCAAAGATACTTGGACAGAAAAGTGAGTAAGTATAGTTACAAATGGATCGATTGATGTACAAAGAAGACCTTTGATTAACTTTATAGCTATTTTAGATAAAGGCCCTATGTTTTTTAAGGTCTATTGATTGCTCTGGTGAGGTGAAAGATAAGAACTTTATTGCGGATAAAATTATGAAAGTTATCAATGAGATTAAATCTCAAAATATTGTGCAAGTTATAACAGATAATGCACCTGTTTGTAGAGTAGCTAGGATGATTATTGAATCAGTTTATCCTAATATTTTTTTAACACCATCTTGCTTTGAAAAACATTTGTGCTCCTAGGAATGGTATGGAAAATGAAAATGCATTCAATGAATTGAACTGGATATCTCAAGTAGCTGATGATGTTTCATTTGTTAGAAACTTTATTATGAATCATTTTATGAGGTTGGCTATCTTTAATGAGTTTGTCTCTTTAAAAGTGCTTGATATTGCTCAAACACGGTTTGCTTCCGTTATTGTAATACTAAAGAGGTTCAAGCTTGTAAAGCATGCTTTGCAAACCATGGTTATTAGTGAATAATAGAACTCATACATTATAGAGAGGGAGAGAACAAGTTGTGCAAAAGGCTACTGCAGTCAAATAATTCTTTCTAAGTGATGTCATGGTGAACTAAAATTGAATACATTCTTGCTTTTACTGAGCCTATCTATGAATGCTTCAAATTTGTGACACGGATAAGCCTACTCTTCATTTGGTATATAACATGTGGGATACAATGATATTGAAAGTGAAGACAACAATATATAAGCATGAAAGGAAGCAAGAAAATGAGCCATCAACATTTTTCGAAGTGGTCCTCTCTATACTTAGTGATAGGTGGAGCAAGAGCAACACCCCACTCCATTGTATGGCTCATTCTTTGAATCCATGGTAAATTATTATGATTCAATAATAATTATATGCTTTATGATTTTATGATTGTTAGCTTTATATTAGTTTGATAATTTTCATGCTCTTGTTACATGTTAGGTATTATACTGAAGAGTGGCTTAATGAGACTCCAAATAGAATTACTCCTCAAGAAGATGTAGAGATTTTAAGGCAAAGAAACAAGTGTTTCAAGAGATTTTTCCTTGATAATGAGACAAGAAGACAAGCTTTGGATGAGTTTGCTAGTTTCTCATCAATGGCAGGTGAATTTGCAGACCATGAGTCAGTTGATGCTAGGATGATATTGGATCCCAAATCTTGGTGGGCCAATCATGTATATTCTGCCAAATTACTTCAGCAGCTTGCTTGTAGGCTTCTTGTGCAGCCTTGCTTGTCATCTTGCTATGAGAGAAATTGGAGTACATACTCCATTAATTCTCCAAAGTGAAACAAGATGCATCTGAAAAGGGCAGAAGATTTGGTTTACACACACACTAATCTAAGGTTGCTGTCTAGGAAAAGTGAAGCATACAAGAAAGGAGCTACCAAGATGTGGGATGTTGGGAGAGATGCTTGGAGTCCTTTTGAGGGTGGCGTTGGAGTACTTGAAGTGGCTGATTTGTCTCTTGATGAAATTCAGATGAGTAATGACATGAGCCTCAATAACCTCAACTCTGTTCACTAAGCTCTTGGTGTATTTATAATTAATATTGTAACTATTACTGTAATGTTTTGGTTGAATAGTATCATAATTCATAGATATAATGTTCCCACCAAGTAAAGTAACATAATCAGTAGTTGATTTGCGGTCATCATGAGATTCAGCCCAGTCTGCATCAGAATAAAGTTTAATGTGCAAATTAGATGATTTCGAATAATGTTGATTTGAGATATCGAAGAATTTTATACACTGCATCCATATGATTCTTGGAAGGAGAATGCATATATTTGCTCACAATACCAACTGCATAAGTAATATCTGGACGAGTAATTATCAAGTATATAAGCTTGCTAACCAAAGTCTGATATTTGTAAATGTCTCTGAACTCTTCACTATCACCACTGAACAATTTCTGATTCACTTCCATAGAAATATCACTTGGTTTACAGTCAAGCATGTTTGTTTCTTGGAGGATGTTCATGATATACTTTCTCTGAGTTAAGAAGATACCCTTAGTGGAATACAATACCTCTATGCCCAAGAAATAATAGAGTCGCCCCAAATCTTTGAGGTCAAATAATCTATGAAGATTCCTTTTTAACCTAGATATTTCTTTAAGATATCTCCTGTAACAATGATATCATCAACATAGACAACGAGGATAGATAATTTTGTACCTTTCTTGAAGAAGATTGTATGATTGTTGAGACTTCTTTGGTATCCCAGATTGCATATTGCTTTACTGAATTTCTCAAACCAAGCTCTTGGTGACTGTTTTAACCCATAAAGAGCTTTGTTTAGCTTGCACACTTTATTATCATATGATATTCATTCCTCGAGGTAGTTCCATGTAGATGATATTCATTCCTCGAGGTAGTTCCATGTATACTTTAGGTCCCATTTTAAGTTAGTTGTCATACTAAGTAGTATTCGTATAGAAGTAAGTTCAACCACTGGTGCAAACGTTTCAGTGTAGTCAATATCATACAATTGACTATAACCTTTAGCAACTAATCTGGCTTTATATTTTTCAATATTTCCATCTGCTTTGTATTTAATAGTGAATACCCACTTATAATATTCCTTAATCCTCTCTTGTATGTTAAAATCTCCTCTTGCTCACTGACCTTTTCTCTATGATCATCTGCAATATCCTCTGCATCACCAGGAACTAGTGGTAGGACATAAGGAAAAATCTGCTGAGATATAGTAGACTCCCCCTGAGACGTATAATAAGGAGTATATTCTGCAAATGTGACATCCATGGATACATATAGTTTCTTAGCAAGGGGATCGTAGCATTTATAGCCCTTTTGAGAGTTTAAATATCTAAGAAAAATATACTCTACAAACCTAAGATCAAGTTTATCACGATTAGGTAGATGAACATGCACAAAACAGGTACAGCCAAATATACGAAGAACTATATGAAAAAGTTTTGATTCCTTATTGAGATACTTCATAAGGCTTTCACCCTTGAGAACACTACTAGGCATTCTATTGATTAGGTGAACAACAGTAAGAACAATTTCTCCCCAATAGAATTTAGGAATATTATTTTGGAGTAACAGAGTTCTAGCTACCTTTAGGATATGACGATTTTTCCTTTCGGCAATTCCATTTTGTTTAGGAGTATAATAACAAGAGGTTTGGTGAACAATACCATGCATGTGTAGATATTCTTCTAATTGCTTGCTAATGTACTCTTTCAATTACCTGAACGAAGAATTTTCACTAAAGTATTGAATTGAGTACGAATAAATTTATGTACAACTGGGAAGATATAAAAAACTTCAGATTTTGATTTTATTAAATAAGTAATTATAAGACGCATACAATAATCGATAAAGGAGACAAAATATCTCTAACCAAACAATGAAGTAACTGGATTGAGACCCCATATATCAGAATGAAGGAGCTCAAAAGGTTGATATTGCCCAGAGTCACTTAAAGGATAAGTGGCTCTTTGGTGTTTCCCAAGTTAACATATTTCATAGTCGAACTGAGGTTTAATAAACTTGACTCTAGGATGAGGTAGTACATAGTGAAGTTTTGATACAGGCAAATGGCCAAGACGATAATGCCAAAGACAAATTTCTGCATCTTGAGCTGTGACTGCTGAAGCACTATAAGAAGTTTCATGCTGAAAATGATCTTCCAAAATGTATAAGCCCTTTTGTAGTCTATCATGACCAAAGATTTTCCCCGTCTTCCGATCCTAAAACACACAACCAGTAGGAGTAAAGGTTACACTACATTTCATAGTACGAGTCAAAGAATTGGTTGAAAGTAGATTTATTGAAAAACTAGGAACATGATAGATTGATTCTAAGTCTGAAAAGCATGTGGGTATACTTCCCTTTCCAACCATATACAAATAAGACCCATCTGCTAGCTTAATAGGCTCCTGTTTTTCAAGAAATTTGTATGCTGAAAAATATGATAATTCTCCTACCATATGATATGTATCTCCTTAATCAATAACCCAAATCTTTGAATTAGAATAAGAGAAGTCGTTACCCTTCACAGTATGAGTGGTTTGTGCTACTGTAGCTTGAGACGAAGATGGTTGAGAATGTTCAGATAGTCTTGTTTCTAGGCCTTCTATCCTCTTAATAATCTCTTGGATTCCATCTTTATTAGGAGTTATATTCTCAGCAGCATGAGCAGAGTAGTTTCTGTTTTTATAATAATCAGGTTTGTCATGTAATTCTCAACATTCTTCTTTGGAATGCCTTGATTTTCCACAATGAGAACATACAAGTTTTTACTTTTCATCAGAATGAAATCTGCAATGTCCTCGTCCACGACCTTGATGTCCTCCTCTTAACGATAGTGTAAATTTTCTCCTCTTATTTGAAGTGCATGTTGGTCTGTAACAAGAATGTTATTCTTCTCAAGATTTCTACGTTGTTCTTCCCGATTAATAATGAATACACTATCCCCAATGAAGGTACTTCATCTATTCCCAAGACATTGAGTTTTATTGACTCAAATTCAAAATTTACACCCCACAGTAAGTCAAATACCTTTTTCTTTTCAATCTCTGCATTTCTTTCAGTGTAACACGAAGGACACTTCATATTAGTATAATATATAAGTTCATTCCAAAGTCCTCTAAGATCTGCATAGTATTCATTGATAGAACGAGTTACATGTTTCCAATTTATGATTCTTTCCAAAATCTCATACTCTTTTGCCACATTCTTTTTCCTAAAATAAGCTTTGCAGACTGCACACCAAATTTCATAAGCATATTCAAGAAACATAAAGGCTTTTGCTATTGATGGAATCATAGACTGAAGTAACCAAGATGAAATTAGTGCATCCTCTCTTCTCCAAATAGGATATTGTGCATCTTTTGTATCTGGGATCGGTGTTTGACCCATTAGGTGAGCCCATCTCCCCCTTGCTATAATAGCTAATTCCACTGACCTGGACCATTCCAAGAAGTTTCTGCCATCTAACTTTGTTGTTGTAATCTGAAAATGCTCTACCTTTTCATTCATGACATGTTCAGGTGTCAAGAAAGGGTTTTCAACCCCTTTTCCTTTGCTTGCCATTTATATGTCACTTTAAATAAAAATACCTCAAGCAATAAATTTTCCGTAAATGGATTCTAATATTTAACCCCGTTAGTGAAGCAAAAGCTAAGATTTGGGAGGACTTATATAAAAAACTCAACTCAAAAGAGGGTGAAAGAGATATTTTTAGGATAGTGAGGGCTAGAGATAAGAAAACTAAAGATCTTAATTACGTTAGATGCATAAAAGACGAGGATAAAAAAATTCTAGTGGCAAATGATGATATAAGAAATAGATGGAAAAACTATTTTTATAATCTTTTTAATGAAAATAAAGATGTTAGTATTAGTTTAAGAGATTTAGCCAAGTCAGAAAAGTATATAAACCATAATTTCTACCTACGTATTCAAAAGAATGAAGTCAAAGAGGCTCTTAAACATATGAAGAGTGGTAAATCGGTAGGACCAGATAATATTCCTATAGAAGTTTGGAAAATACTAGGAGAAATAAGAATCACTTGGCTCACAAGACTATTTAATGAAATATGGAAAAACCAAAAGATGCCCGAGGAATGGAGAGCAAGTACACTTATACCCGTATATAAGAACAAGGGAGACATTCAAAATTGTGCGAATTATCGAGGTATCAAGTTAATGAGTCATACTATGAAATTATGGGAAAGAATTATTGAACATAGGTTAAGACAAGTATCAAGTACAACAGAGAACCAATTTGGATTTATGCCAGGTAGATCTACTATTGAAGCGATTCACCTTTTGAGACGTCTTATGAAACATTTTAGAGCAAAAAAGAAAGACCTTCACATGATATTTATTGATCTAGAAAAAGCTTATGATAGGGTACCGAGAGAGGTTCTTTGGAGAACTTTGGAAAAAAGAGGTATCCCATTGACATATATTAACCTTATAAGAGACATGTATGATGGTGCAAAAACATGTGTGAGGACTCATGAAGGAACGACAGACTTCTTTGAAGTTAATATTGGGTTACATCAAGGATCAACTTTAAGTCCATACTTATTTATAATGGTGATGGATGAGTTAACAAAACATATTCAAGATGAAGTACCTTGGTGTATGTTATTTGCAGATGACATTGTATTAGTGGAGGAGTCTAAGGAAAAAGTTAATAGAAAATTGGAACTATGGAGAGAAACATTAAAAAACAAAGGCCTCCGACTTAGTAGAACAAAGACAGAATATATGGAATGTAAGTTTGATCATTTGGCTACTTCAGAGGACATAGAAATTAAAATTGGCACACATTGCATTCCCCAAAAAGAAAGTTTTAAATACCTAGGGTCAATTTTTCAAAGTGATGGAAGAATTGATGGAGATGTTACACATAGAATTAATGCTGGTTGGTTAAAATGGAGAGGAGCATCAGGTATTCTTTGTGATAAGAAGATACCATTAAAATTAAAAGGTAAATATTATAGAGCAGCAGTTAGGCCTGCCATGTTTTATGGTTCTGAGTGTTGGGCAGTTAATCATCAACATGTACAAAAGATGTCTGTGACAGAAATGAAGATGTTGAGATGGATGAGTGGTCATACAAGAAAAGACCGTATACATAATGAGGTTATTAGAAACAAATTAGGAGTGGCACCAATAGAGGATAAAATGAGAGAACATCGTTTAAGATGGTTTGGACATATAGAAAGAAGATCAAAAGAAGAACCTGTAAGAAAGTTAGAAAACCTAAATTTGGAAAGTATTAAAAGAGGTAGAGGACGACCACAAAAGTGTTGGAAAGAAACAATAAAGAATGATCTAGCTTATTGGGAGTTAACTGCTAACATGGCACACGATAGAGATCTGTGGAAACAAAGAATCCATGTAGCCGACCCCGTCTAGTATGGGAAAAGGCTTAGTTGTTGTTGTTGTTGTTGGATTCTAATATTTAACCCAACGAGAAGTCAAATATGATGTAGGAAGTATTCAACTCCACTCTGATCTGAATGGCAATGTGAACTGTATACCACGGCTATTTGAGAATGCCAAAAATAATGCCCCAAATAATGTTGTCTTCTTCTCTTATAGACAGCTTTCCAAGATAGGCTGAATCTGCCTACCTTATATACTCCATTTTATTTCAGACACCAATCTAATAAATAACATCAATCTGGTCCACACGATGTGAATGTGACTAACAATATGATGTAACAATGAAGGACATCAATCTGGTCAACATGAAGTGAAGATGAAGAGGGCTGCCGATAGTGCCTAACAACACGATGTAACAATGAAGGGAACTGCAATACCAACTTGTTCCTCTACAGATTCTGCCCTTATCCTTGAATAATACCGATTCCTTTCAAGATAAGCTCTGATACTATATTGAAAATTATTACATTGATAGAGAGTAAACAACTTACAAATATTGGCAGATTGGAGGCATTCCTCCGATCTGCCCCAAAACGCTGAAGACGCCCTCAAAGTGTTCTCATCCGCCTCTCTCTCTCTATTAATCTAAATTAACCCTAATCTACCTACTTATAACCCTTCTAACTTGAATTCTTAAACTACCCCTAATCATTCCTAATTACTACTAAATAGACATAACACATAATAAGACACATAATGACATTACAATAAGACGCATAAGACTTCTAGTTGACCCATTACATCTAAATAACTCATAACACATCATAATTAACAATCTTTAACACTATGTAATACGAGTTTATGCAGGTATGTGTTTACCACATAAAGATCCTTTGAAAGGAGTATGGGATGCAGGAAGCCTGCACTGTGAAGAGAACAAAATGCAGAAAATCAACGACTTCTGGTATGTGTTTGCTGTTTAATTGTTCTTACTTTGAAGAAGAATATAAATGACATTTTTATAGTTAGAATAGAATTATTCTCAAACACTAGAATGATCTATATAATTGTGTGTGTATATATATATATATGCGATTCACTTTTTGAGACGTCTTATGAAACATTTTAGAGCAAAAAAGAAAGACCTTCACATGATATTTATTGATCTAGAAAAAGCTTATGATATGGTACCGAGAGAGGTTCTTTGGAGAACTTTAGAAAAAAGAGGTATCCCATTGACATATATTAGCCTTATAAGAGACATGTATGATGGTGCAAAAACATGTGTGAGGACTCATGAAAGAACAACAGACTTCTTTGAAGTTAATATTGGGTTACATCAAGGATCAACTTTAAGTCCATACTTATTTATAATGGTGATTGATGAGTTAACAAAACATATTCAAGATGAAGTACCTTGGTGTATGTTATTTGGAGATGACATTGTATTAGTGGAGGAGTTTAAGGAAAAAGTTAATAGAAAATTGGAACTATGGAGAGAAACATTAGAAAGCAAAGGCCTCCAACTTAGTAGAACAAAGACAGAATATATGGAATGTAAGTTTGATCATTTGGTTACTTCAGAGGACATAGAAATTAAAATTGGCACACATTGCATTACCCAAAAGGAAAGTTTTAAATACCTAGGGTCAATTTTTCAGAGTGATGGAAGAATTGATGGAGATATTATGCATAGAATTAATGCTGGTTGGTTAAAATGGAGAGGAGCATAAAGCATTCTTTGTGATAAGAAGATACCATTAAAGTTACAAGGTAAATATTATAGAGCAGCAATTAGGCCTGCCATGTTTTATGGTTCTGAGTGTTGGGCAGTTAATCATCAACATGTACAAAAGATGTCCGTGACAGAAATGAAGATGTTAAGATGGATGAGTGGTCATACAAGAAAAGACCGTATACATAATGAGGTTATTAGAAACAAAATAGGAGTGGCACCAATAGAGGATAAAATGAGAGAACATTGTTTAAGATGATATGGACATATACCACTAGGGCCCGTTGGTCTTAGACTAACCGGCCCGGCGACTAGGGTCAGGGCAAGTTAGATGCACTTGTTACAAATAATCTTCATTAATAGGAAATTAAAATAACTTACATATGTTGGCAGATTGGAGGTTGTGCAGTCTTACAACCCCTCTCCAGGTAGCCAACCCACACACTGCACTTCTTTCTTATTCTGTTAACACTAACTCTAATTACCTATTTATAAATACCTTCTAACTTAAAAGACTAAACTACTCCTACTCTTAATTAAGTATAACTAAATGAACACCTAGATTGAATATGTACTGTAACGAGTCTACTATGAGACTCGTTATAGTCTCTAACACTCCCACTCAAGTTGGGTGAAAGATATTGAGAACACCCAACTTGGACAAAGTATCCTTGAGTTTGTTGGTGATGGCTTTGGTTAGAAAGTCAGCCCTTTGATTTTCCGATTTAACATACTCCAATCTAAATTCTTGATACCCACTTTCCTTCACATATAGTTATCTGTATGAAGTGACAGTCGATCTCTTTGTGTTTGGTTCTTTCGTGATACATTGGATTTGAAGTTATCTGTATAGTTGCACTGGTGTCACAATATAACGGGATAGGTTGTTCAGACATAAACCCAACTCATCCAACAAGAACGATACCCACTTTCCTTCACATATAGCATGAGCTACTGCTCTATATTCAGCTTCTGCTTTAGATCTAGCAACAACGGTTTGTTTCTTGGTCTTCCAAGATATAATATTACCGCCAAGTAGTATCACGTACCCTGTAGTTGATTTCCAGTCATCTTTCAATCCAGCCTAGTCTGCATCGGAATAAAGTTCAATACTGAATTTGCAGGATTTTGAATAGAGAATACCCATTGCAGGTGTATATTTAAGATATCTAAGAATTTTATACATAGCATCCATGTGATTCTTGGTTGGTGAATGCATAAACCAGCTTATAATGCCCACGACATAAGTGATGTCTAGACGAGTAATAATCAAATAGATAAGTTTGCCCACCAATTTATGATATTTTTGAATATCTCTTAAACCTTCACTATCTCTAATAAACAATTTTTGGTTCACCTCCATAGGAGCATCACTCTATTTACAATCAAGCAAATATAGCACCGCTAACAGCGCTATAGCGGTCATTGTAAGCGGACAGATTGAAATATTGGATCGGGTTGAGTTGATCTGGATTGGGTCGGGTCGATTTGGATCGGGTCGTGTCGATTTGGATCGACCCGATCCAAATGATATAAAAGGCAACCAAACCCTCTTTTGTCCCTGTCCCGCCTCTCCCTCTCAGGTAACTCTCTCCCGCCTCTTGCCATCTCTCACTCCTGCCTCTCACCGCTACCACCTCCAGGTACGCCTTTCTCTATGCTCTCTCCCTGTCTATTCGCCATGTGAGAGTGAGAAGATTGTCGTCGTTCATCCCTGTCCCGCCTCTCCCTCTCAGGTAACTCTCTCTCTCCTACCTCTCACCGCCACCACCTCCGTATGCCTTTCTCTCTACTCTGCTCTCTCCACGACTCATGGTTCAGGTTCTCCTTGTGAAGAGAATCATATTATTGTTATACTACTCTTACGTTTGTTGGTTTATGTTTGATCTAAGCATCTAATCTATTAATTTATTTGCATTTTATGTTTGAATCAAGTTTCTAATCGTTTCGTATTCAGTTTATCCTTGAATCAAACAAATGTCGAGGTTTTGGGTGGTTAGGGGTGTCCATAATGTAAATATAGACAATATATTCACGTTATTTGATTTGGTTTGGGGTATTTGAATGCACACATTACTTATCTAGTAAAGGAGGACAAAGTGTTGTAAAATGTTAGTCTCACAACACTTTACTACGATAAAGGGTTACCATTTGAGACGTGAGGTTTTGATTTTGTAGTTTGACCACAATTTGTCATTGCAATTAAGCATTATACACCTAGAAATGATCCGTCAGGTGTAGGTAAGTGTGTGATCCTTAATGTCAGTTCTTTGTGGTAGCCTGGTAGGGATGGTTTAAATATATAGAAATTGTAGTGGACTAATGTTCCAAGGGAGATCCCCTTGAAGGCTTTCTATGTATAAGTGAATTCATTTACATTATGCATACTTCAGGCTTCATGGGAATGGCTCGTTAGGAATCTGGTCAACTACATTGTAAGCTTTTTCGCTTGAATATAAGAGTGTGTTACCTTTTTAACTTGTAGAAAATATCATGGGATACAGAAGTTCGTGCTTGTGCACTTGCTGGTTCTAGTGTTGTCTGACGCGTATCGTATCGCGTATCGCTGGGCTCCACGATACGAGCATATCGTATCATACTTTAATATTAAAAAAATAGAAAAATATTTTAAAATAAAGAAAAATTAGTAAAAATACAAAAAAATCAAGAAAAAATAGGAAAATTCTTGTAATTGCTTTCAATTCATATAATGCAAAGTTTAATGAATATTGAGCATTCAACATTGAACAATTGCATCCAAATTTACATATTTTGAAGCAAAAAATGAAATACATTTATATTTTACATATTGTAAATTTGTATCAGGATCATTAACTAAATAATCTTCATCTTCTCCTTGATGAACATTCAAAGTTTCTCATCACCTTCTGCTTCAAAATCAAAATCTTCATCTCCTTCATGATGTTGCACTCCTTTCAAATCAATCCATATAATGTATTCTTAAATTAGGAGTGCATTTTCTTCGTTATCTTCCATAATCCACTCATCTAATATATCAAAATTAACAAACTGCTATCTTTGTACATGTAGTCATATTTGCTAATTTTCATATGTGAGCAAAACGATGAGCTCCATTTCTTTGATTATTGAGTCTATCACACCTGAGTGATGTGATATTGTTACTTGATGATATCTCCTTTTTTTCATTCTGGAGACTAGTTTTTTAACTAATGCTTGAACTTCATTTCTCACTTCACATACTGGTTGATCATGTTCAACTCAATGGAAGTCATGTAAGGTGAACCCTAACATAGTGAAGTTGTGAAATGCCCACTCAATGAACCGAGACAACCAAATTGTTCTTCATTGTTTGCGATTTCATGAAATTAGAAACTGATAGCAAAAATATACCTAAAAGTTGACAACAAAAAGGAAAATGATTTTGTCACAATTTTTATTTGTTCATAAATTATTCTTATTCAATAAATGAAATTATAAACCCGAATTTACATGTTACATACACAACTTGCAATCCCAAAGAAGCATATTGAAGGATGCCTTGGAGAGAAGTAAAGAGAGGCCACAAACCTGCAAAAAAAAAATTGAATTTTTTTTTTAGAGCGTATCGTACGGTGTGATACGGATAACACTGGGTGGTTCACTTGGTTTAAGATACTGGTTTAGTTATAGGAACTTCTCCCTTTTGTATTGTTTTTCATTTCTTTTCTTTGGGAGATTGGGTGGCTCCAACTCGCACTATTGGTTCTTAATTATGATAAATGAGGTGTTGAGGTGGTATTGGACATTGGAGAGGAAATATAGCTTGTAAATGGGCTTTATGAGAGAAGTGCAAATTATTTGTTGGTCCATGGCTTTATAAGTACTTTTCTGATGACGATCATGACAACAACATGCTACCATGTATTTCACGGTTTGATCTGTTGTAACCATTCTTTGACATAAACTTGATACTAATGGCTAGATCTGAGGTTTTGGCATTTGTATTTTAGAAAAAACATTTGCGAACTCAAATCAATGGCAATATAACAATAATATGATTCTCTTCTCAAGGAGAACCTGGACCATGAGTTGTGGATAGAGCAGATGCATGGGCACCCACAAGTTTGATGGTGGTGTAAGAAGCAAAAGATATGTTTCTTGAAGCTTCTTTTGTACAGTTTAATCAGCACATGCATGGACACCCACAAGTTTGATGAGTCATTGGTATATCACTTAATGCGGGATTTTTTTTCTTTTGTGAACATGATCCATCATGTTCATTTTGCTTCAATTGCAATCGGTCTTGGTTTCCATGTGTTCTATTTGGAGCTGTCACTCAGGGTTGTAATAACTTCGATGCTTTCTTCTTCAAAACATTTATCAGAGAGAAAATTCTCATTAGTTTTTTCGTGTCTTTGTGTCCTTTGTAACCTGACTTTTCAATAATGCACCAACTTCACAGTTTGAAGCTTGCAGAATGTTATATTTGCTATTGACCTTACTGCATATCAAGGTCTTTCTGTGACCATCTTTTTCAACTTCCTAAGTTTCTCTTTGTGTTCCATTGGAGTCATGGAGTTGTACAAAGGGAGGCCGGAGCCTAGCACAGACACATGCACCCTACTGTTTATGGTTTATTCCAAGTATCATTTAAATCCTTGGAATACATTCTCTGTATTTGCAGTCACGCCAACTTATGTCCTCGAGTTGTTATGGTTTATTCACTTATATGTGGCATGTTTGCACATTTGGGGTCTATATTCATGCAAGCATCTCCTTAAAATTTCTTTCCTCTTATGGAAATTGAATCCTCAGTTGTCATATCTATCATAACAGGTTACTTAAACGGTTGGACTTTCCATAAATGAAATTCAGTGTTACCCAAAACAAAAGCATGCTTAAACTTGTTCACCACTTCTAACCATTCATCAGCCTAGCGTTACTTATTTAGTGATACCAATGAATGTTACTTATTTAATGTTCTATTTCTTGTATAAGGTTGGAAAACTCAAGCTGAGTAGTTATTCTTATTTTTTGTAGTGAGTATGGAATCAATCAACAAGTGTTGTTGCTTGTTCTCCAAGTGATAGTGGCAGTTGTGGCACCGGTACTAGTAATACAATTGTTATTCGGTTTTCTAATCGAGCATACAAATACAGTCCCCCAACTTCTAAGGATCTAGGATGGAAGTGGGGTTTGACAAAATCTAGGATGGATAATATGTCAGTGTTTTATACATTATGTAGTTATGTTTCTATCAGCAAAATAACAAGATACAAGGACCATTTAATGGGAAGGAACGGAAATGTAGTAGCTTGCAAGAATGCAACTAAAGAAATAAAGAAAATAATTTACGATTATGTGCATAGTACATCGAATAAGAAGGTCGAGAAAATTTTATTTCCATATGGAGGAGAAGCTTCTAGTATGGAAACTAACATAGCGGGAGACACCCAATATTTATCATCTTATCGTTATTTGGCTCACGACCACCGCTTCTGAAGGGACCCATGGATTCATTTGTGCGTTCATCGCCAAACTCACTACGACAAGCTACATTAGAAAAGCGATATAAGAAAGAAGAAAGAGGACAAGTATGCATATCCATTAGCAAGTGGATGTATCAAAATGGAATCCCTTTTAATGCTGTCAGATCCCCTAACTTTCAAGTGATGGTTAGTGATATAGGACAGTTTGGATCTGGAATGAAGGCTCTATCGTACCATGAAGTAAGGGAAACATTCTTGGAGAAGGAAGTGAGAAGAGTAAAAGAGTTTACGAATGGATTTAGAAAGCATTGGGCTACATACAAAGAAATTTTTCAGTGCATTGTCCTCAAGGTATAGTGTTTCTTAAGTTCATTGATGCATCTCATGAAGTAAAGGATGAAAATAAATTGTATACATTGTTAAAATAAGTAATCTTAGAGGTTGGAGATAAGAATGTTGTGCAAGTGGTCACAAATAATGCAGCAAATTATGTTGCAGTTGATAGAATGTTTATGGCTGAATTTAATCATTTGTTTTGGACACTATGTGCTACACACTTTATAGATTTGATTCTTGAAGATATTGGAGAGAAAAAAACTAAAAGGCATCTTCAGCAGGACAAAGGAGCTAGTGACATTTTTGTATAGCCATGATCAGAAATTACATATGATGAGACATTTTACCGGAGGAAAAGACATACATACACCGGCTATGACCCGTTTTGCTATTAGATTCTTAACTCTGGACAGTTTGTGGCAGTCAAGTCGATGATTATTTCTGAACAATTGGAAAAATGTCTTTTATCAAATAGTATCGAAGGAAAGCAATCTAAGGCAATAATTTTGCAACTTAGATTTTGAAAGGGCATTAGTTTTTCACTTAGAGCAATGAGTCATTTGGTAGATGTTTTACGTATGGTCGACAGTGATGAAAAACCAGTTATGGGCTAAATCTATAAAAAGATGGATCGTGTGAAGAAACAAATAAAGGTACATAAATATTTAAGTTTTATGTGTTGTTTGTTAATCTTTACTTCTTAATCTTATAAAACATTTATCTTCTTATTTTATAGGTTAATATGAAGAACAAAGAAGAGCAATATGCTTTTATTTGGGAGATCATAGACAAAAGATGGGACAGGCATATGCATAAGCCATTGCATGTTGCTGCATTGTATATGAATCCAAGGTTGTATTATGATTATGATGGGATAAAATCTAATAATAAGATTAAAGGTGGTTTGTTTCAAATTATAGCTATACTTGTATGAAGTAAGGATAAACAACAACAAAAGCAACTTATAAGTTATCAAAGTGCAGCAAGTGGTTTTGAACTAGAATTAGCTATAAATTCGAGGAAAGCATATGCACCAGGTAATTAATTCAATCAACTTTGCTTTCTTAATTATTTCATTATTAAGATATGATTTAGGATTTTTGAATATGATTAATTTATTGTTTACACATGATTTTTAACTTTTTGTAATAGTTGAATGGTGGATGACCTTTGGCTATGGATGCACTGAATTGTAAAATTTTGCTATGCGGGTTTTGAGTCTTACTTGTAGTGCTACCCCATGTGAATGCAACTAGAGTATCTTTGAAATGGTAAGAAATTAAGAATTATGCTTTTTTATTTACACTATAATTAAATGAAAGTTTTTTTATTGAGTTAACGACTTCCTTAAATTATTTCTCTTATCTTAGATTCATACGAAGAAACGGAATAGATTATTGCATCAAAAGCTTAACGATTTAGATTTTGTGCAATATAACGAAAAGCTAAGAATGTACTAAGAGAGAAAATTTAATGGAGCAAATTTCAACCTCATCGTGTTGGCATCGGTTGAAGATCATGATGAATATCCTACTGATGATGAGTTCGTTGGTGACAATGATTCCCTTACATGGTGAAATATCGATATGGCATACGAAGCATAGGAGCGCCTATGGAAGATGAAGAAGAAGAATTTAATTTTGAAGAAACAGATGAAGAGGAAGAGGAACTAGAAGAACATGGATCTTTTTCTGAAAATGAGTGTTAATGACCTAAACAATTAAGTGTGATTGTAATTGAATTTTGATGGATGTTCTGTATTTTTGAATTAACTTATTGGCATTCTTTTAGTTTTTACTTCAATGTTCTCAAAGGACTTGGCAAAAAGAGTGTCCTTTGCATTGGCAAGGAACAAATGCTATGCCTGTGAGTGGCCTTAATTATTGGACTTCAGTAATCAGTTCTAATACCTTTTGTATAGTGCACACAAATTGTGCATTCAGTTTGACTGCCCACAGATCCATGTTTATGTCTTTGTCATCTACATGTCATCCTTCTGTCAATCAGCGTTGTCATTTGTCCTCTTGTTTGGCATTCTAACCTGAACTTTGTTTTGCAGGATCTAATTTGCAAGACATTTTATGAGTTATGGTTTAAAGAACCAGGACATTTTATGAGTTGTGGTTTGAAGAACCATCTAGTGTCCCGACAGACTACTTCTCATCTGAGTACAAGTATATAATACTTGAGAATAAGGGGCATTCTTCCCTTAACTGATGGTGCTTTTTTTCTTCATTGTGTGGGTGAGTGTTCTACACTTTGTCATTCACACAGTTTATCTTGCATCATTTAGATGACTCTTTCCATTTTGTTTAGGTGAATAATAGGGCAGTAGCACAGATGCTCCAGAGTATCCAGTTTATAATTGATGTTGTTCTTCCCCTTCTTCGAAGGCCATCTTCAAGTTTCATCGAAGAACTTGAGTAGGACTTGAGACAGATGATTCTTTGACATTCTTTCTTAAACGTGGTTCATGCTTGCATCAAGTAATCTCTTTCTCTATCTTCAACTTTTTTTCTGTGACTGCTGCTTTATCATGTGTTCTTGAGATTGTTGGTAGGTGTTTGATTAGTTGTTGCAGGTGAATCATTATCTATTCATAGTAATTGTTAACTTTGACCTTAGAACTTCTAACAATTGAATTGTTAACTTCAGTTTTCTTGATATTTCTTAGAAATTAGAGAACCCATTATATATATATATATATATAATTTTTTAATTATAAATAAAAGTGTATCGCTTTATCCCCGCTACCGCTATATCAAGGTTGACCGCTAACAACCCGCTAACAGCTATCGAAAACATAGGTATAACCTCTATAAATAAGAGCTTTCTCACCAATAAAGATTATGTTGTCCAGCACACCTTTTGTTTGTGATTTGACTCTCTTGTTCTTCACTCTTGTTGTGTTCTTGGCGTATGACATCCATATTTGGATGCTTTGATATCTTGGCGCTTTGATGAATTGCAACTTGAGCGATTCAACCTTCGATTATCAACAAATATTTACAGAAAGACCCAAGTCAAAGAAGCCTATAGGTGGTAGATAGGTTTATAAAATAAAAACAAAGAGTGATGTGACACTAAAAGATATAAAGCATGTTTAGTTATCAAAAGATATACCCAAAAATATGGTATAGACTATGATGAGACCTTTGCTCCTGTAGCTAGAATTACAACAGTCACAACCCTTATTACTATTAGTATTGTAAAGAATTGGAATATTTTTTAAATGAATGTCAAAAATACTTTCTTAAATAGTGTGTTAAAAGTAGAAGTGTATATGGAACCTCCACCTAGTCCAGTTATTCCTAACAATCAAATTTTTCGCTTAAAAAAAGCTTTATATGGATTGAAACAGGCTCCTAAAACATGGTTTGATAAGTTTAGTAAGTTTATGATTAATAATGGTTTTCTTACATGTTATAATATTGTCTTATTTGTGAGAAGAAATACAGCAGGTATTGTGATCCTTTTGTTATATATGGATGATATTATTATCACTTGAAATGATAATATCAACATTAAGAACATTAAAGATGAGCTTTATAACTAATTTGATATGAAGCATCTTGGCTTCTTGCATTATTTTTTTGGTATAAAAGTAACTTGTAATGATAAAGGTGCCTTTCTATTACAAACAAAGTTTGCTCATGATATTTTTAACGGATCAAGATTATCTGATAGACAAATTTGTAGAAACTCTTGAAGTACTTGGGTAGAAAATGAGGCTTACATATAGGGAACCACTTAAGGACCCCACTACATATTGGCAAATGGTTGGTGCTTTAACCGATCTTACTATTACTCAACCAAATATTATGCATATTATACACACAAATAAGTCAATTTTAACATGCACCAACTATTGTCCACATGAGTGGAGTCATAAAAATAGTCAGATATGTTAAAACACACTATAGAAAAGAGAGTTTTCTTACTTTCTTCATCCTCTTTAAAATTAATTGCCTATACTAACATTGATTGGAGAGGTGATATTAATGATAGACATTTTACCACATGTTTTTGCGTGTTTTTAGGTGACTCTTATCTCATAGAAGTGTAAAAAGCATAACATAAGTGGTTGAATGACCTTGTTTTCATCCGTTGCAACATGTAGCTCCAACAAAGGTAATAAAGGATTAGTTAATAATTAAGTATTCAATTCAATGTTTCATTGTATTTAATTGTTAATGTTATTTACGTATCTTTCTTATAGGCAATTAAAAAAGATAAATACAGAGAAGAACCAATTTGATCCAATAAGTTTGGATAATTTCGAATATCTTAGAGGAGTAGATTATGGAAGATAATGAAGCAAAAAAACTCCTAACTGAAGAAGACATTCAATGGATTAATTTAGAAGAAGCGCAATAATACCATCAAGGGGATGATGATTTTGATTTTGAAGCTAAAGGGGGTGATGATCTTGAATAAGGAGAAAAATGAATATTATTTAGTTGATTTCAATTACAATAAGTAATTCAGTTTTTTCAATTATGAAAGTTGTAATTTTGCTAAGAATGTAATGCTTAAATACTTTATACATTGAAAATTGAATGATGATTGATGAATATTTACTCAACTTATAATTATATGAATTTTTTCAATTATCGTGATTTTTCGTGAAGATTGATGAAAGTTTTTTCAAGTTTTTAAAATTAAAAAAAGATACGGTGTGATACGATTACGTCGTATCGTGGAACAAAACGATACACGATACGATATGCATCGAATGATACTGGTTTAATCATTAATGTTGATTATGTTTTTTAACAATTTGTTATCTTTCATTGATTAATTTCATTTTTTTTGTTTTTTAGATTTTTTTATGATTTTTACACTATTAAACAGGTTATTTTCACCATACCATACCGTATCAATGTAGTACGATTACTGTGTATCGGTGCACTGTCTGAAACGGGCACCAATATGATTTTTACAACATTGGTCCATGGGGCATGTTCCCATACCCTTTGAAATGGGCATAAAAGAGACTGATTCCATATCTCAAGGGATCTAACAAGCAAGCAAGCTTGGAAGAAAGGACTCTCTACAGTGATGCTGTTATGGATCCCTTTTTGCAAGACTACAAACAAATGGATTCTCTCAGGAAGAATCTATGTCAGTTTGTTGCCCTCATAGCATGTATTCAAAGAAGAGAAAGAATCTGGCTCAGGAAGAATCATCTGAATCATACTCTCATTTTCAAGTGCTAGCAAACCAGATGCCCATGAAGCGCACTACTATTTACCCAGAGGTTATATTAAGGCAATCATTTCCCAGACAGTTGGTTCAATGATTGCAATTTGTTGGATTCTTCAAATGAAGTGACATTCTACCACATTGAAAAGATGATGCCCTCAACCACAAACCACTTATTCTAAATGTCAACATGGAGAGAAACGTAGACAGAGAAAGGGAACACAAGCACAAGTTATGCAGACATGCAATTAGAGCAACAAATCACAATATCATAAAACAGATATTAGACCAGCTAAAGCTAAAAGGCGCTAAGTATTCGGCTGTATCAACATGTCCAGACATTCACATCAGTCTAATTTCTAGGCACCACAATATTTCACACTATCCAGAAGCCTAGGGCTTGCCACTTACAGTAATTCTTTAAACTTGCACAGTAGCACTTACATTCATATTAACACATGACGAACCAAATCCTAAATCCTGCATAGAAACGATATCTGATATTTCACAATTGTAATCAGTCTTTCCTGTAAGCCACTAGAATACTAAAGTATCATTAGAAACTTAGAAGTATTCAACAGATTTATAATTTACAATAGTGAACTCTTCAGCTTCAGCAAAACAATCTGACTGATAAATGTGTCACACATGAGTGTCATAGATATATATAGATATAGATATAGATATATATAGATAGATAGATATATATATATAGAGAGAGAGATATAGATATACCAAAAAAGCTCAGGTAAGAAGATGAATATGAAAAAGAGGAAAACAAAGAAATGATCTAGCTTCTATTGAGTTAATAGTTAGCATGTCACAGGATCAAACCCTATGTAAACAAAGAACCCATGCAGCAGGTCCCATCTAGTATGGGTAAAAGGCTTAGTTGTTGTTACATACATACATATACATATGTGTGTGTGTGTGTGTGTGTATATATATATATATATATATATATATATATATATATATATATATATATATATATATATATATTAGAGAGAGAGGATGCAACACAAATAAGCCTGTCTTTCAGTTTGTGAAGCTTCTACTAATCAAATTCACCTAATATCTCCAAAACTGAACTCACATCTTTATCTATTTCCCTTTTCAGGAAAGGGTGACTTCTGTGAGAAGAAACCAAGTTCTTGATGTGACGAGTCCTACAAGTAAAGTATGTGGCTTGCAATTTGTGTATTCTACACATAACGTACAACAGGTTCGTAATCACCACTAAGAAGGAAACAAGCACCGTACGGATCAGCAAGCAACCACTGATTCAAAAAGCCATTTCCACATAATTCGTTCGATCTATAAAATAACTCCAACATGTATCAAAAGAAAGGCATGCAAAGTGCCTGAAATCAAACAAAACCATGAAATTTCAAACCAGAGTATTGAAACACGTCCTCTGTACAAACTAAACATAGGCAAACAAAAATGCAGGAGAAACGAGAAACCTGGAAGGATCTCCATGTGCAGCCAACCATGGTTCCACCATCGATGCCCCAAATGCGTCCACGAT
This sequence comes from Brasenia schreberi, assembly GCA_036023115.1. Classification (NCBI taxonomy): domain Eukaryota; kingdom Viridiplantae; phylum Streptophyta; class Magnoliopsida; order Nymphaeales; family Cabombaceae; genus Brasenia; species Brasenia schreberi. The sequence goes on from JAYKKT010000082.1 coordinate 19,925,808, forward strand.
ATGCCTACCAACGTCCGATCTGCGAAGATCCCCGGCGCTGGCATTTCCGAGTGATTTGCTGCACTCAGCGAGATTAGCCTGCTTCCCCAACCAATTCAGAACCTTCAACCCATCATCAAACGCCGCCGGAAACCGGTCCTCCGGCGCTAATCGATATCCAACCGCTATAACGATCACATCGCATAGCTTTGCAATTCGCCGGCAGAAGAAATCATTGGCATACGAATCCTTGCTCCCAGAAACGAATCCCCCGCCGTGGAATTGCAGGACAATCGGCAACCTACGAAGAGAACGAGAATTGGGGAGATATCCTCTGTACGCAACATTACCACTACCATCGTGTTTCTTCTTCAAATGGTCGTTGGATACCGTCGGGCCAACGCCGTTTGAGTCGGACGAATCATCGCCGTAGCTGCTCCGGCGAAAATGCTCCGTCTTGTCGGCGGTCGAAGCGGTGGCTCCGCCGTATCTGCTTCTGCGGGTGAGGGGCGGCAGGGAACCGGAGCGCTGAGCGAGGGAATCGAAAAGGGGATGAATAGAGGAATCCGGAAGGAAAATCCGAACGGAAAGTGAGGTGAAGGAGTCGATGTGGATGTCCTTCGTCGCGACTCCCTCGGTGAAGGAGGCATTGGCCGGAACAATGGACTCTTCCTCCGGCCGCGACGTGACGCCGTACGAACCACCACCGCCGGCAACTTCTTCCGGCGTTTGGGAGCGGTTCTGGAGCCTGTATTTGAGGAGGAACTTGAAGAAGACGCTGTAGAGCTTCACCGTTACGCTTGGCATTATGAGGGCACCCTTCTCTCTCCCTCTCTCCGTGAAATCGATTTGGGGCTCCCAAATTTCAGATTTCGTGCCTAACGCGGCATGGTGGCATCATCAAACTCAAATCTTTCATCCTCTTTGACTCTCGAATTGATTTCGCTTTTCAAGCGGCCATCAAATGTAGGTGAGGAATTATTTCTGGGGATCAGAAAAGATGGGGAATGCCGCATCTTTCATGGTGGGATTCTTCGTTTCTATCTCTCTTCAATCTCGTTCTTTTCTTTCTGAAGAAATGGGGAGTCGGTGGCTCGATTTGCGGGAATGAGGAAAAAGCGTCGAGGGCAAATCCCTTCACTGTTTGGGGTTAGAGTCTTCGAAGAGAATCTGCAGAGACGACGATGGCATGTGTGTGTGAGAGAGAGAGAGAGTTACGGCAACGGTTGGGTGGGGTCATTGAGCCCACCCATTTTTTCTGTGGGGCAGTAAAATCTCGTCAATGAAAAAGGTGTGAATGGGTCGAATCCTCGGTGTGGATCCAGAAAATTGAAATCCAAGTCAGATTTGTGATGCTGGTATACCAGATCCACACCGTAGACCGCATACAGTTCAAGGGGGTTCGTAGAAAGAGCAAAGCTCATCTGGCTAGGTGGCCTACTCTCAGGTCTTAAAAAGAAGGGGCTCAAAGGGCCTCAAATTTGATCACCTCTAGCGCTGTTGATGTTGTCAGGTTTCAGCTTCTTCTTTTTTTGTAAGAAAAGAAACAAAGAAAGAAGAAGCTTTAAAGATAAATAACATAAATGAGAACCAAAAAAACACAGAAAGTTCATTGTCAATTTTGGAGGCTTATTGCGAACCGCGTTATACAGACAAGATTTTGACTCAGTATGAATCAAAATCCAAGTCAAATCACAGGCTATAATTTCCCATAACTCTTGTCATTACGACATTTGTTAGTTTACTTTGGAACTAACTCATAACAACACATATTGCATAAATAACATATAAAGTTTATGTATATAGTCCTCATGTAAATAAGATATAAGATGAAACTACAGATAGCAGTTTATGTATAATATTATATACAAAAGATTGAATATATTGTCCATTGGTTTGTGTGTGTGAGAGAGAGAGATGAGTTGATATGAAGTGAGTTTGCCACACTGATGAATGTTTTTGATCATATAATTACTTGATACTCCAAATTTCAATGTTAATAATGATTTCACTTGTGGTTGCAGGGAATGGTTTTTCTTCACAGCAACAACTTAACAAATGCAAATAATTCAGGCAATGCTGATTTATTAGGATTAGACATGGCCGGTTTGGAACTGATCCGTCTGTTTGAACCGTGACCAAACCAAGGTATTGGCCTACAAAGGATTCTCCGGTCCTGTTACAGTTCATGGTCTCCGAAAACCGGTCTAGAACTAAAACTGGAACCGGTAGTTTCAAATGGCCTCGAACTGTGTTTTTAAATATTTTTTTAAAACCCCTTATCACAAACCGTTAACTCAACGATAGGATGCTTGGTGATGAGTTTGACTCACAGAGGATGCATTGCCCTTGCATTTCAAAACAAAAGTGAAACCACGGTTCCGAAACCAGAACCAGAACCGATCCTGAAGTAGTTCGGTTCCGATTCTAGGTTCCAACCAAACTAAAACCCACGGTTTGAGACCACCGGCCGGAACCAAACATGTCTCATTAGGGTAGCGAGCTGAATCAAATTTTAGCATAAAGACAAAGAAGATGAATTTAGTGAATTGATTAGGGTTCCATTATCTAGTGGGGGCACGTTTGGGTTGGATGGTGCTTATTGATTATGGTTATATTGACGATGACATAATAGTCGTGGTTATATGCATTTTCTAGACATAATCTAGTGGTGGGTTTCTCAAACAACATTATTTCCTTTTAAGCCAAGCCCCAATCCATCCCTCAGCTTTGGCAATACTTGAAAATAATTGATAAAGGATACTATTTTTTTTAAATGAAATTTATAAAGCATAAAAATGCATTTAAAAATGCTCAATATCATCTCAATCAATATTTGTCAGTACAGATGTGATTAAACTTGGATCTTCAGCTCAAGCTCAAGCTGGAGCTATGCTCGTACAACTTGAGCAGCTTGTTAGGTTAGCTTTAGCTCCCTGAAACCAAGATTGACTCTGCTAAGATAGGCTCGTGTTTGAGCCCAAGCTTGATGAAGCTCGTGAAGAGCTCACACACACATACATACATATATATATGTGTGTGTGTGTGTGTGTGTGTGTGTGTGAGGATTTAGTCCCTCCTATATATTTTACATTTAATACAAAATATAGATTTAAATATTTTTATTTTATCACCTCAATTGTTTATCTCAAAGATTTAACGGTTGAGCTGATAAGGTGGATTTGAGAATGAATAGAGTTTGAGCATTTTACCAATATATAATATATATACACGAAGAAAAAGAGAGAGAGCATGGTATATGAGCACACTCATCAACACTTAAAAGCACTTAAATATCTCTTTGATTAGCCTGATAAACAATAGATATTTGAATTTCAAAAGCATTTAATATGAAGTACAAAAAGTATAATGATGCTTTTCACTTTTTAAATGTAAATTTCTACGTTGATCATGTCAATTTGATCATGATAGGTGTGCGTATATGCCAATTTGTCTCTTTGTTTCTCTCACTATATGCACGTACATTTATATATATAAGAAAAATAGATGTTATTCACCCATTGTTTTTTAGTGATATGAGTATCATTTTAAAAAATTTAAAGGTTTAATAAAGGATAATTTTTTTATACTGATACTCTAAGAAGAAAGATTGGTTGACCATAGGTTTTAAAGAGCAAGAGTGTGATAACACTATCTTTCATCTTTTTTGAAAGCTCTTAAAATTCTTTAAATTACACTCATATCACAAAAAAGCAATCACTGAGCATGAGTACCATGTCAGAAGTGGGCAAGATCCAGTTTTGTGTATATATACCTCAATTAGCGTAGCTTTATTAGTTGTGTATATTCATGCTTGAGCTCACCTTGCAAACAACTCGAGCTCAACGAAGATTCAAGTTCAAGTTTTTTGTGGATCGAGTTCGGGTAGCTAGTGAGCAACTCAGATCACTTACACCTCTATTTGTTTGGGGTTTTCATAGTAAACACCTATTCTTGGGCAGGGCATGGTATTCATGGCACAATTATGGGGTAAGTAGATCTTGTGGAGAATATTTTGGATGTACCAATGGTTCCAAACCATCGATTCCAGTTTCAGAACTGCTGGTGCCAGTTGCAATTTTTTTTCAAATACAAAAGCAATGCACTCAGGTAAGCTAATGGAGGTGGTAGATACTATGATTCAAAGAAAGATTCATATTCTATGTTTACAAGATATAAAATGGGTTGGAGAAAAAGCAAAGAAGATAGAGGATACAGATTTTAAATTATGGTACTCAGGTAAAGAAAAAGCTCGAAACGGAGTTGATATTATCATAAATAAAGATTTAAAGGATAGTGTAGTAGACATACAACGATATGGTGACCGAATCATGACGTTTAAATTAGTGTTAGGAGTAGAGGTTTTGAATATAGTTTGTACTTCCGTACCCCAAGTAGGACTAGAAGATAGTATAAAGACAACTTTTTTGGAAGAGTTAGATAAGGTATTCAAAAGATTTCACAAAGGGAGATGATTTGTTCAGGATGAGACTTAAATGTACATGTCAGTAAAGAGGCATTAAGATATAAGGTATTCATGGAAACTTTGATTTTGGGGATATAAGTGAGGAAGGTAGGGAAATTTTAAATTTTGCTATGGCATTGGATTTCGTTATAGTCAATACAATCTTTAAAAAATGAGATGAACATTTAATTACTTATAAGAGTGGTTTATCACAAACACAAATTGATTACTTTATTTGTAGAAAAAATGATAGAGCATGTTGTAAATATTGCAAGGTAATTCCAGAAGAAAAGAGTGCATCGAGCTATTCGGACTAAATGATGGAACCTCAAAAGCAAGAAAGAAGATATATTTAAATAGAAAGTCCTTCAAGGTGATGTTTGGAATTATGTTGGTACACTCTATAATATGTGAAACAATATGGCTATACATATTAGGAAAGTGGCGAAAGATGTATTAGGTGTATCGAAAGGAGGTGTACCGGCACAAAAAGAAGCTTGGTGGTGGAGTGAAGTAGTGCAAAATAAAACCAAGGCAAAGAGGGCATGTTACAAATTATATTATGCTAAGAAAACTAGTGAAACTTTAAAGGCTTATAAGAAAACAAAGAAGGAAGTGAAAAAGGCTCTTAGTGAAGCAAAAGCTAAAATTTGAGATGATTTATATAAAAAACTCAACTCAAAAGAGGATGAAAGAGATATTTTTAGGAAAGCTAGGGCTATAGATAAGAAAACTAAAGATCTTAATTATATTAGATGCATCAAGGACGATGATGAAAAAATTCTAGTGGCAAATGATGATATAAGAAATAGATGGAAAAACTATTTTTATAAGCTTTTTAATAAAAATAAAGATGTTAGTATTAGCTTACGAGAGTTAGCTAAATCAGAAAAGTATATAAACCATAATTTCTACCGACGTATTCAAAAGAATGAAGTCAAAGAGGCTCTTAAACATATGAAGGGTGGTAAATTGATAGGACCAGATAATATTCCTATAGAAGTTTGGAAAATATTAGGAGAAATAGAAATCACTTGGCTCAAAAGACTATTTAATGAAATATGAAAAAACCAAAAGATACCTGAGGATTGGAGAGCAAGTACACTTATACCCATATATAAGAACAAGGGAGACATTCAAAATTGTATGAATTATCGGGGTATCAAGTTAATGAGTCATACTATGAAATTATGGGAAAGAATTATCGCATGTAGGTTAAGACAAGTATCAAGTACAACAGAGAACCAATTTGGATTCATGCCAGGTAGATCTACTGTTGAAGCGATTCTCCTTTTGAGACGTCTTATGGAATATTTTAGAGCAAAAAAGAAAGACCTTCACATGATATGTATTGATCTAGAAAAAACTTATGATAGAGTACCGGGGGAGGTTCTTTGGAGAACTTTAAAAAAAAGAGGTATCCCATTGACATACATTAACCTTATAAGAGGCATGTATGATGGTGCAAAAACATGTGTGAGGACGCTCATGAAGGAATGAAAGACTTCTTTGAAGTTAATATTGGGTTACATCAAGGATCAACTTTAAGTCCATACTTATTTATAATGGTGATGGATGAGTTAACAAAACATATTCAAGATGAAGTACCTTGGTGTACGTTATTTGCAGATGACATTGTATTAGTGGAGGAGTCTAAGGAAAAAGTTAATAGAAAATTGGAACTATAGAGAGAAACATTAGAAAGCAAAGGCCTACGACTTAGTAGAACAAAGACAGAATATATGGAATGTAAGTTTGATCATTTTGTTACCTCAAAGGACATACAAATTAAAATTGGCACACATTGCATCCACCAAAAGGAAAGTTTTAAATACCTAGGGTCAATTTTTGAGAGTGATGGAAGAATTGATGGAGATGTTACGCATAGAATTAATGCTGGTTGGTTAAAATGGAGAGGATCAGGTATTCTTTGTGATAATAAGATACCATTAAAGTTAAAAGGTAAATATTATAGAGCAGCAATTAGACCTGCCATGTTTTATAGTTCTGAATGTTGAACAGTTAATCATCAACATGTACAAAAGATATCTGTGACAGAAATCAAGATGTTAAGATGGATGAGTAATCATACAAGAAAAGACCATATACATAATGAGGTTATTAGAAACAAATTAGGAGTGACACCAATAGAGGATAAAATGAGAGAATATCATTTAAGATGATTTGGACATATAGAAAGAAGATCAAAAAAAGAACCTATAAGAAGGTATGAAAAACTAAACTTGGAAAGTATTAAAAGAGATAGAGGACGACTACAAAAGTGTTTGAAAGAAACAATAAATAATGATATAGCTTATTGTGAGTTAACTGCTAACATGACACATGATAGGGCTCTGTGGAAACAAAGAATCCATGTAGCCGACCCCGTCTATTATGGGAAAAGGTTTAGTTGTTGTTGTAGTTGTTGTTGACAAAAGCAATGCACCTCTTGAAGTTGAACTCTCCACCAGCTATGATGGTGGAGAGTGCCTTGCGGTTAAGTTAACAATATGTTCATGATAAGGGATTTTGAAAAAAGAATTAATTATAGCGGTGGTTTGGAACCATTTGTTTCGGTTTCGGTTTCAGATCAGTTTTCGAAGACTATAAGCCATAACTGAACCGGGAAGTCACGGTTCTGGTTATGATTCTGAAACCAGTCTGGCACTTTCCACGGGCAATTTGATTCCAGTTCGAACCGGCCATGTCTAGCCGCCCCTACATCCCCAAGCATGTTGCTTTAGATAAACGTGACCAAGAATTTTATTAATAACCCTCTTTACTAATTGCCGAAGTTCTTTCATTTTGCTGCATGTATTGCCAAAACAAGCATTAATGAGAAATTACAATGCTTTTTGTGGGTGACCTTCCTTTATCTGCTTATTTAACGCAGTTCTTGTACAAACAGTTCTGAACCAGAGGGGGGTTCCAACCCTAAGTTAGCAAGGCCACCAACATTGTAATGATAGACTTCCTCTGCAAGATCTGAGAAAAAGGCTTTCTCAGTTAGCCTCCTGTAGGACGTCTCCGTTGGGTGCACCCCGTCGAAGTAGAGGCAGGCATGTGTCCCTGTCCATGCAAGGTCTCCCCCCTCTGTCCCACATCTGCCATTGCGCTGTTGTAGAGAGAGGGCAACAGCTCTCATTGACCACCTTGAATCCTGCTTCATAAAACCGATGCTGTAAGTAGTCAACAGACGTTTATGGTGCGGCCTAGCATGGCTCAAAAATCTCTGTCTTTTGTCAATAAGAAGCCCACATTTGTGACATCATTTATCGATCAACAGATATAATGTTGAATTGTATCACAAACCACCATCAATGCAGCCTTGGGCGTCAATTTTCAACCTGACCCGACAACCCGACCCAGAGCCGAGCTAGAAACTCTATGTCTGGCTTCAGACTTGAGTACAGTGGATTAGGTTGCGACTGACTCAAATTCACCCAATTATATATATAGAAAGAGAGCTAAATGTGTAATGTGTTTTGGTGTATAATCATACATAAACATCTCTTCTGTTTGATCTTTGAAATAACATTATTTGTGTAACAATACTTCTTAATTCAAATATTCACAGTTGTTTTCAAAGATAGAACTGTAGAGATCTTTATGCAAGATTATATCTCTTCCGTTTGATCTTCGAAATAACAATATCTTGTATAACAATACTTTTTAATTCAAATATTTACGGTTGATTTCAAAGATCGAACTGTGAAGATATTTATGCAAGATTATGTATCGAAGGACATTAAGCACTTACCACTACCAGTATAACCCCCCTATCTCTCTCTCTCTCTATTTATATATATATATATATATATATATATATGTATATATACAGTACATTGTAACATTTTCTTGGGACAAATATAGTACGTAATAATACATATCATAATATATATGTGTAGCATACATATATTCTACATACATATGTACATGTATATAAGAATACATGGATAATATTTATATATATATATATCTATATATATCTATATATATATATATATATCTATATCTATATATATATATTAGGGAAGAAGGTGTAAATTGTAATATTTCCCTCTGACATTTTAACCTAGGAGCAATTTTACATTTCATCAGGTCGACCTGGACAGAATCCGAACCCAATCAGGTGGAACCATATGACCTGAAGAAAAATCAGATCGAATCTTGTCGACCTATTTTGATCTGATCGAACCAGAGTAGCCCGACCACAATCACCCATTTTGCCACCCGAGAGAGAGAGAGAGAGAGAGTTATCTTCGTGTACCCTTGGGTTTTGGACCATCCATGATGTTTCTGATTATATTGTATGTATCAACAACCACAAAATGTGATCCAGGCTGTTTCTGATTATATTGTATGTATCAACAACCACAAAATGTGATCCAGGCATGGCTTGCTTCATATGGTGTATGTTGGATCTTAAGCGAGTGTTGAAAAGTAGAGCTGCCTGGTTCAGGCTCTCTAAGAATTCTCCCTTCACCCTAGCAAAGGGGATGCAACCAGCGGTTGCAAGCCAATTAACACAAACTTTCGAGCTCCCGATCGATGTAACTTCTTCAAAAGCATGATAAAATTTGAGTTTGCTAATTTTTCCGACGAATTAACGACTGAAATAGAATTGATTGATGAACAAGTAGCAGCAGAAATCTGATGTTATTCCTCACGACATTGCAATGATGCTAATCAATGGCCACAATTGAATAACAGCCACTATTTCTTGTGAGGAATTCAAATTCTAATACAATCTTGTACATGAGAATTTGAAACTCTCACATTTTATTTCGTTGTAATGTGTGCACCCATCTTTATCCAAATCCACTTAAATATCTTCACCATGCAATTAACATGATCAATAATAAAGATTTACAACAACAACAACAACTAAGCCTTTTCCCATACTAGACGGGATCGGCTACATGGATTCTTTGTTTCCACAGATCCCTATCATGTGCTATGTTAGCAGTTAACTCCCAATAATAAAGATTTAAATTTAAAAATAAAAGTATCATTATAATTTTCATACTTTGCATTGAATATATAAGACAATTTGATACTATCATATACCTTTTGCTAAGATCATGAGCTGAAGATAAGCCCACTCAAATTGCTAACATTCATCACCACCTCTCAGGCCAGCCTCTCCTACCATAGAGGCCAACTATAGACAATAATGGAGAGCTCTCGTTTTTTTTAGGCCTAATTTTTTTGGTCTTGTGTCAGACATGTCAGTGGTTTCAAACACATAGTTTCAAGTTACCTAAAACCTCAAATTGGAACCATGGTTTTGGTTTTAGATTTGAAACCGTCTCGAAATCGGTTTAAAAAATATAGTTTTGAAAGATAATGGGTTTTCTCCTTAGGAGAGAAAACTCTCCACTTCATCCAATGATGTCACCACTTAACCTTTTGATTCGGCTTCCCAACTTATTCTACCATAGAGGCCAACTATAGACAATAATGGAGAGCTCTCTCTTTAAAACTTTTATGCCGCTCTTTTTTAGTTTTGTGTTAGATACATCGGTGATTCCAAACCGACAATTTCGAGTTGCTTGGAACCTGGAATTGGAACCACCATTTCCGAGATGGTTTTGGTTCTAGATTTGAAACTGTCCCAAAACCAATTTGAAAAATATAGTTTTGAAAGATAGAGGGTTTCCCCTATGAGAGTCAAACTCTCTACTTGGCCCAATGGTTAGGAAGCGTTCTACCATTAACATTACCATTCAACTTTTAATCTGTAATAGTAAAATACATATATAATCTTTATTAAAGGACGGAGTCGGTTCTAGTTACCTGCAGTCTCACGTCCGGTTCTAAGGTGAAGGTGGTTCTACTCCTTTATTTATAATAGGAAGGTTCTTAGAAGAAGACAATAAGTTAAGGTGTGACATGGAAAGTATGAGAAGAAAAATGAGGGAAAGGCATATGAGCTCAGAACTGAATGCAGTTGACCGACGGTCAAGACCATGGCTATCAAGAACTCGACTTAAGATCGATCATGCGATCCTGAAGGTTGAAACAAGTGGATGTCAAGTGAAGGATCTTGTTTCATATAATCATAGTGGGTTCACGATCTTGATCACGGATCCTCATGATCTGGTAATCAAGACGGACCCATCATATAACATATATATTAGATAGGTAAATGCTCAATCCAATCCAATTCATTCTTAAATCTACTAAAATATTTTTAGTGTTCAATCAGTAGATCAACGATGAAGATTTGAAATAACAATCTGGATTGTATTGTTGTAAATTAAATACGAGTATGAAAAGTACAATGATATAATTTATTTTTAAAATCAAATCTCCACCATTGATCATGTCAATCGAATTTTCAAGATGTGAGAAGAATTTAACTATGAATCGGATTAAGCATGAACCACTATCTTTTATATATACATATACGATCATAGTGAGATTACTGATCCTCATGATCTTGTGATCAAGAATGGGTAATCACATTAAACATATGTATGTATGCCTTTATATATGTATTTTTCTAATCGAGGTAAGGACCTTTAAGATCCCGATTCATTTCCATGGTTATAGATCCTTCAAATCCCCTTCAATCTTAGGTAAGATCTACGATCTAGATATCCTTGTGCAGGAAATCAGGTCACAATCAAGTTCTTCACATGTGGTTCAGTCAGTTTGAATTATGATGAGCTCGTTTTTGCTTTGGTTACCACACAAGCCGGCCCATTACGCTATCTAAGATGAACGTAATGCATCCTCGGTTCAGTTCAGCTCGTATAATCTTGTTTACTAAAGTATATGTGGTATATCTATGGTAATAGAACATGTTCATGATGGATATCCATGTCGTTTAATTAACTAAATGTTTCTCTTTCACAATAAAATGCATAAAAATAATTTACCTAAATTTGAGGAAAATGATTTTTAAATGTGAAATATATAGAGAAAATTAGATTTTGAACTTTGATTAGTAACTCTAACTAGCAATAGCTTAGAGTTGCTTGCTGCTTAGTTTGGTTCAAAAAGGTAACAAGGTGAACATGAATAGGAATTTGAGATGTTAAATATAGAATAAATGCAAGTTGATTAAAAGGAAGAGGTACCTTAGGTATTTTATGTGATAAGAAGATACAAAGACACATAGTATAGAATAATAATTCGACCTACTATGTTTTATGGTTTTGAGTGTTAGGGGAGTTAACTATCAACATGTGCAAAAGATGTTTGTAGTAGAAATGAAGAAGTTGAGATGAATGAATTGTCACACAAGAAAAGACTGTATATATAATTAGGTTATTAGAAACAAGTTTGGAGGTACACCTATATAATAACAACTAAGCCTTTTCTCATACTAGACCGGGTCAGCTACTGAGAGCTGCAACAATAGATGACAAAATTATTTTAAATGGTTTAAACATGTAGAAAGATGATCAAAGAAAACTCCGATAAGAAGGTATGAAAACTAGATTGTAAAAATGTTAAAAGAGAGAAAAAACACAAAATTGTTGGAAAGAAACAATGATTTAACTAATGTTGAGTTAACTATTAGCATGACACATGATCGAACTCCAATCAAAACAAAAGACAACATGTAGCTGACCCCATCTAGTATGAGAAAAGGTTCAATTGTTGTTGTCAAAACTGCTTTTGATTCGCGCAATGAGCAATGGCTCACTTGGCTACGGGGTCCACTCGCAATTTAAAGGCCATGAGTTCGATAGCCAAAGCATGCATCTTGCTTCAACCTCACCATTGTGCCAAAAAGACTTTTCATCGTTTCAATTGGTTTACCACTTCTAATTCCTACTAAGTATCTTGGTGGAGAGTCTCAGGCTGGCTGCGCCGAAAAGGACCCCCGAAAAAGGAAGACCCAAGAAGGCCGACACGAAATAAGTTTCGCCCACACAATTTTGGACGGTGAACCAGCACCGAATGTCTGACAGGTCCCTAGAAACGAACCATCTTCATTTCGATGGGATCCACCAGGCCTTGATAGCTGAAAGGGACTTGGTTGAGAGACCAATTAGCACCCAGATGTTTAATAACTCAATTGGTAGGGCTCTCCGACTCTAAACTAGAGGTGGCGAGTTCGATTCTGACTCCCATTCTAAGGAAAAAAGAAAAAGAAGGGATTAGCTTGATTGATGGAAAGAGCTTTGGCTTGCTGGCTGGGCTACTAATCAGTGCTACTCCTTAACAAGCCAATCATGTAGACCCTAGGGACGACGGGTGTAGTGTTGCACTTTTGTTTTTGGTTACAAGAGGAAGTCAAGGGAGTCCCAAGCTCGGATAATGGAGGAGGATTGTGTTAGGCTTTCAACAGCAAGCGTAAAACTTTGTCGAACTTATTTATCATGGATTCTACAAATTATGATTGTGCTATGTGAAAACAAAGAATCTATATAGTTCGACCCCATCTAATATGGGAAAACGTTTAGTAGTTGTAGTTGTTGGTTACAAAAGGAGGCTGAAGCCATTAACACACACCCACATATACACCCCTCTGGCAGTTGAAGTCCCCACCAGTAACAACGGCACCCTGCTATTGAGCTAACGTTGTTGGTGTGTAGTGTTGCACTTTAGTGCTGGTTGTTTCAACTCTCTAGGAGTCACAACGAACCAGAGCTCTCCTGGCTAGGGGTTCAACTCAAAAGACCTTCAATTGGAAGGTCTCTAGTTCAATACCTAGGGGTGTGCACATCTGGTAAGAGTCTGTCGAGGCTGTTTATAAAATTAAAGAAAAGAGAGAACTGCTCGAAGACCAGGTCACTTGGTTTCGAGTTCTTGCATGGTGACCAAGTATTTGGCACACTAACCTGGCCTCTTTTACTCTGGTTCAGGCATTTAGCTCTACGTATTCTTAAATTTACATGTTGGAACGAGTCGAAGAATTTAAGAAGAATTCAATCCAGACATTTCTGGCCCACTTTTGGAGCAGAGTCAAAATGAGCCTGACCTGGCCCAGCCTATGAAACCTGGCCTGTGGGACTGGCAGGGTCAGCATTTTAGAGGCCCATCTAAAATGTGGTTCTGCTCAACCCGGCCCACATTTTTCCCAGCCCGTACTGATATCTCCAAGTTTGATTGGCACGCGCCAGGTCCATGGAGTCGAGCCTAGTTATTAAGTCCGCTCGTTATAGGGTTTGGTATCTGCCATCCCATGGTATAAGGCACAGTTCTATCACTGAATCAGCTAGGGCTGGCAATGTAAGACATGACACCAAAACCTGAAATCAACACGACCTGAGAAGCCTACTTTTGTGTCCACCCAAAGTACCATACAGAACATGCCGTCTTTCAGTTGACCTCTTTTTGACACAAACAGGAGGTGGCACAATCTGAACAAGACCTGAAACACGAAACTGCTTGCAATGTTTATATAAACGACACAAGAACACCAAAACAACCCAAAAAATCCGTGTCCATCTCCACCCAATATAACATCAAAAAGATCGGGTCATGTTTGGGTTGACCTTCTCTCACATGAAGGCTTTACACACAAAACTGTCGCCACTAAAATCAGACGCATGAACCATCAACAGAACATGACCATCCATGCAATAATCCGCAGTGGTTGTGCATTCAAAAACCCATAAAAGAAATGAAATTAGAAACCCATCCATCAGTAAAAGGGGCATATGGTATGACTCATGAACACTCGGTTGTTGGAGAATGGTAGGTATCTGAGGAAAATCACAATTACATGTTACAGGTCGATTCCGATGAAACAGGGTGTCATTCATCTCTGTAGTTCTCACTGCATTTGGGTTCCTCTTGGTTATCCTCAAGAACCAAAACCTGTTGACAGTTTCTATCATCTGTGGCAGGTACTCAAGCTACCACGGCTTTACTCATAATAATGAGAATCCAATATATAAAAGCAACAAATATATTATGTTCTACGAAGAACAAATATATCTGGTATGTCAGAGCATTTGATTGTTACTTCTATGCTCCTCGACAGTCACCAAAAGAGATTAAACAGTAATTCTAATTGCTGGTAGAAAACAAACAGTTATCACATGACGCAGGAGAGAGAGAGAGAGAGAGAGAGAGAGAGAGAGAGAGAGAGAGAGAGAGAGATTACTAAAAGCTTCAAAAAATCATGCAGTGATATCATACTTTTTGCAGCACACGAAAAAGAAGCACTGGATTTGCGATCAATAAAGTGAATTACCTAAAAAGAAAAAGGTAGAGAGGCAAAACCACTGGCCTCAGCCTACCAAGACATCCTCTTTATAACAAGCAAAAGGAGCCGCACCCAACGAACCAACAGACCAGGCTAAACAACAGCACTATCAATAACTCGAGACTTCCACGAACTTCCTACATTGCATGCAGCTAGAATGAAACATGAAAACAGAGTATCGAGTGGCGCTATTCATCTGCAAATAAGATATATACAGTGGCTTTCATTCAGATTACAGAAAAAAACAAGATGCAAGCACAGATCAACAATATCAAGCATCTTCAGATACATCTATCCCTCTAAACCGTCAGTTCTTCCTCTAGGTTGGATAACTCCATAGAAGCACAGTTGATAACATGTAACTTGTCATACAATTTTAAACCATTTTGAAAAATGCTTCAATTCGGAGCAGGAGGCCGCTGATTGAATGAAGCTGCGTGGAATGATAAAAATTGAGTAAGAACCGCTCCATTACTGGATGTCTTGGATGCAGCAACCTCCTCCAAACGCTTCCATGTGGCATCACGCTTATCTTGAACCTCTTTCTCGTTTGCTTCACCTTCCTGAAACTTCAGCAAGCACTCCTCAAAAAGCTCAGGATCCAGATCCACAAAGATCTTCCGGACATTTACTGTGAGACTCTGAACAGCCTGATTCCAGTGACTCCTAGAATTTTTCTCTAGAGATGGCAGGATAAGGGGCAGTATGACTGTTCTGTTTTGTTTAATTAAGTTCACAATATGATCATTGTTCCATAGGAACAAGGCCCGTTCGGCCACCTGCATAAAAGAAGGATCTTCTCAATAAGCATACAATAATCTGTATTTCCGTATCCATTGGTAAATGAACCATTATACCAAGCAAAAGTCACAGTATTACTTTACTGTAGAGAAGAGGCATACATTAATATCTGAATATTTCTTTTACGTTTTCAATATCACAAATTGAAGTTAAAAATCTAACCCCGATTGCAGTCTTCTTTCTCAAACTGTTCACATTAACTGAAAAAAATCTTTCTTCTCAGCCGAATTATCCTCCAAAATTGACAGCGATCATGTGCATTAGAATTTCAGTAGAAACCTTTTGGCTTCATGTTTGTTTCGAAAGATGATACGACCATACAAATCAGATAGAGATGCAAAGCCAAGAAAGATGCTGCAGTTTATCAAGAAGAAGCTTCTTTCAGTCATTCTATTTTTTTTTTCAGCACCTCCCTGATTTCTCCACCTTCTGCTGGCAGTCATACTATGATGAGGTAGTCACAGAGTCAGCATGTAGCCACCAGCAAATTGGTATGTTTTCTTAATTATTTTAGCAAAAGAGGAGATCAACATGGCCCCCTTTAGAGACTTAAATGACCTCTAGGAAAATTAAATGAGACATTCAGGTTTCCAGCCATCTCCAATATGAAACTTAGACAAGCTGGCCTTGTTTGACTAACTTGTCCTCCAAGATGTGTTTAGATGGTCCATTTGTTGGGTTCTGTTCACCAAGTGTTTTTTACCTCAATCTATGCTTTTTAGATTATCCAATTACATGCATCAAGGACTGCTGAATTATGAACTCCTCTTTAAAAACCGTTCTTAGATTGAAATAAGATATTCCAACACATATTTAAATGGCCAAACCATATAGCTCATGTCTCCAGAGCATGCTTTGCAAGAAAACTAGTAAAGTTAAAGAAAACGCCCGCTTCTAACCAGCGGGTATACACACCTATGAGCAAATCAAATAATTTTACTTATACTAGAACTAGCACTACTATAATAATATCCACCTAACCTCTTTGTTATTACACCATGCTCCAGAAGAGTGCCATACATCTAGGTCACATGAATCATGGATTGAAGATGGCGGTACATGTGCCGATATAGATGGCACATCTTTCCCATCCCAAAACAGTTGTCAGGGTGTGACACAGATATGCACACAGATATGTATGACTAAATGTACTTTAGACCTAGGTTTGAGGTAAAATAAAACTATTTTCGAATGATTTTGACTCTGTCCTCTTGTTCTTGTAGATGAAGAACCAAGATCAGACCAAACTAAGGTTTTGCAACTATGAACTGTACTTGATTGCATATAACTACATTGGGTGCTATAAGAGTGTCATATCCACGTATAGACATGTGTCCATGGTGTTGTCCAAGTTCTACTCAAGAATGGAAGCAAGTGTTCTTGGTTTTCTTACAATTCTAGAGAGAACAAAATGTGATGATCTTTGTATACTACATATTCTTGGGAAATGTTAGGGTTTCTTCAGTGAACCTGGGAAGAACTAGTTGATGAAGGTTAGAAGCTCTCAGTTCCAATCAGAGATGATAGATAAGTCATAAGGGATGATAAACAACGCATATTCATCATGGCAGAAAGGTGCTATACAGTGTTTTCCTTTTGTGCGCTATTAATGTACATTATTATTATTCCATTAAATCATAAAGTTATCCAAAGCACTCCCTGATGGAAAAATTAGACTTGCTTGCCATGAAAAGAATTTACATTGTTTTCGGATGCAATTGTTTATCTAAATTGGTGCATACTTTGTCCATAACGTGCTCCCACATATTTAAGATCCAGTAGTGCACGAACAACACTAACAGGAATTGTAAATAACTTGAGCTACAAGTTAGAGGACAGTGAAAAACTAGAAAGATCAACTAAGATATTGAGTTGGTTTAGATCAAAGTAAGAAGCACTCTAGCCTGTCCTGAATTATTTGAAAATAAATACTAGGTAAGATTGGTTTGGGTTCCTCACATCAGACAACCTTTTAAAGTTCAATTCCATCCAAAACCAATAAAAGGAGAAGAATCCTTGGCACCAATCACAAAATAAGGAAAAACAAAAAATTTAAGTACCAAACTTAGTCAACATATCATGACAATAAAAGATGGAACCAGGGCCATTCGGCCTGGTGTGTGAACACAGGGCCAGCCCCAACGGCCAGCAGGGCCAGCCACAATGGCTACTAGCCTTTGAGGGTCCAACGGCCAGTAGCCGTTGGGACCAGCCCCCAACGGCTAGTCCAGCTAGTCATTGGGGGCTGGCTAGACCCTTTTCCCAGCTCTCTCTTTCTCTCCTTTTAACTCTCATCTCTTCTTTCTCTTTTATAAAATCCCCTATGTACATTCTCTCAATTAAGGCCCTTAGTAGCTAATCAATAAAGAGTAATTTTATTTATTTGGTGTGCCTTTGTTGCACTTTGTTATAACCTTTTCTAAGGCTTTGTGTTTATTATATGTTTGGTGTGCCTTTGTTGGACTTTGGCTTTAGCCTTTTCTAAGGCTTTGTGTTCATTTATCATTCAGTGTGCCCTTGTTGCACTTGCTATAGCCTTTTCTAAGGCTTTGTATTTATTACTCTATCGGTGTACATTTATTGCACTCGGCTATAGCCTTTTCTAAGGCTTTGAGATTGTTACTTTGTGGTGATATGTATTCTTCAAACTTCCGTTGCTACATTCAAGCATCAACTTTATTACATATATGACATGAATGAAAGAAGTTATTGTTAATTGTAATAGGACTGGCCCAGGCCACCAGGGCTTAGGGTCAGTGGGCCCATGTTTGTAACAGGACTGGCCAGGCCACTAGGGCCTGGGGCCAGTCAACTAGCCGTTACACTATGCTGTGTTGTGCACAGCAGCCAGCCTTCAAGGCTGGCTGTTTTCTTTAGTTTTTCTACAAAAACCTTGTATCACTTCCCCTATAAATCAGTGTTGTCTGACGCGTATCGTATCGTGTATCGCTAGGCTCCACGATACGGGCGTATCGTATCGTATCGTATCGTATCGTACTTTAATATTAAAATAATGTAAAAATAATTAAAAATTAATAAAAAATCGAAAAAAAATCGAAAAAAATCAAGAAAAAATCAGGAAAAATCTGATAATTGCTTTAAATTCATATAATGTAAGTTTAGTACAGATTGAGCATTCAACATTGAACAATTGCATCCAAATTTATATATTTTGAATCCAAAAAATAAAATACAGACATAGTTTACACTTTACAGTACACTACAGTTACATATAATGTTACATTTTACAAATTATAATCAGGATCATCAACTAAATAATCTTCATCTTCTCCTTGTTGCAGATCCTCATCATCATCAGCCACGCCCACACCTTCTTCTTCAAAATCAAATTCTTCATCTCCATAATGTTGTTGCGCTCCTTCCAAATTAATCCAGGCAACGTCTTCTTCTGTTAGGAGGGCATTTTCTTCAGTGTCTTCCATAACCCAATCTTCTAATATATCAAAATTATCCAAACTTATTGGATCGAACTGACTTTCTTCTCTATTTACTTTTTTTAATTCCCTACGACACAAACAAAGATAAACAATTAGTAAGTAATATTAACAATTGAAAACTGAAGTTAAATAATATCGAATTGAAAATTTGAAAGTAATACAACATTACCTTTCACGAAGGCGCATGTTACAACGAATATAAACCAAATCATTAAGCCTTTTGTGTTCCAACCTGTTGCGCTTTTTTGTATGGATGTGTTCAAAAACACTCCAATTTCTTTCACAACCTGTTGCACTACAGGTTTGGCTTAAGACTCTAACTGCAAAATCTCTAAGGTTTGGACAATCACTTCCAAACATGTTCCACCAAACATCTGTAAAAAAAATATAAACATTAGAGACATAATAATCCACAGTAATGTAAGATGGAACTTAAATATGAAAATAAACAATGTACCTGGACGCATCGTAGAGCGGTTGCGAATTGCAACAGGCAAACCCATCAAGTGAAGAGCATTATCATATATCTCCATCTCTCGATGTATCGCATCTACTATGCTCTCATCAGGGACTAATCTGTCGATGCATTCAATGATTCCTCGATTAACCTCACCGTCCCTTTTGAAGGTTGCTGAGTACCTCAATGATGGGTTTAGATAGTAGGCTGCTGCATGAATAGGCTGATGCAATTGTTTATTCCATCTACTATCAATTATTTTCCACACGGGTACATAATCTCTTTTTTTTCCATTAAAGTTATTTCTGATTGCTTCTTTTGCCCTGTCCATGGATTCATAAAGGTAGCCCATAGATGGTTTCTCCTCGCTGTCAGCCAATCTCAAAACTTTCACTAAAGGACAAGTAATTTTCAATAATCTGATACATGCATTCCAAAATGAACTTCTAAAAACCGTTTCTGTAATCTCATTTAACTTTCTGTTCCTTCTGTTTTGTGGCAACTCTGCAAATTGTTGCCACTCATCTGAGGAGAACATTCTCTTTAAAGCTTGCTTCTGTCTCACAATACTCTGTACAGATAAGAAGTTTGTTGCGAACCGAGTTGCAGCTGTGCGAAGAAGCTCTGCACCTTCTGTGTATCTCCTCATCATACATAAAACAAATGCATGATTGTAAATAAATTTTGTAATATCTTGGCAACACTCAGTTGCTGCCTTTATTTCATCCATCTCACCGATGTCCTCGAGGATGAGATCTAAACAATGGGCTGCACATGGTGTCCAGTAGAAAGTCCCATAAATATCAGCTAACTCCTTTCCGGCTGCTTTGTAGTTAGCTGCATTATCTGTAATCAATTGGACTACATTTTCTAGCCCAACCTCTTGTATAACCTTATCAAATTCCTCTCGTAGGATCTCTGCAGTGTGCCTCTCCTCTGACATATCTAGAGATCTCAAAAACATGAGTCCTTTAGGACAATATACAAGAAAGTTTAGCAATGTCCTTCCTCGCCTATCGGTCCATCCATCTGCCATGATAGTGCATCCTGTTTCCTTCCACGATTGTCTCAAAGTCGAACAGTATTGCTGCACTTCAATCACGGTCTGATCTAATATCTTCCCTCTCAACTTCTGATAAGAGGGCATCCTGTATCCTGGACCAATGTTAGCAATTGCATCTGCCATTGCTTGAAAATGAAAACTGTTTGCTGCATTAAATGGAATGCATGTATCATAAAACCATCTGCCCACTGCAAGGTCTGCTTGATCGTGCAGTTGTTCTGAAGCCATAGCAGCACGAATTCCTGGCTGAGCACCAGGTGTAGTGGAAGGAGGAAAGAACGAATGTATGCTAGAAGAAGAAGCTCTTCCTCTACTCCTTCCTAAACTTCCTCTTCTGCCACCTCCAAAGTCTTCAGATGCAACCCTCTTTCCTCTGCTAGGTGCTCGCGAACTGCTACTACCAATATCTGTTCTAGCATCTGAAGGCAAACTATCAGTGAATCCAACTCCAGTGGCAGTAGCATCATCAGCTTCTTCACACATCTGGAAATCATCCTTTTGTTGTCTCCTTTCCTGTATGCTCTCAATCATCTGCAAGCATTGCCATTTAATACCTTCTGGCACACTTCTAACTCTGCCTGTGCATGGAGCAACTTCTTTCCTGGTTCCTGCTAGGTGGTGTTTCAACCTTGAAATTCCACCACTAACCACCTTTTCACAAAATAAACATCTGATTTTTAACCTTGAACCCTTAACTGGTATACCCCACTGCCATGCCGGATCATCAGACTTTGAATGAGAGTCTCTACCACCCCTTCCTGCCATCTCAATGGAGTACTTTAATTCAAACAAAAACCTGAAAATAAAAGCACTTCGTAAATCCCCCAATCTTCAAATAACACTCAAATCGAGTGTCTCCCACTTCATGAATGCAATAAAAATCGTATACACACACTTAATAACTTCATATTTTGTCATTCAAAAAAAAAAACCCGAAATAACACAAAAAACAATAAATATAAAGGAAAAAAAGGAAAAAAACATTAAAAATATACCTAAATCCGAGTTTGGAGGCTTGGACGGACACCGTAGGGCACGATTTTAGAGCTTTGAACACCAAGGAGGCGAAAACCGACTCTTAGGGAGCTTGAAGAACCCAAAAGGAGAGAGGAAACCCGCGAAAAATCGCGGGTTTCCCTCGGGCGGGGACCCTTTATAAGGGTCCCAAGGCGTATCGCCCGTATCGTACGATACGGGCGATACGCACCGTATCGTGCGATACGGGCTGTATCGCACGATACGGTGCGATACGCCCGCACCTGCGATACGGGGGCCCGTATCGTATCGTGGTGGCCCACGATACGATACGTATCGCACCGTATCGTACGATACGGTGCGATACGGACAACACTGCTATAAATACCCCACTCCATCATCAATAAGATTATGTTGTCATCGTAAAGCTTTTGCTTTGTGTTTGGCTTGCTTCCGCTCTCTTGATTGATATATTTGAGTTTGACACCTATACTCAAGTGACTTGGAATCTTGGCAATTTATGAAGTTGCATCGTGAGCACCAACCTTCGATCATCAACATCAATTTACAGTTATTTCCCACTTCTGGCGCATAATGATAACTCTATTCAATTCTAAGATAGTCCTGACAAAAGGGACTACCTTTAACCCTAGTAACAGTAGTCTCCTTGAGCTATGACTTATGTCTTCTTACTCGTGTTGAATTGCCTGACTATGGTGAGTTGTTCTGACAATAAATTTGAACTTGTCATACACCACTATTGATGTTTAAAAAGTGAAGATTCTAAAATGGCAGTGCATTAGTATGATTTATTAACAAAACAACCTAATTTGTGTTGGTGGTCTACTAAAATTGAAAAAAAAAGGACCCTTCTCACATCCTTCTCAACAAATAATTGTTTTCAAGCATAATAAGTTTTGATAATAGGTTGATAAAGTACACATCAAACAATGGTAAAGTACAAGGACGGTTGAATTTAGAGTCTAACAAATCAGAATACTATAGCCTTTTCTAAGTTTGAGATTGTTACTTTATGGTGATATGTATTCTTCAAACTTCCACTGCTACATTCAAGCATCAAGTTCATTACACGTGACATGAATGAAAGAACTTATTCCCCACTTCTGGCGCATACAGTTAACTCTATTCAATTCTAAGTTAGTCCTGACAAAAGGGACTACCTTTAACCCTAGTAACAGTAGTCTCCTTGAGCTATGACTTATGTTTTATTACTCATGTTGAATTGCCTGACTATGGGGAGTTGTTCTGACAATAAATTTGAACTTATCGTACACCACTATTGATGTTTAAAAAGTGAAGATTCTAAAATGGCAGTGCATTAGTATGATTGATACCCACTATTAACAAAACAACCTAATTTGTGTTGGTGGTCTACTAAAATTGAAAAAAAAAGGACCCTTCTCAACAAATAATTGTTTTCAAACATAGTAAGTTTCGATAATAGGTTGATAAATTATGAATCAAACAATGGTAAAGTAGAAAGATGGTTGAATTTAGAGTCTAACAAATAAGAATACGTCTCTCCTGCTATCATTGTGATAACAAGAGTTTAAAGTTTATAACCCTATAAATTAGAACGTAAAGCATTCTAGATACAAGGTTTTACCTTTTGAATGAATTGGTCGATAAGAAAAGCAGGTGAGCTGCATAGTGCATAAATAGTACTGCACGTTATGGAGTAATGAACCTCCATTATAATTATTCATATTTTAGAAGTTAACTAGTATTTACCTTTGCCCCATAACAGATTACAAATCAAATTACTGCATCAACAACACCTCTTAGAACTTTGATTGATCTTTATCCCATCAAAGACCTTGCATCAATCATGACATTACCAAAGGCAAGATGATTAGATTAAAGGGGTCCTTGAAGAATGAGTAGATACAAGCATTTATTGATACCTTCATGTGTCGCTGTATACATGTGCACACCAAACAGGACATCAAGTAAGAAGCACCACAAAATTTAAATTCCAACTCCACAAAATTATACACCAACCACATCACTTTTCAAGATGAAAATTGAGGATCCGTCAGTTGAGCAAGGAAGTAAATTAAAACAACAATAACTAAGCCTTTTTCCATACTAGACGGGGTCGGCTACATGGATTCTTTGTTTCCACAGAGCCCTATCATGTGCCATGTTAGCAGTTAACTCACAATAATCTAGATCATTATTTATTGTTTCTTTCCAACACTTTTGTAGTTGTCCTCTATCTCTTTTAATACTTTCCAAGTTTAGTTTTTCATACCTTCTTATAGGTTCTTCTTTTGATCTTCTTTCTATATGTCCAAACCATCTTAAATGATATTCTCTCATTTTATCCTCTATTGGTGTCACTCCTAATTTGTTTCTAATAACCTCATTATGTATACGGTCTTTTCTTGTATGACCACTCATCCATCTTAGCATCTTGATTTCTGTCACAGATATCTTTTGTACATGTTGATGATTAACTGTTCAACATTCAGAACCATAAAACATGGCAGGTCTAATTGCTGCTCTATAATATTTACCTTTTAACTTTAATGGTATCTTCTTATCACAAAGAATACCTGATGCTCCTCTCCATTTTAACCAACCAGCATTAATTCTATGCGTAACACCTCCATCAATTCTTCCATCACTCTCAAAAATTGACCCTAGGTATTTAAAACTTTCCTTTTGGGGATGTAATGTATGCCAATTTTAATTTCTATGTCCTCTGAAGTAACCAAATCATCAAACTTACATTCCATATATTCTGCCTTTATTCTACTAAGTCGGAGGCCTTTGATTTCTAATGTTTCTCTCCATAGTTCCAATTTTCTATTAACTTTTTCCTTAGACTCCTCCACTAACACAATGTCATCTGCAAATAACATACATCAAGGTACTTCATCTTAAATATGTTTTGTTAACTCATCAATCACCATTATAAATAAGTATAGACTTAAAGTTGATCCTTGATGTAACCCAATATTAACTTCAAAGAAGTATGTCATTCCTTCCCGGGTCTTCACACATGTTTTTGCACCATCGTACATCTCTTATAAGATTAATGTATGTCAATGAGATACCTCTTTTTTCCAAGGTTCTCCAAAGAACCACCCTCGGTACTCTATCGTAAGATTTTTCTAGATCAATAAATATCATGTGAAGGTCTTTCTTTTTTGCTCTAAAATGTTCCATAAGACGTCTCAAAAGGTGAATCGCTTCAACAGTAGATCTGCCTGGCATGAATCCAAATTGGTTCTCTGTTGAGTAAGGAAGTAAATTATCCAAACAAAATCATCTTCAGGTTGCTCCCATGTTAATCAAATTAGATTCCAACATAAAACAAGGCCCATTAAAATGACATTATTGCAGCTCAGATTTCAATATCTGGAATACAAATGACCCAACATATCACCTTTAAACTATGTGGAGCAAGATAGTCTAATAGAATGGTTCACAAACCAGCTGAGGAGGCCATTCAGAGAGGAAACTCAGGAAAGGGAGAGACATGAAAAACTAAATGGAGAAAAGGTTCAAGTTCAGAAGAAAAGCAAACAACTCAAAGGGAAAATAGAAAACCATGTCCTAATAGGGGACAGGTTATAAGCACTAGGAGGAGGTTTAACACTTCACAGATGTTAGATGGTAATAAACTTCACCGAATCAATGTGTTGTGTACTACTAGGAGGAGGCTCTCTAAAGGCACAAAAAGTGGACGTACAACAAGTTTCAGTGTGCCCCCAAACAAACCAATCCTAACTACTCAATTAAATGTTAGATTGTAATAAAACTGTGAAAGATGCAGAGTTGCAATTTACACTCTTTTTTGATAGAAAATTTCACTTAAATCAATTGACAAAAATGTGAAAATAGGATTTGCAGGGGTACAAATATCAATGGCTTACATCAGGCATAACCTTTTGGATCATGCAATCTAGGAGCTTATAGCATTTTCTCTTCATGGAGAGAATTCTTTTAGTTATACTTTCAGCATATAAACCCGTCCTAAAAGCTGTGCTATTTGTGTTCCGAAACAGAGTCCTATCACTTGGAGAGGCCAATACATTTACCACATGCAGCTTTTCATAACTCAAAGAAACTGCCTTTCGAGGGTTTGGAACATCCTAGTGTACAAACCTTGAGCTTGGACTCTCACCAGATAGGCATCAGCTCTGCGAGGGACAAGTCATCAAGCAATAGCCTTTTCCAGTAAAGCAACTGCACTACGAAGATTACCACATGCTTATTGGAGTAATTGAAGAAAAAACCCTTAATCGTCATGTTCATGAGACATATGGAAATAACACCATATCACCACTTGAATCTACAAAATGGAGCTTGTAGAAAAAAGAAAAGGTTTCACACACAGAAAAAGAACATTCCACCATAACTATTTCCTTAAAAGAAAGGCTCATTAAGCACCACCCAATATCAATATGGAGCTACACCCAGATATGCTAGATGATGTGACAACTAAAAGGTCTTTTTTTTCTGATACCATCTTAACAACTAGGAGAAAGGTGATGGACAGGAAGTCTAATTCGTATACTTGTAGTACATTCATTTTCTTCTTCTTGTAGAAAAGCATAGTTTTATTGGATGCATATATGACAGAGAGAAAACATGGGATAGATAATCAGACATGCACTGTAGTTGCATTAAACATGCACGGGTAAGATATCTCAAGAAGAAACTTTTAAGCTTAAATATCTTTAGGCATTTATAGAAAAAGTCACCTACAAAGAAGAAATCCTATTTTTCTCATTTAAACTCACAATGATATTACTTTGTTGGCAATTTTGTAAAGAATAACTTTTGCTATGTGCCTTCGGAACTTCAAATTGCAGATTTCTTTATAGTCATTGTCACTTCCTAGGTTTAATTTTTTGTTAGACAAACTTTCGGTATACACACCATAAGTTTGGGGGGTGTTAAAGTGTAATATGGAATGGGCCCTAGACCAGAGGGACCAAGGCCAACGGCTTTAGGGGCACGTTCCTATTACACTTTAATACCCCCTCAAACTTGTGGTGTGTATACCGAAAGTTTGTCCAACAAAAACTTAAACCTCTAAGCTGATAATGACTTGATACAGAAATCTACAAGTTGAAGTTCCGAAGGCATATAGCATAGAGTCAACTTTTTCTTCAAACATTCCTCTCTAACAAAGTGAATCCATATTGATGTGCTTGGTTCTTTCATAAAAGATGTTGTTAGATGCTATCTTCGTGATACTCTTGTTGTCACAAAACAAACATAATGGAACTCATGAAGGAATGACAGACTTCTTTGAAGTTAATATTGGGTTACATCAAGGATCAACTTTAAGTCCATACTTATTTATAATGGTGATTGATGAGTTAACAAAACATATTCAAGATGAAGTATCTTGGTGTATGTTATTTGCAGATGGCATCGTATTAGTGGAGGAGTCAAAAAGTTAATAGAAAATTGGAACTATGGAGAGAAACATTAGAAAGCAAAGGCCTCCGACTTAGTAGAACAAAGACAAAATATATGGAATGTAAGTTTGATCATTTGGTTACCTAAGAGGACATATAAATTAAAATTGGCACACATTGCATCCCCCAAAAGGAAAGTTTTAAATACCTAGGGTCAATTTTTCAGAGTGATGGAAGAATTGATGGAGACGTTACGCATAGAATTAATATTGGTTGGTTAAAATGGAGAGGAGCATCAGGTATTCTTTGTTATAAGAAGATACCATTAAAGTTAAAAGGTAAATATTATAGAGCAACATTTAGGCCTACCATGTTTTATGGGTCTGAGTGTTGGGCAGTTAATCATCAACATGTACAAAAGATGTCTGTGACAGAAATGAAGACATTGAGATGGATGAGGGGTCATATAAGAAAAGATCGTATACATAATGAGGTTATTAGAAAAAAATTAGGAGTGACACCAATAGAGGATAAAATGAGAGAATATCGTTTAAGATGGTTTCGATATATAGAAAGAAGATCAAAAGAAAAACCTGTAAGAAGGTATGAAAAATTAAATTTGGAAAGTATTAAAAGAGCTATAGGACGACCACAAAAGTGTTGGAAAGAAACAATAAAGAATGATTTAGCTTATTGTGAGTTAACTGTTAACATGGCACATGATAGGGATCTGTGGAAACAAAGAATCCATGTAGCCGACCCCGTCTAGTATGGGAAAAGGCTTAGTTGTTATTGTTGTTTGTTGTACATTTTACAACCCAGGTTGGACGTTTTGTATTAGGGTTAAGAGTTTGATATTAAGAAAGAGAGAAAGAGGGGGGGAGCTCCAATGGAAGGCTTACCCTCCTCCAATCTCTCATTTTATTCTTTATTGATTCTTATTGTTCTTCCATATTTGATTATCCGTTGTATTTACCACGAATTCCAACACAAGACTCCAAAAAAGTGCTCTACAACATCCGTGTAAGGCTCTCAACCCGAAGTATAGTATATTTTTTGCATTTTTTAGAATTTTTTCTTTGTATTTATTGTGTTTTGGTGTTATTTATATTTTTCTTTTTTTGAATGACGAAATATGAAGTGCATGGATATGATTTTTATTGCGTTTATGAAGTGGAAGACACTTTATTTGAGTGTTATGTGATGATTGGGAGTTTATGAAGTACTTTTATTTTCAGGATAAAATGTTTGTTTTGTAAAAAGGTGATTAGTAGTGAAATTTCATGATTTAAACATCACTTAGCATAGACTAGAAAAAAAGTTTCCTTGCATGAACAGGGTTAGAAAATTATCAAAAGTCATTAAATAGCAATGTCTATAGATGATTGAGAGCATACATGAGCGAAGATAACAGAAGAATGATTTAGAGATATTTAAAGAAGAGGATGATAATGATATTGGATTGGGTGATAGTATTTCTTCTTATGGTAAAACAAAGGATGGTAGTAGTAGTTCTCGACTATCAACCACAGAAGAGGGTTGTTGAAGATTTTGCAAGTCAAAGTGGTAGAAGAGGAAGGAGTAGAGGAAGAGCTTCTTCTGACATACAATCATTTTTTTCTCTTAGAACTACACATGGTGCTCAACCTAGAATTTATATTGCTACGGCTTCAGAACAATTGCATGAGCAGGCAGACCATGCAGTGGGTAGATTATTTTATAATGCATGTATTCCATTTAATACAGCAAACAGTTTTCATTTCAAGCAATCACAGATGTAATTGCTAACATTGGTCTTAGGTATAAGATGCACTCTTTATTAAAAGTTGAGAGAAAAACTATTAGATAAGATTGTTCTTAAAGTGCGAGAATATTATTCAACTTTGAGAGAGTCATGAAATGAGACAAGATACATTATCATGGCAGACGAATGGACAAATAGGCAAGGAATGACTTTGTTAAACTTTATTTTCTATTATCCTAAAAGACTTATGTTTTTGACATCTCTAAACATGTCAGAGGAAAGATATATTCTAGAGATCTTAAAGTAAGAGTTTGATAAGGTGATATCCGAGGTTGGGCTAAAGAATGTAGTCTAATTCATTATAGATAATACAACTAACTATAAAGTCGCTAATAAGGAGTTAGCATATACTTATGGGCTTTCTATTGGACACCATGTGTGTCTCATTGTTTAGATCTCATCCTTGAAGATATTGGTGAGATCGATGAGATAAAGACAATAACTGAGTGTTGCCAAGATATCACCAAATTTATCTACAACCAGCCTTTGTATTATGTATGATGAAGAGATATACAGATGGTGCAAAACTCTTTTGTACAATAACAACTCGATTTGCAACTAATTTTTTTATCTATATAGACCATTGTGAGACAAAACAAACCTTTAAGAGAATTTTCTCCTCAAATGAGTGGCAACAATTTGTAGAGTTGTCTCAAAATAGAATAAACAGAAAGTTAAATGAGATTTCAGAGACAGTGTTCAAGAGTAATTTTTGGAATGCATGTGTTAGACTATTGAGGATTATATGTCCTTTAGTGAGGTTTTGAGATTGACTGATAGCGAGGAGAAACCATATATGAGATATCTTTATTAAGTCATGGATAAGGCAAAAGAAGCTATTAGAAGTAATTTCAATCAAAGAAAAAGAAATTATGTATATATGAAATATTATAGATAATAGATGGAACAAACAATTGCATCGACCTATTTAAACAATTACATCAGCCTATTCATGCATCAACTTATTACCTAAAACCAACATTCAGGTACTCAACAAGCTTTAAAAGGGCCATTAAGTTTAATCGAGGCATCATTGATTGTAACATAAGCGGCTCAATAACATAGTTTTCATCCATTGTAACATGCAACTCCGATAGAGGTAATCATGTATTAGTTACTACTTAAAGTTAAAGATTTAATTCTATATTTTGTTTGACCTTAATTGTTAATATTATTTACTAATTACTTATCTTTCTTTCGTGTAGACAATTAAAAAAGTTAAATTAAGAAAAAACCCAATTTTTAGCCGACCCCGTCTAATATGAGAAAAGGCTTAGTTATTTTGAGAAAAAAACTAATTTTATCTAATAAGCTTAGATAGTTTTGATATATTAGAGGAGTGGATTATGAAAGATAATGATGCAAATGCACTCCTAATATAAGACATTGCATGAATTAATTTGGAAGGAGCGCAACAACATCATCAAGGGGATGAAGATTTTGATTTTGAAGCAAGTGGCGAGGATCTTCAAGAAGGAGAATATGAAGATTATTTAGTGGATGATCCTGATTATAATGTGTAAATATATTTTAGTTTTTGCTTCAAAATATATAATTCTTTTTCAACTGTTGAATGGTAAACGATGAATATGTACTAAACTTTTGCATTATATGAATTATTTGCAATTATCAGATTTTTTCTTGTTTTTTCTTTTTTTTTGGATTTTTACCAATTTTTGAGTGTTAAATTACGATACACAATGATACGATACAATATGATACGCGTCGAACAACACTGGTTTCTCCTCATCAGGAGTAGGCAATTGGTCTTGATGTGCCCATTTTCTTTGCAATAGTGACAAATGGTACTTTTTTGTTGGGACAAAGGGTCGTGGGCCTCATGTAATGCTTGGCTTGTCCTCAATATTTTTGACATGTAGGGGGCTTATATGACTTTAGATTGGTCTCCGGTTTAGATGTGGCAAGAACAACCTCCTTAAAAGTATTTAAAACTTTCAATCTAGTTTCTTTCGTAACTAGATCAAAATCCTTATCAAGCCCCCAAGAAACAAATTAGGTTCATGAATAGAATCATCAACATAATCCCAATAATCTTTGGATAGTAATTACTTTTTCATTGTTCGAGCACAACTTTGATAACAATTTTGATCAAGCAAACAACAAAAAACATCATTTTTGCCTTCCATGTTAAAAAAGAAACAAGTTTTTTAAGGACCATGGAATAATGAAAACAACAAGGCATGATTTTTCCAAACTTACTTCAAGTTAGGCACATTTTTCAATCTAGCTGTGTCATGATGATTTCCTTCCGAGTAAGCTCATACCATGTAAAGAATAACTCTTCAACTTACTTGAAGAGTCTACGCCAAATCACAAACTAAGAATCACCACAAGATTAATACACCAAATATACCAAACACTTGGTGTTAAAACACACAAATCAAGTCAAATGAAGAACCAAGTTAAAACAGCATCAAACAGGCATCAGAAAGAATCTATTCCTAAACCTGGTAAGGAGTATTTTTTTAAGTTAGCTAATGCTAATATAACCAAGAGCATAATAGATAGATCCAAGTTAAGCTGACGATGGTAAAGGAAAACAATCAGGTGAACCAACATTAAGAAAGCAGGGAAAGTAACGTCTTGCCTTGCGGCATAAAGTTAAAAAGCATTCAGACACAACAGAAAGAGCACTAATAAGCAAAAAATTTAAAAAAAAAATAGCACTGGGAGTACACACACAGATATATATATATATATATATATATATATATATATATATATATATATATATATATATATATATATATATATATATATATATATATATATATATGTTGAAGCAAGCACAATAAACTAGTCAATATCAAACCACAACAAAACTCCACATCACGAATGCATAGCATGAAGGATACATACCTGAAAGTGCAAGCTATTTAAACAGTGAGCAATTTGGCGAAACAACGGCACCATACATCGCTGGAACTCTGCTTCTTGAGTTGCTTCCAGCACCTCCTCAAGCTCACCCAAGAACATCACTTCCTTAGAACTACTGGTAATTGGCCAGTATTTCAGCAGCCCTGTTATTACAGTATCAGCGAGCTTAAAATCCTTCTCAATGAATTGCATGATGCAGTATGACAATTGCTGATGATACGAAGAAAGGCATCTTGGCTTATGAAGTGGTATTAGAGCCCGCACTAGAAATAGTTTGTGTTCTTCTTTCAAAGGTAACGCAAATCCATTAATAATACTGCCAAGAATTTCCAGAAGCTCTGCAATTCCATTGTGCTTCTCGGTTTCAAAAATGAACCGGTAAAATATATTATTCATAGCCTTCCTAATAAATGGCCGATGAACCATAAATTTACCGTAAAGACGATGAAGGATAGTCTTCAAATACTCCCTCTCCCTTGGATCTTCAGACTCAAAAAGATCCAACATCCTCAGCACAAAAGCATGATCAATGTACCTTTTTGCCAATTTCGCATCCATTTCTGGTGATGTAACAAACCTCAAGAAGAAATCGTATACAATTTGTAAGTGCGGCCATGCAGGATCCATCATGGGTTCTTCCTCTTCTGTTTCAAACGGTTCTACTGGTTTGCTATCCTGAGAAGAAGATGGAAGAGTTCTGAACAAATTGGTAGCAACCATTTTTGTGATCCCCTGTATTATGGGCTCTGTAATTTTCCCATTTGCTGATGCAATGTAATCAACAAGCTCCAACAACGTCTGTCTCTTGATATCTTTCTCCTTTGTGGATTTTGCAGGGTCTGAAAAATCAAATACCACACAGCACATGTTCAACTTCTTCATCAACAAGCTCTGTTTCTCGGTGACTGGGACATCTTTAAAGCTCGGCAAAGCTTGGTAGACGGCACCAATTAAGCCATTATTCCCTTTCTTAGCACTCTGATCGGCAGACGGTGGTTTTGCGGCCCCATTTTGTTCCAAAAGGGAACAAAATTCCCGAGTCATGACGGCTTCATTGGCCTGAGGTGTAGAAGGAGCGTTAACCCCACCTGAATTCCCATGCTGGACTACGCCAGGATCATTGTTCTTCGAAGAATTGGCGACAGGAGCGGTTGCATTACCCCCTGCTTCTTTGTTCTCCGCCGATTTAGACAGTTTTCGGGGGAGTCTACTAAGTAGCTGTTTGATCATAACGATTGGCTCCCTCTATCTTCCCACCAAGATCTAAAAGAGAATCTCTTCAGACCTATCCATTATGGGGCTTTCCCACCCCCCAGATCCCAAAATGATACAATATAGAAAACCCGAAAAACTCAAAGTGGATAGTCCTTAATGAGATTCAACCACTAAGACGCATCTATGATTCTCAATCTGCAATTCTCCGACAGATGAACAAGGGGTAAAACAATGAAAAAGGTGAAACACAATAAGGTGGGTACCGGATAATCGATTCAGACGTGCATAGAATTGCCAGGAAAGAGATGGCTATAGCTTCAAAAATACAAGACAGTGAGAACCATTCCAGAACTCAAAAAGGAGAGACAGATAAAGGAAAAGGCCGATCTTTTCCTTATGAATTTCCGATGAAATCAGAGCTAAAAACAATGCAGATATGTTAAAGAAAACAAAGCGTTCTCTTTTTTCGGATGAAAGAAAAAGGAAACAGAAAAGGTACAGAGGAAAGGTAGAAAAACGATGATGGGTCTCACTCACTGAGTCGTTTTCTTCTAAATAGTTGCAGATGGAGAAACAGACGCGCAGTGCCGCCCCACGCATGCACCAACAAAAAGCGAGAGAGAGAGACAGGCTAATTCAGAGACGGTAAGGATCTCTTATGTCAATGATAGAGAAGATCTCTCCCTCTCTCTCTCTCTCTCTCTCTCTCTGTGCCAGGTCATTCACGATGAGCACCGAGGAAGAATCAATCGCAAGACGCAACACTCCGTCCCGTCCAATCTCTGAAAACGACCCTTTTTTCCCTTTTATTTTTTCATTATGTTGATGTAATACGCATTTCTTTATCCGTTCCAACGCACAAAGTCTACCTTAGGCTCTTGCATTTTTGTACCACGCCCTTTGTTGACGTCTGAATACAAAGAATCTCTCTCTCTCTCTCTCTCTCTCTAGCAATGTTAAATGGGTCGGATAGATTTTACTCCGACTCATTTTTGAACAATCAAGGTCTTTCGGTCCCACTATTTTGGGATTTGGGACTTCGGTTTTCCAGTATGTGCATCTGAGTCCGGCTAGAAGTCTCTTGGTTTTTAGTAAACAATGCCAAGGCTTTTTACCAAACCCACGTTCAAGCCTAGAGAGAGAGAAAGAGAACGGATTTCATACCAGAATTCTTTTAGGTGAAGCACATTTCTATTTCATGTGAGACACTTATATTTTAGCGTTCACAAACCAAACAATTTTTCAGGTTTCAATTGACCTCGCCAATGGTAATTAGATTTGATTATTTGAACATTAACTGTATCTTAATCTAACCAATGATAGGTTTAAGGGTCCCAATTTTCTCTTTCTAAGGCGTGTTTGTTTCGTGTCCTTTCGTGCACATCAATCCAAACCGGCCCACATTTGTCACACTTTTGGAATCCTCTCAGTTATCATTTTATGTTTCATGT
The DNA here is from genome assembly GCA_036023115.1 of Brasenia schreberi. Classification (NCBI taxonomy): domain Eukaryota; kingdom Viridiplantae; phylum Streptophyta; class Magnoliopsida; order Nymphaeales; family Cabombaceae; genus Brasenia; species Brasenia schreberi. The sequence goes on from JAYKKT010000082.1 coordinate 19,959,950, forward strand.
TGCTTTTTTTTGTCGTTCCACTTGGTGCTCCTGCAAAACAGGTCAATCCGAATATAACGTATTTTTTCTTTTCGTTCTACTTTGACTGGACACGAACATGGGCTTTTCAGAGTTTTCTTCGCGTCAAACTTTTCTGTCGTGTCTAGAACTGCATCTTAACGAGAGAGAGAGAGAGAGAGAGAGAGAGAGAGAGAGAGAGAGATGCCATAAGCCACCATTGTCGAAGCCAACAATGCCAACCTAATTTGACTTTCCAATCCTAATTGTAGCCAGGGAGGGCAGAAAACACTGGCCTTCATTTAGCATGAATAGGCAAGCACCTAGGGAAGGAGATGCCAGAGCGGCTTATATATATATATATATATATATATATATATATATATATATATTAATGTTTATTTTTATAAAATATATGCTTATAAGTATTTTATCTTATATGTATATATATATGATATAACTATATATAAAATAACTTTTAGTGTAATAATATAAAATATTATAAACAAGATTTGTATAAAATATTACATATTTTTTCTTAAAAAATAATTTTATAGGTTGAAGGCGGGCAAGGCGGGACGGGGTCGGGTAATAACAATAGGGTGCGAGTCCAAGATCTGCGGGGCAGGACGAGGCATAAAAGAGGGATTCTAGGGCAGAGAAGGTGCGGGTGGAGTGAAAACCCACCCCATTCCACCCTGGGGCGTTGCCATCTCTGCAAGCACTCTGTGTGCGTGTGCGTGTGCGCATGTGTGTGGTACTTGGTTTAGCATAAGGCATGAACGTGTCAACTTGGTGCCTAGTGCTGAAGGTCCATCTGGGTAGCCAGCCAATATTACTATTACTTAAAAGGGCTTGACTGATGCATCTTTCTCTTTATCTGATCGGACAATGATTTATTTTTATTCCTAGATAGCCGCTGGTTTAAAGAAGGGAAGCACCAAGAAATATTGGCGTATTCAATTAATATGAAATAAATACTTCTGCCATTTTGTTAGTGGTTCCAAAGACCTGCTTCTTCTCAACTACTGTGAATCTAAAGCTGCCTCTTTAGGGGTGACAAATGGATCGGATACGGTTTATCGAAATTGGTGTGACACTTCCATACCCAAATTAGGGTGAATCGGGTCCATCCCAAGTTGGGCCTTGTTCTCTTGGACTTTGTGTTGGATTCAGGTGCTTACATTAGAAAGTGGGGAGGTGCCAGGACGAGCAATAGATCACCTGCCTGGAGGGGCGACTCAGAAGTTGGAGGTCACAAGTTCAATACCAGGGAGTGCATCTGGATTCAATATCACCATCTTATGTGTGTGTGTGTGTGTGTGTGAGAGAGAGAGAGAGAGAGAGAGAGCAAAACTCTAATATGCTTGTTGTGTTATATAGAAGGGAGTTGATATATGTATTTTTGGAGGTATACTTTATTTTCATGTATACTTTTTACTTTTAAATTCAACTATTTATCACTTAAAATATATGGTTGAGATTTTGAAAGATGACAAGCATATAAGACTCTCTCTCTATATATATATATGAAGTGAGAGAGAGAGAGAGAGAGAGAGAGAGAGAGCAAAACTCTAATATGCTTGTTGTGTTATATAGAAGGGAGTTGATATATGTATTTTTGGAGGTATACTTTATTTTCATGTATACTTTTTACTTTTAAATTCAACTATTTATCACTTAAAATATATGGTTGAGATTTTGAAAGATGACAAGCATATAAGACTCTCTCTCTATATATATATATGAAGAGAGAGAGAGAGAGAGAACATGGTCCATGTGCACTTCAATCAATGCTTAAACATTCTCAATAATCTCAACCGTAAATTCAAATTTCAAAAACAAACAATATCTTAGTACTTTTTTTTATGTAATGTAAATACACTCAATATTGTTTATTTTTTGACTTAGAGATCTCAACCATTAATCTTCAAGATCAAATGGTTGAAATCTTTAAGAAGATTAAAGCATAAATTGATGTGTGCATAGACTAAGCTCTCGAATAGTCCATGTGCACATCAATTCATGCTTAAACAAATTTAAATTTAAAAACCAAAAAATACCTTGGTACTTTTTGCAGATACAATAAATACACCTAATGCTATTTGCTTTCTTACTTAGAGATCTAAATTATTGATCTTCAAGATCAAACAGGTTGAGATCTTTAAGAAAATTAGACCATGTATAGATGTGAGCATGGAGTGGTTTCTCTATCTATATATATAAAGTGTAATATACTCATCACCTTGTATGCTTGTTTAATCCTTGCGAATCTCAATTATCATATATAAATGATTGATATAAAAAAGTGAAAAGCAAAAGGACAAGTTCTAAAAGGTATATGTGCATTTTTTTTCTTTTTTGAGCTTAATCATTCATCTCTTTAATCAATTGTTTGAGATTTGAAAAGATACACCAAGCATATTAGACAAATATATAAATGTTGTGTGTGCATGTATCATCTGACCCAATTGCGTATGAGCCATGTCCAATTGTGTAATCAGATCTGGATCCATTAAAACATTTTCCAATATATGGCCTAAATCAACATGCGAAAACTTTATGAATTAAAGACTTCACATACCCCACGCACATTTATATCCTAAATGGAGCTAAGGTTGGTGAATAATTAAGAATTCTGGCGGTTGTGACCATCTTGGGCCCCGCGGGCAGTGATTTGAGACCAATTCTGGATTGACCAGAAGGTGGGACAGAACCAAGGTGACGTTAGGAATCCACATTCAGAAACCATTACTATATTTGAGGTCTAATTCTCGAATGAAGACATTCTCCATTCATGTCTAAATATATATATATATATATATATATATATATATATATTAATTGTATGGAAAAAGGCTTAGTTGTTGTTATATATATATATATATATATTAATTAATTAGTTCATGCCCTTAAAAGTAAATAGTATCGGGTGCATTTAATATACCTAAAAATACTAATTATTTTTTATTCATGAAATTTGAATTTCAATCACAGATATGACCGATCCAATACTTGAGATCTTTGAGAATTTTAAAGAATGAATGTGTGCGCATGAACTATACTCTCTCTCTCTCTCTCTCTCTCTCTCTATATATATATATATATATATGTGTGTGTGTGTGTGTGTGTGTGTGTTTGCGTGTGTATATGCGCACTCTTTTTGCTTTCAACTATGAAAAGAAAATTTCGAAATGCATTATGCACCAAGATCGTGCATAGAACCTTGCATTTCATTCCCTCAAGTCCTGTTGAATGTTAAATGACATCTCAAAAATCTTATGAGGTTGTCTTCGCCTTTCTCCCTATATTTGTAACTTTGTCCTCCAATAAGCCGTTAATCTCTCTCTCTCTCTCTCTCTCTCTCTCTCTCTCTCTCTCTCTTATCCTGGAAAATGAACGACTCTCTTTCTTCCCTTCTATAGAGAAAATAAAACTACATACACCAAAAAATGGCGATCAGATTTTTTTTCAATAAGAACATGAAGACTGGTGGGGCGAAAATCACACTGTACCAAGAGCATGCATCTCTTCTGCAACAAAAGCATGCATCACCTTAATAATCAATGACATGTCTTTGGGATCAAGCATCCTTTCTCCCTCTCGCAAACTCTCTTCTCTCCATGCCCTTTCTCCTTGTCAGAAATTTTTAAATAATATCCTTAAATGAATGTTAAGTTAAAGGAGCCAACGAGGAAAATTCATGATACCTCTTACTTGCATTATGAGTGATCATTATGACCTAGATATGATATTTAAAATTACGATATGGAAAGATATAGTCATTGCTCTTGTTGGTTAATTGGGGTTATAAATAAGAAAAACACTGAAGCCTTTTTCCATACTAGATGAAGGGCTGCATGACTTTTTTGTTTTTTTTAGAGCTTGATTGCGTGCTATGCTGATAGTTAACTCAACAAAAGTTAGATAATTTATTTAGTATTTTTTCTTTTTTAATATTTTTATAATTTAATTCTCACAACTTTTTATCATAGCTATTTAATTAGTTGATTGGAGTCACACTAAAAGAATTATCAACATGGATATGGTTGGTTGGCAGGAAAATTCTTAAAGATAAGCATCATCTATAAGGATTAGATTATAACTGATTCACTGAGGCCCTATAAGTAGGGGTGCCTCATCACATCCAAGACTTCCAGATCCAATCATGGTCCCATTCTATTCTCATCTACACTAAGTGCTCCTTGATTCTCATTTTTCTCTTACCAAGTTTCAAAGAGCTGGCTAAACTTTCAATAGCGAAGATGCTTAAACAGGTATTTGGAGACAAGTGGAGTCTCATTTGCTCAGTTACTATTTGTTTATGCATATTGTTCATGGGTACAATCACACACACGCACACGCACACGCACACGCACACGCACACGCACACGCACACATGGTATGGCCTGTTCGTACTTACCTTGAAACTTGCGGTGTTCTTTTCTATGCATATGCAGCCCCCTTTTTTCCCTTTTTTAATCCTCTTTTCTCAATTCAAGGAACTTGAGAAACGTGAAGCATTTGAGCGAGCGGTCTTAAGCATCACTGTATTTTAACATCAAGGTTGACCTCTAGCTTTTTTTTCTAGACATACATGAATTTCTCTTGATTTTATTTCTTCATTTCCTTGAGCAAGATTTGTTTACTCAACCTGTTCGGTGAGTCCTATTAAGGATGAAGCTCTTGTAAGGCTTATTTATTTAAACACACACACACACACATATAGAAAAGTTAAGGCTGATTTATTTGAGGTTTGCATTGGTTCTCACACAATCTCTTGATTGATTATTCATTTGTAGATATGAGACATGCTCGAAGATGACCGGCGGATAAAATGAGAGATCAAGACAAGGCTCCACCAAGATACTAGAGGCCAATATTGATTGTAAGCATGAAGGCGACATCAACTACGTTTGTTTTGGTTTTTAGTGATTTTGAATATGTAAATATGATATAAATTTACCCACTGAATGTATAATTTTTTTCATTTTGTTGCAGTGGATATGTTGTTCTTGATATATAGGTGCGTAAATGGGAGAGGTTAGGTGACTGCCTCACCTGAGATCTAGAAAGAATCTGAAAAATCTCTACAAGCATTCTATTTTTTGCTGAAATAATATATAGACAAAATATGATAATGCAAGAAAAGGGAAAGGGAAAGGAAGAATGTGATCGATAATATAAAGTTAAAAGTGGTAACTAATTTAAAGAATAAATTGTAAACCCGTTCATAAAACACTAGATGGGTTTTCAATATTATGATCTAACTCATACCAGATGTTAGCGCATAATCACTCAGCTAGAACAAACCTGCTGCACTATCACTCTCCCCTGCACATACACACGTACACACATATAGTTGTGTGTGTGTGTTCAAGCATGTGCTTTACGTAGTGTTATTAAGTCTGTTGTGCTATAACAAGGTGACAACATTTGCTTGCTGTAAAAATGATAATTTGAAATGCATTAATTTAGATCGCCACTAAGTAACAATGACAAATTCGATCTAAATTAGCTAGGGACGACCTTCGTAACACGGTTGATTATATACAAGTTATAATTTCTACTGTTTTCTATAAAATATCAAGCTTTTAGAATGTTTCTAATTAAGAAAATCACTTGTAAGTGGTGCTTTCAACACTGCTTTCACTTTCGTAAAATAACTATTTTATTTTCTATAAAAATTGGTATTTTTAAGAATACATTGTAAACTCCATGTGAGCACTCAAACTTTGTTTATACTGCAGTCGGTCATTCGAACAACCCACTATTTAGCAATTTGAAGATTCCGACTAAATGAAGTCATTTCTTCTTCTGCCCTTCACTTTTGTTGAGTCAATTGACTACAGCGATATTGCATCTGGTTCGAAACATGCCAATATTGACTAAATCACAAATAAGAACGGAAATCTTAGTGGGTATTCAAGATTCTTGTCCACTCGGACCAAGTCACCCTTTTGGGTTACGAAGGCCTGATCCGAACTTGATAGAATGTTCGACCGACCAAGAGCAACCCAGCAAAGGCTGGTTCAGCTCGGGTCGGTCGACTTGGTCCCCCCTCCCCCCCAACACACACATACACACACACATATATACATATATAGTGGTATATGCTCAATCCATGCTTAAATCCACTAAACATCTTTACTGATTGATCAACATGATGAAGAAGAGAGATTTAAATTTTAAAAACAAATGTGTTATTGTACATTCAATGTGAACTACAAAAAAGTACAACAATATATTTCATATTTTAAATTCAAATCTCTACAGTGGATTGTATCATTTGAACTGTAGAAATGTTTGAATATATTTGAGCATGAATGAGATTGAACACATACCAATCTCTCTCTATATATATATAGAGAGAGAGGCTATGGTCAATTGAGTATGGTACTTAGTTGAGCAGTTTGAATGATTCCACTAATCCAGTCATCACCCTTCGCCTTCCACCATTTCTCCATTGCTCAAACTGCTCTTTGCTTATCAAAATCACTGCATTAACATCAAAACCACTTTAAAAACATAAATATTTATATATAAATGGTTTTATACTTTTTTTAGGTGGTTTTGATTGTGATGATGGTGGTTTTGATGGACTAAAAATAGTTTTAAAAGGTAGAAGGTGGTGGAGGAGAGTAATTTGTGGTTGGATCGGTGGAACCATGCAAACTGTTCGATTGAGCACCATGCTAAGCTTTTTTCCTATTCCGTCCATTTTTTCCTAAGCTTTTTTTCGTATTCCGTCCGTTTTTTCCTAAGCTTTTTTGTTCTTTTAAAACTTTTTAAGGAGTTTATTTTTTCGGATGGTTTTGAATGCTAGGTCAAGTTGACCTAAGCTCAATCAGGTAGGTTAGGAATTTAGGAAATGAGCCGGGTAAAAGTACAGGCGGGTTGACATGTTGACCCTAGTTGTCAACCCCTACAAACCATCCTATTCTTGTGTGATTTTACAATTGCTTTGGTGTTTGGTAATGGCGCGCTACCTGCTGCACCCTTTCTAAGCAATGTTATGGACCAATTTGCATTGCTCTCCTTCAAATCCCTTATCACCAATGATCCTAATGGTGTAGTTGCCAACGGGAACGCCAATACCTCGTTCTGCAAATGGAATGGACTTCTGTGTAGTCATCGGTGAGAGTGGGTCGATGAAACTCGATGGCATGTCGTCGGGAGGCACCCTTTCTCCCTCTTGCAAACCTCTCCTTTTCTGCACACTCACGATCTCAGTAAATCCTACAACTTCTTTAGTGGTTCAGTAACTTTGGAGTTGAGCAAATGGACACAACAACACTCAAGACTCTGTCAAACTTTCTGTTATTACTTCCTCTGACCAAGTGCACGATACTAGAAAAACTAGAACTTTGGGAAACCTTCTACATGGTATTCTTCTTGCATCCGTCCTCAAAATATCAACAAATCTGTGGTATTTAGACATAAGTGAGAATCAGATTGACTGCCAAAATTCCCTTAGTTGGCAATTTGGATAAGATACAAGGATTTTATATATATGGCACAAGGGTTCATTCCTACTAGAGTTTACAAGATGAATAACTTGGTTGAAGTACATATGCTCAAAACATGCTCTCCGGGGAAATATCAATCTCTATATTCAACCACAGCAAACTGCAAGCATTCGGCCTCTGTTTCAATAATATATCCTCAACAATACCTCCTAGTTTTGGGGAACTAAAAAACTGGCAGTTAGCATATCTGCAAGAGAATTCTTTAATTGGGTTCATCCCTTAAGAGATTGGGAACCTAGGCAGTGTATGGATAGGATTGACCTATCAGCAAACATGTTATCGGGGAAACTGCTCCCTTCTGCCTTCCTTCAAAGACTTTGCTATTTAAATGTCTCCAAGAACTCATTTCAGGGACAGATTCACGATAAACTTGGTGCAACGCTATGTATGAAATTTCTTGATCTTTCTTACAATTCTAATAATGTTCTTAGAAATACCCATAGAAGGAAGATTCTGTATACGGCTGTGTGTGAGCACACGTGTGTGCATATATAGATATACAAAACCAGACATTCCTTGTAAACGTTTTTCTAATGAACATCTCAAGATAGTAGGAATATATTAGCTGACCTCGTCTAGTATGGGAAAAGGCTTAGTTGTTTTATATATATGTGTGTGTGTATTGTGAAAGACAAGCTCAGTTTACACAAACCAGTAATGGGTTATTGAAGAAAACGTCAAAGTTACAAAGCGGTGCCAGCTAGTGACCAAACTGAAAAATTGGTCTGTCTACATACCATTCAAAATTCGCACAAAACGGATCTATCCTGGAGCAAGATGAGGAGATCATTCACTCTGCACCTTTTCATAACCGGTTTAGTGTTCAGTCACCATACCCAGCATCTGTTGCCATATAATGCCCAGTCTCTCTTGCAAGGATATAATTGCTTTGTGGCATGTCCAACTCCCAAAACTAGGGAAGTTCATCATACATGTATCTCCACATGCCATTCATCCTTTTATTCTTTTATGTTTAAAGCCTTATCTACTTGTTTCTATTACTTTCATAACAGCAATACAAAAGTTTTTTTTGTTTCACGATTAAATGTGATTAGCTGATAGCATAGCTCTACTAGTTTATAGTGAAGGGTTTCTACGTGCATTTTCTTGAGTCAGAATCGTGTTCCTAGTTGCCGGTTTGCTTGTGTCTCCGGTAGCTCTGCAGCGGATTTTGAAACGTTTGAGGTTTCCTCACAACGGCCTTTTCCAAGGATGTGTTCTATATTCCGAGTATTTTGAGTATTGTATATTTTTCTCTACACACCTATGTGTTTTCACTCAAATATATATACTGCTATTCTATCCTGGCTTTCTCGCTGCGTTTTCCTCTTTTTGAGCAGAGAATTCGGACTGTTACCGGATTTTCCAGTAACGATCAGCCGGCTACAACTCAAGGCCCTATCCGTAACTCCTCTCTGGGTAACATTCTGGATGGCCAGTCCAGCCGTTACTCGTCTGAGTTGTCGAGAATGGCCACGGCTTTCTATAACATCTCTCACTTGGCCATTCGAGCAAAGTATATTGACATACTGGTTTTTCTCTCACTTTTCCAGGGTTTACCTCGTAATGTCATTTCTTTATTGCTATTGCAATCAGTACCTATTGTGTGATTGTTTCCCTTCACAATAATTTATCTGTTGTATGGTTATTTTCCTATACAATAATCAAACATACCTCAAACCCATGTTTGTAACATGTTTTGAGAAAAGTTTCTCTGTTATACTTTTTGTCAAGTGGTCTGCCAACATATCATTTGTTAGCATGTATGAGATGGATATTTTCTTTCTCATAACCATATCATGAACATAGTGGTATTTTACCATTATATGCTTGCTTTTTGAGGAGTCAGCTCCACTCTTGATAAGAGTAATTGCTGTATTGTTATCACATTAAATAACAACTGGCTCGTCGGTTATCTCCAACTTCAAATCACGTATGAAGCGGCTTATCCAAACAACACTCGTTGCAACTATACAACAAGCTACATACTCAGCTTCCTGTGTATGCAATGCTACACAACCCTGTTTCTTACATACCCAAGAAACTCCACCACCTCCAAATAAGAATATTTGTCCAGAGGTTGATTTGTTGTTATCTTTGCTTCCAACAAAGTCAGTGTTTGAGTATCCTATCACTTTCAGTTCATCTGCTTGAAAACACAGTTTTAAGTCTTTTGTTCCTTTCAGATATCTTAAAATCTTTTTCACAGCTACCTAGTGCTGCCAACCAAGATTACTTTGTTATCTACTTACAAGACCAACAATAAAGTTGATATCAGGTCTTGTACACAACATAGCATACATCAAGCTACCAATAGCTTGTGCATAAGGAACATTAAGCTTATCGTCTCCTTCACCAGGACAATCAACCTTACTCAATTTAACCCCTTTTGTAACAGGTGTATCGGCATACTTGCATTCACCCATTTTGAACTTCTTGAGGATATAGTCAATATATCTCTGTTGACTCAGGCATAAGAGTCTAGATTCTCTATCTCGAGAAATCTTTATTCTCAGGATATAGGACGCTTCCCCCATATCCTTCATTTCGAACTTGGAGTTCAACTATGACTTCGTTTTTATAATCATCTCATTGTCATTTCCAGTCAACAATATGTCATCTACATATAATGATAAGATGACAAAGTGGCTCCCACTATTCCAGACATATACACAGTGATCAAGTTTATTAGCTACAAACCCAAGTTCTAAAATGATATTTTGAAAGGTCAAATACCATTGGTGAGGTGATTGTTTTAGGCCATATAGGGATTTTCTCAACCTATATACTTTATCTTCTTGGCCTTCAACTACAAATCCTTCGGGTTGTTGCATTTATATGATTTCTTCTAAATCTCCATTTAGAAAAGTTGTTTTTACATCTAACTGATGTAAATTCAAATCATAGTTAGGTTGGGTTTTCATGCCTTTTCAACCTTTCGAATATCCAATGAATATACATCTCAAGGACCTACTGTCTAACTTATCTCTCCACTGATTAAGGATCTTTACATGTGCAACAAATCCCCACCTCCTGAGATGACCTAGGTTGGGTTTTCTTCCAAACCACATCTCATATGGTGTAGTGTGTATAACTTTATATGGTACTTTATTGAGTATGTAAACCGTTGTACTTACTGCTTCTCCCCAAAATATCATTCGAATAGAGGCATCGATCAACATAAACCTTGTCATATTCAACAAGGTTCTGTTGTATCTATCAGCTACACCATTTTGTTGAGATGTCCTAGGCATTGTATTTTACCTTGCAATACCAAAGTCTTTACAGAATTCTAAAAATTCTGTCGAGGTATACTCTCCACCTCTGTCTGATCTTAAGACTTTGATCAAATGTCCTAATTGGTTTTTCACTTCTTCCTTATATTCTTTAAAAGCATCAAGTGCCTCAGATTTATGTGCCAAAAGATATAAATACATATATCTAGAGTAATCATCAATAAAGGTTATAAAATAACCCTTTCCACAATGTGACTTTACTCTAAAAGGCCCACATAAATCTGTGTGAATAACATCTAACAGGGTTGTTATCCTTATTGATTCTTTGGGAAAAACTTTTCTTATCATTTTTTCTTGTATACAAGCTTCACACTTGTTGAAAGTATTTTCTTCAAATCGAAGTAATAAGTCAAAGTTGGATAATTTCCTTAACTTTTCCAGACTTATATGCCCAAGGCGTTTATGCCATATATTCACATCAACAAAAAATGCATACTCAATATAAGCAGAAGAAGTATCAATTTCATTATCACATAATTTAAAGAGATCATGCTCTACATCAAATTCCTTAGATAATAATATTCTTCCATATTTTCCCACAGTCACCTTGATAAGAATAAACCTAACCTCAAAACCTTTCTTTACTAAAGCAGGGACCAAGACCAAATTATGCCTTATAGATAGCACAATTAATACATCAGTTAATACAATCGATTTGCCTTATATAAATATTCTGAAGAACCCAACACCCAAAATATCGGAGAAAGTATTATTTTTCATGTAAACTCTATGTTCGTTGGGTTTGTATTCCTTAAGGTCTATTACTCCTTTCTTTATCTTCGAGATATGCCATGTAGCTCCTGAGTCTATCCACCAACCTGTCACTGGGCGGTCCATGTATAAACATTCTGAAATTACGTAGATTATATCTTGTTTCTCCGACTGTTCGTGCTATGGGTTGTTTTCTCCACCTTTCTTGTTACGATAGTCCCTCTTGAAGTGTCCTAACTTTCCACAGTTAAAGCACTTTATCCGAGAAACGGTTTCCTACGATTTTTTAAAATTTTGACCGCCTTTCTTGTTATTCTTGTCAAACTTCTTGTTTGATTTATTTTTCTTTTGGTTAGTTTTAGAGCTAGACGCTATCTCATCTTGGACTACTAACAATTTTTCTTTCTTGTTCTTATTCATGTGTTCTTGCTCTATTGTTAGTTTCAAGGGCAATTCAGAAAGGTTAATCTAAGGCCCTAATATGAGGGCAGTGATGACCATGTTCCATGAAGGGGGTAGACTGTTTAATATCGTTAATATTTGTATCGGTTCTAGGATGACTGACTTTGCTATGGCTAAGTCCCTAGCCATTACTAACATGTGGTTCACATGTTGTACTACATTGTCTCATTTTCTCATTTTGAAGGAGTTATACTTTTGTAGTAGCAACTGCACATGCAACTTGACAATTGTATCATATTTGGCTATTATTGAATCAAACATTTCTTTTGCGGTCTCATGTTCTTTAAAGACCCTAATTAAGTCATCCTCCATGTAAGTTAACATCACTGTCTTGGCTATGGTGTCATCTTTTAGAAATGTTTTGTACATCTCTATTTGTTGCTCAGTTGCGTCTGAAGGTGGCAGACGCACAATTTCTTTTAGCACATACTCAACACCCTCGAGTGTGAGAGCTAGAGGGATTTGCCTCTTCCAAGTTTGAAAGTTAAGATCGTTTAATTTTTAAGTTTTTGCAAATTCAGACACAAATTCTAGAACTCATTTTTATGTGTTTAGCAATTTTAACAATTAGATGGTCTCTTTTTTTTGTGTTTTATAGGATGAAGAATAAGCCCTAATACCAATGAAGGGTCTCTACGTGCTTTTTCTTTGGTCAGAATCGTGTTCCCGGTTGCCGGTTTGCTTGTGTCTCTAGTAGATCTGTAGCGGAAAGGATTTTGAAATGTTTGAGGTTTCCTCACAGTGGCCTTTTCCAAGAATACGTTCTATATTCCGAGTATTTTGAGTATTGTATATTTTTCTCTACAAACCTCCGTGTTTTCACTCGAATATATATACTTCTCTTGTATCCTGGTTTTCTCGCTAGTTTTCCCTCTTTTTGAGCAGAGAATCCGGACTGTTACTGGATTTTTCGGTAACGATCAGCCGGTTATAGCTCAAGGTCCTATCCGTAACTCCTCTCTGGATAACGGTTTGGATGGTGAGTCCAGTCGTTACCCGACTGAGTTGCCGAGAATGGCCACTGCTTTCTGTAACATATAGTGGCATCATTGTTAAAGGAGAGAAGATAAAAATTGATATGAAGGTAGCAGTACTGGCTCCATTGTTGGATTTTCCAATAAAACCCCCTACTAGTTTGTAAATTATAGGCACGCAACCTCGGCCAAGCAAATGAGAACCTATGGTTTTAATATGACGAAGTCTTCTCATCTCATCTAAAACTTTTCCCTTAGTAAGAGAACACAAATGAAACAGAGGTAGCATAAGGGCATCTTTCTTCAAGGAGGAAAGAGAAAAGGTCGTTGATAAGCAAATACATTGCTGAAAGATGATGAGATTCCTTCAAAAGAAAGAAGATATTTTGATAGGAAAGTTCAATCAGAGGCATGTCTATGCAATGGAATTGGTTTTAAGCGGTGGTCAACAAGAAAGATAATTACATTCTAATAGAAAACATTCAAGTGAGACGCATTTAAGGGAATAAATGGTCCTTCTCTCTTGAAAATAAAACCAAAATTTAGATCTCTCATATTCACTTTTTAATAACGGTTATCGTGTAACCATTATTAGAATGCACAAAGTGAACCTTTTAACATGTATCTTGAAGGGCACATTTGATTCAAGCCACGTAGAGGTTATCAGCATGTGCTAGGTTCTTCCTTGGAAGATGAATTTAGGGCTATTTGAAGGGAACAATTTCCCCAGGGCAACATCTTCTAGATATCATGCCTAATTTCCCGTCATGACTGTTGTCCGTCACATACCTAGAGGATCACAAGAAACATCCTCCCGGAAAGAGGTTAATTTTTGTATTGGTTGGATGCTGGCTCTTAATATATTCATCTGTATTACTTGATCACATAACAAAGTATTATATGGCTGGAAAAGTATCAACCGAGGTGACAGCTGTAGCTTCGGAATTCTTCTTTTGGAGATGATCACATTTAGAGCTGACTGCAGCTTGAGACAGCGGGTGGTTGAAGAACTTCCTGAATGCGAAGTTGTTGATGACAACCTTATCAATGAATTATATAGCGGGGCAAGATATAGTAACCTCCTGAGATAGAAGGATCAAGCAATAATCTATGATGTCACGATGAGCTCCTGGCATCCACCATGCAGATAGGCTTATGTTCAGTGGAGTCCTATAGCGGAAAGGATTACCATTAAAGAAGCAGCTGCCAGTTTGAGGAAGAGGAGAGAAAAAACTGCTCATTAAGAATTGCCTCCTGAATGGCAGCAAAGGCTCACCAATATTTTTAGACTTTGTGGTTTTCTCCTTCCGTACTGCAAATGATATACTTTTTCCTTCTCCTCTTGGAATATGTTCTTTTTGCACATAAATGTACATCCCGTAGAAGGAAGTTGTGGTCTTTCTGTAACGAAGAGTTAACCTTCGCATGCAAACAGCTTTTCTTTTCACAATGAAAGGTTAATTTAATAAGGAACCATCAGGATGTGCTCTAGGGAATTCCCTAAAAAAGTATATCATTTGCAGTACGGAACTAGACTTTCACCATTTAATCAAGTCAAGAGTACATTGGGGTTGTGATCAAAATGGGATTCCTAATTAAGCAAAAGCATGTGATTCGTATTCAAAATGGGATTTCTAGTTAGCTCGGTGATACTCTGTAACCTACTCAATTATCAATTAGTTCAAAATGGGATTTCTAGAAAACAAAAGAACGTTTGATTCAATGAGCTATTTTGTATTTTTAAAGGTATGTTCATGAATTCAATAATATATTTTTTTGTGTATTTGATTTCGTCGATCGGCATCTGTGAAGTCGTCATGAGTTGGGTAGAGACGCGGTTGAGCCGCATCTCCTTATTTAGAGAGATGTAATTGAACCACGTCTAAACATTTAGAGAGAGAGAATTCAACTCTATTTTTTTAGATGGGGATACATGGCACTCCTTAAGGGCGGTGATAAAACGAAAAAAAAGATAAGAAAGAATAATATTTGATGGACTTATAATACTTATGTTTTTCAGGAGAGAAATTGTGTTAAGAGGTAGTAGATAGTAAAAAGTGTGTGGGTATGAATTATGCTAGTTTTGTTCTATTGAATAGCATTAGGAGTGCTATTGAGCCCCAACTAACTTTAGGAGGAAAATTGCACCTAGTTTTAAGACCTTAGGTGCAAACTCATGCATCTATTAGGAGTGGCTTTAGTTCAAAAATAGGCCTGATAAACGAGATGAACGGGGCAAGTTCGGATGTACTTGGGCTCATCTCGTTACTCATTCAAGCAGACATGAGCATAATCCCAACTAGCTCCACACGTCTAACTTATTTATACATATCTAGTTCTTTTATATATGAATTTTAGTTTGAAGATCAATGTTATAAAATTGTATTGTACGATATGCGTGACTTGTGTATGGTGAATATTGGTACTTAAACTGATTTGATTGATGTACGCGTATCACAAAACACTTGTCTTACCATATGAAGTTGTATTGCACAATATGTTGTGATATGATGGAAGTTTCAAAAGTCATGTTTTTCTTTAATCAAAATTTGGGTGTATTTGACTCACCTCCTCTTTAGGAAATAGAACATGTATTCAAAATGAAAATCAAAACAAAAGAACAATTAATCTAGAAAAGAGAAATATAAAATAACATCTAAACATATAATTAACTCAACTAGTCTCCGTGGTAGCAGCCGAAACGCACTATAGGCCCACTCCCACTAAGACTTCCTCGAGGCACCCGTTAGCTAACCTTGTTGTTGGGATCTTGATTCCGAGCTTCGAGCTTTATGTTGTTGGGAACTACTGCAAAGGTCTGAGCACCTTCTTGATTTCTTTTGTATTTGAGTCTTTACAGGTACTTGGGGATTATATTATGCATACTTGAAGGATTTGTGCTTTTGGGCTAGGGTGAATATTGCGGAGACCGGATTTGGTGGTCGACAATCGTTCAGACTTGGTAAAGGTTGTCGCGGCTTTGTAGTAGGACGGAGGACTAATGGCGTGCTCGCGAGACCAATTTACGATGTCTCCGTCGTTGACGTTCGTCAAGTAGGCCACGTGGATTGGCCGAGGTCTTCTTTGGCTAATACTATTGCATGGGAACATATTCATCTTTGAAACTTTTGCTTTAACACCTGCTTCCCTCATTCCTTTTATCAAGCATAATGATATGAATCGAGCTCTAATGAGTTCTACCACTCAACCTGCTACCGACGTTACTACTTTGACATTTGGCTACCCTTAGTCTTGTTACCTGCCTTTCTTTAATCCTTCTTTGTCTTACATCAGTAGCAGTCGGAGCACACTATAGGCCTACTCCCACTAAGACTTTCGAGAGGCACCACGAGTAACACACTATACCCCGAGGTAAGTGCTACTTCCAGGCCATGTGGGAGTGAAAGGTAGCAGTAGCTGGCTAGACTGATGCGAAAAGGATCGTTTGATGAGGTAATGGAGACACTATAAGCATTCCATTCGTTATATATCAGCATTACAACAAAAAGAGGATAAATACTATATAGATGATGGTAGATGCTCAAATCTTATTCATACCAAGTCTATTTTACCATCTCAATTATTCGATCTTTGAGATGAATTATTAAAATAATAAAACAAAAAATATTTAATATATATATATATATATATATAATATATTAATGTAAAGTATAATTATACTTTTAATTCAAATCCTTATTATTGATTATACAAATCCAATGATGAAGATGTGTGAATAGGAATAGTGTTTGAGCATTTACCACTTTCTCTCTCTCTCTCTCTCTCTCTCTCTCTCTATATATATATATATATATATATATAAAGAGAGGTAATGATAAATGCATAAAGAGGAAGGGGTGGTGTATAATCTTCGATAAACATATCAATCATTAGTTCCTTGACATGATATAAAAAGTATTTAATAATGTGCATTAAATAAAAAAAATATATTTTTACTTTTAATTCAAATCTTTATTATTGATCATATCAATCAAAGGATGAAGATGTTGATTTTAGACTATTTACCGAAAGATATTATACATTTATCATATATATATATATATATGAAGAGAGGGAGTGATAAATGCTCTAACATCATTCGTATTCAAATCTATTCAAATATTTTTATTGTTTGATTAACATAATAATAACAAAGATTTAAATTTAAAATATAAACAATTCTCAATAAAATCAGATTTTTCCTATTATTTTCATGTCTATAATAGTGCAATAAAAAACCCAAGTGGTTTGAAATAGTGGTGTTGAGTTTCTCAACCCTTTGACGTATGATTAGTCAATTTTATTTTTTAATGAAGTTATTATTGTACTTTTATACTTTGTATTTAATGCATCAAATACATTCAAATGATTTTTATTTTATTACCTCAACCGTTTACCTCAAAGATCGAAAAGTTGAAATAATAAAATAGATTTGAAAATATAATGGATTTGAACATTTACCATTCTCTATATGTAAATCTATGTGTACGTATATTTATGTATATATATGTATACATGTATATATGCGTACATATATATATATATATATGTATATATAATTATTTGTGAACATTTACCGTTCCCTAAATATATATATGCGTATATATATATACATAAATATACATATATATTTATTTATTTGTAGCTTTTATCTTTTGAAGGCCCGCAATGACTCTGGAGGGGGCACTTAAATGCGACGCAGATTTAACACCGAACTTTCGACCGAGGTTAAGTAATCAAAACGGGGGAGATATTACTTGGCCATCACGTTTTGTCTACTTGTTTAGTTTGGTTTGTTCTTTTCAGTGGTTAAGTCACCGCTTCTTACCACCCAACATACATATCTCCTTATATCCTATAAATAAACTCTTGAATTTCTAACCAGACCACCCCAGTGGGTCTTGAGTCTGGGTAGGGCCATCTACAGAATCCTGCTACCTTTACTAGTGATCTCAATTTCATCGTTGGAAATGTTCAAGCGTCTGATGTTATAGACCTTGATCATGTTGCTGTTGATGAAATATTCAAAGACGATGGAAAGGATCTTAAGGTCGGTGACTACTATACCTGTCATGTTGGTGACGGTGAAGATTTAGTGATCTGTGATTTCGAGATTGAGTCTGAAAGTGATGATGTTGGTGCGTAGTGAAGGATGCAACCAAGTGAGCTGTTTCTTGGATCGGGTCATGGGTCATGTCTACATCAATCGCATTGGGGATTGCGGGTGTTCAAGGAACAAATCCGAATGGATTAAACCGATCCAAACTGGTGGTTTGGGTTTGCTTTGGTAAAAAAGAAAGTTCATGGAAAAGCTGAAATGTGAGTGTTTTCTTTTCAGCATGCTAGAAAACGTGACGATCTACCATATAATTGTCAGCATAATCTTTATATGGTCGTATTTTATATGTGGACAACTCATCCTCTACCTCAATAAGTTTATTTGGCATTGACAGATCATAAATTATACAAGTTTTTCTTATTGACACCTTAAAGCAAAACGAATCATGGCTCTAAATGACCGAAACCAAAACAAATGGTGTGGTTTGGTTCAGTTTTATGTTTGGGGCGGTCTTTAAAATTTGGAATCTAATTAAAAATTGGTTTAGCTCGAGGTTAGGTAAGAAAAGAATCAAACTGATCATAAAGACTGCCAGAAATTAATAGAGATATCTAGTAATGAATAGATATATCTAGTATTCTCCTAACTCTTCAGTAAAAAAGGAAAAAGAGATTGATGTTTGAAATCAAACATAAAATAAAATAGTATTTAGCATTTGAAGTAAATTCCCTAGTACCCAAAGTAAGATTATCTCTCTTCTCCACTCAATTCACTTCATTGTGACGGTGTTGACCGAGACCATCACCGAGCATCCAAGACTCTTGCGGCTGACAACCCCTCATTTTTTGCATCTTGGTTGCTTTTGAACAATTTCCCAGGCATCTTGGCGATGATTCACGGCCAAACAACCGGACTTTAGCTTGACACCTGTTAAGTAGGCATAAATAATCTTCACTCGAAAGTGGAAGGCAAGAAAACTTTGAATGGTTCGTGGGGTTAAAGACATTTCGAAATGACTGTGAACCAGGCAGTGAATTGAAAGCCTCGTTGTTAGGTACTGTTTGAAACTTTGATACGAAACCGTGTTGATTTCCCCTCCTCCTCATTCTTGCTATTCCCCTTTTTTTATCGTTTGGGAGTGACGTTTTGTTGACTTGGTGTTAGGTTTGGTGTGACATTTTAAAAATCTTGGAGGTTAAGTCTCCTCTTGCAACTACACCAAGATGAATTTGACTCTTAAATACGCCTTCAAAATTCCTAATCAGACCAGCCCCTACATATCTGGTCGGTCTTGAGGCAAAAGTTCAACAATGAGGGAAGGGAGGCAACATGGGTTTGTAAGGAAGTGAAGTCTCCGAGAGCATGAATTATTGCCAACTCCAAGAGCTTTCCAAAAGGTTCAATCTCAGCCAACAAACCACTCAAAATTCGCCGGTGCTCTCTGTCGACCAAGATGCCACGGGTGTCATTCGTCCAGTCAAAGGTAAATAATGTTGGATTGAATAGGTATTTAATGACATTTAATTCATATTAGTATCTCTAAATATTTAATTGATATAATGAAAGTCCTAAAGTGTAAAAATAACCTAAGTAACCTATGAGGGACTTTTGCAAAAGATGACTAAGAAGAGACAAAGTTTAGTCTCATATTAAAGAATGTAACAAACTCGTGAGTCCTTTTATATATTTGGTAGCTTATGAACTTTAGTTCAAAGAGCTTTGGAAAAATATGTTATACTACACATGCACGTCAAGCAAGGTTCGGCTTAGGCTTGGGTCTTGATTTATCTTTTTGCACGAAAAACTTTTGATTAGGGGTCCTTCTTATAAATAGGTGATTAAAGGTCCTCCCTAAACACAAAGTTTTCACTTTCTCTCTCTTTCCGTCTCCTAGTTTTGTCTCTTTATTAGTGGTGTTGTTACCGTCCTTTTGCCCGTGGTTAGTCTATTTCTACCCCAACCATAGGCGACTGAAGCATATTCGCGGTCGACTCGAAGCGAGGTATGTGTTATTCGAGTTGTGTGTATGTTTTATCCTAGGAAGAAGGTCTACGTACTCGTATATACTTATATCGGAGTGCTGATTTCTCTAAGGCAAGTCCGTAAGAGCGACATGCACATATAAATTTTTTATTTTGCTTCTACTTTTGTTTTTCGTACAACTTGATTATAACTTATTTTGGATATGTGGTTGTTATTTATGATTGAGCATGTTTATATTTGTTGCATATTATTTTATTATGTATGTATGTCTACGGTTTTTTCCAACAATATTAGAAAAATCATCTTTTATCTTAGTGAATATGTCTATGTTTATTATCCTCTGACCTAAGGTCGACTTAACCTTAATGTTGAAAAAGTTTATCAGTCCACATTTTAAACACTAATAGCAATATATGAAAATTTGATTAATCATGTTAGGGTTGCATCTCTACATTGAGTTAGATTGTCTCCTACTCAATGATAGTGACCCTAGAAGCTCGGATAGAATCATCGAGTGGAAGGAGAAGGATACTTTGTGCTGCTATTGTATTTTATTAGCACTATCAAATATTTTATTTAATATATATAGTTCTTCTCCTTCTATAACGGCAAAAGATTTGTAGGCTTCTTTGGATCATAAATACAATACTGAAGACCTCGGTCTTAAAAAATATTTTGTGACAAGTTTATTAAGTATCAAATGGTAGAGGAGAAATTTGTGACCAAACAATTCCACGAGTTTCAGTTTTTATGCCATGGTCTGAAGGAAGCCGAAATTGAACTTCCTGACAAGTTTATTGTTATGTCTATTATAGAGAAAATTCCTAAATTTTGAAAGGTTTTCGGCCTAGATCTTGAGCATAAAAAGGATAAGATGACCCTTGATGATCTACTGATAGACATAGCAATAGACGAAGAGCATAGAAGTCAAAAACTCGTTATGCTTGTAAACAACACCTCTAGATTAACTTGGAAGTAGGAAGAAAACACCCTAGTGATCTTAAGTAAAAATAGGCAAAGTATAAACTAAATGACAAGATCCAAAAGAAACCCAAAAATAAACCGTGTTGACTTTGTGGTCAGGTTGAAATAATAGATAGTAGACACTAGGGTTAATGTGCACATATGTGTTGACCAATCTTTGTTTATGTCTTATCAGGCCGTGTAGGGGCGAATAGTGATCTTAGGAGATCATTTGACTACTGAAGTATAGGGCGAAGGGTGTGTGGACTTAAAGTTTTTTTTTAGAAAGGTTCTAACTCTGTAGAGAATTAGACATATTCCAACGATTCACCGGAATATCCCGAGTGATCTTGTTTTAGTTAGGAAGAGATTAAAGTTAGATTGCAAATATAATAAAATTGTTATTACACGACTTAGTACTGGATGTTTCTTTGAAAAGAGTTTTTTTTGTGATATAGAGGATCTCTTTAAAATTCATTTTGAACCAATTGTTGATTCTTGTATGAATTTTAATGACAATAACGCCTCTACTTCTCCTTCATCTTTTTTTTACTGTACAATGTTAAATCATTTGATGTGCGACATACTAGGTTGGGTTATGTAAGTATTGATTTCATGAAAAGAATGATGAATTTAAATCGTATTCCTAAAACTATCATAGATAGAAAATACAAATGTGGTATATGTGTGCAAGTGAAGCAACCTAGAAAACATTTTCATAAGGTTGAAAGGAAATCCGAGATTTTAGATTTAGTCCACACTGATATTTGTGAATTCAATAGATGACTACGAGGGTTAACAAAAGATATTGTATCACGTTTGTTGATGATTGCATTAAATACTATTATATTTATTTAAAAGTAAAATGAAGCTTTAGAAAAGTTTTAAATATTTAAAAATAAAGTACAAACTCAAACAAGAAGATATTTAAACGATTAAGGTCTGATAGGAGAGGAAAGTATATCTCAAATCGTTTCTAAGTATACTTTTAAAACAACGGTATTGTTCATTAGATTATTGCTCTGCGCTCTTCTTAGTATAATGGGATAGTTGAACAGAAGAATATAACCTTTTGTGATATGATTAATGTTTTACTTCAAAGTTTTAGGTTACCTAGCTACATATGTGGGAAGCTTTGAATATGACTTGTCATATTCTAAATAGAGTTTTCCACAAGCATAAGAAAAGTAGTTCCTTTGAGTTTTGGAAGGGTCGAAAGACCAGTCTCAAATATCTCAAAGTGTGAGGTGTCTTGCGAAAGTACCCATCCCTAAACATAAGAGAAAGAAATTAGGACCTAAAACAGTAAATGTTATATTTATGGGTTACGTAGAGACAAGTTATGCGTACAAATTCTTAATTATAAAATCTAATGTTTGTGGTATATATGTTAATACAATTGTTATGCTCTTTGATGCTACATTATTTGACAATGCGTTTTTCATAAACACTTAAGTTTCTCAAAGTATATCTTTTAGAGATTTTGAACCTACTGTTGGTTTCATTTTCGATCATGTGGAAAATATGACAAATGTGGGCGGTAACCTTGATTGTGTTGTTTCCAGATCAGATGATTATGAGGAAATAATCGAACCAAGGAGAAGTAAACGTCCTACAATATTAAAAGACTTTGAAAGTAACTTTGTTACTTTCAATATGAGGATGGTCATATAACTCATCCTAGGTTAAGTTTTGGAAGAAAGTCACTAATGATGAAATCCAGTCAATTTTTTCCAATGGTGAAAATTGACGAATTTACCTCCTAATTGTTCTACTATGAGTTGCAAGTGGATCTTTAAGAAGAAATTGAATATAGAAGGAAATAATAAATTACTTTGATACCTATTCACCAGTTTCATAAATGACAACCATGTGAGTGTTAATAGTAATAACCTTCATATATGACCTCACAATCCATTAGATGGATGTAAATACTGCTTTCCTGCATGGTAACCTCTATGACAAAGTTTATATAGATCAGCGAGAGGGATTTTTAGCTCGTGAGAATGAGTCTAAGGTGTGTAAGCTTGTTAAATCATTATATGCTTTAAAATAAGTTCCTAAACAATGAAATGAAAAGTTTGATTATTTAATATCATCTTTTGGCTTTGTTTCTAATGATTATTATAAGTGTGTCTACTACAAGTCAGTCAATAATACTTTCATCATTCTTTTTCTAATATGTAGATAATATATTATTGTTTGGTTCCGATATAAGAATAGTAAATGAGATTAAGTCATTTTTATGTAGTAAGTTTGAGATGAAAGACATGAGTATGATTGATGTGATTTTATGGCTTAAAATTACAAGGTCTACTAATGGCATAGTAATGTCTCAGTCTCACTACATTGAGAAAGTTTTAGAAAGATTTGGATATACAAATTATAAACATGTTAAGACCCATATGATTCATCTAAGGCTTTGTATAAGAATGAAAGAATAAAAGTGGTACTCTTGTGTCTTAACTATGATATTCTCAAATTATGGGTAGTTTGATGTATCTAATCAACTGTACACAACCTGATATTATATTTGTTGTATGTAAGTTGAGTATATATACCTATTGTCTAGATAAAACCTATTGAGAAGCTCTATATAGAGTGTTTCGCTATGTGAAGTGAATAATTTCTCTTGACTATATTAGGTAAACATCCTTTGGTTCTTCAAGGATTTAGTGATTCTAGTTGGATAATAAAGAATTTTGGGACTAATGGGGTCACTGAATTTATGTTTCTTGTGGGTGGTGGTGTTGTCACTTAAAAATTCAAGGAACAAATTATTTTGGCATGTTCTATCTTTGAGCCAGAATTATGTACTTTGGATGAGATTGTATTAAAAGCTAAACGGCTTAAGCTACTTAAGTCTAGTTTACCTATGATAAAAAAGTCATTTCCTGCAATTTCATTACATTGTGATATCATGACTATAATTACTAAAATCAATAGTTCTAAGTATAACCAAAAGCAACGGAGACACATCTAAGTCAAACTGAAGTCTGTAAGGGCTCTTTTATCTAATGGAGTCATGGTTGTAGATTTTGTTGGATCCAAAGATAACACAATTGATCATTTGACTAAGGGTCTATCAGTAGCCTTAGTTGAGAAATTGAGGTTGGGGATGAGACTAAAATCCATGATTTATTCACAAGTAGTGACAACCCAACCTAACTGAGTGATGATTCCACGAAGTAAGTTCAATGTAGTAGTAACAAGCCTTTGGGTCATGATATAAGATATGGATGTATGACCATTAATGCATCACTCCTATAGATCATGGCATAACCTTCTATTATGTTGGTACCAATATATACATTTACATGCTTCACCACAAAAAGCCAACTTCTGTCACCAAAAAATAACAAAGCAAATTTTTTATGCTTTCTTCTATTTCTGTTTCCTCTATCATTTATCAGGTTACCAATTTAGTTCAAAGACCTCATTTAAAAGAAATAGTTAATTCAGGGATAAGCCATTTGGAGAAGCATCAATGAATTTGTAAAGGTATTGATGCAGTGGGTGTCAAGCTTGTGTAGAGGGGTTTGAACAGCCTAGGCCTTAGTTACAACATCATGATTCTTGGATATATTACAAAGAAGTAGGATCAAAAGGTCCTTCACACCATATGAGCTCACATTTTCAACTTCAAAGGAGCACAATCCTAGCTAGTTTATCTAACTTTGGTATTCATTAAAATTAAGAAATATTGCAACAGATTGATTGTATAAAACTCGGCGAATCCTTATTCAATACTAGTTTCTATAGATGGCTCAACAGAGGAAACATAAAATACTCTCTCTCAAAGGCTCAAAGAATATAATTGAGAGCACGAAGAGGCGGGTCAACATTAGTCTCTTCTATATTTTAGAAAAACCAACCAGAATTTCATCTCTCGTAGGTCAAACTAAAAATAAAACTTGCAAATCCAACAATGAAACAAGTGTTGTCTCCCAGATAGTTCAATTCAACAAAAAATGAAAAAATGAATGAAAATAAAAAAAGAGAGTATATGAATCTAGGACAACCACTCGTGGAAGTCCTAGACATCCTTCTTGCTTAAGGCTTGGTAAGCCTACCCTCAATACCCGAATGGGCACCCCTTAAGAGAAGGTTTTTAGGTAATTTTTGCAAGTATCGTTGGCTTAAAGGGCATGATACAAATAATTGCTTTTCATTGAAAAACAAAATTGAGAACTTGATTGAGCAAAATAAGCTCCACATCTCGAAAACACTGGAGCCTTCTCAAGCAATATTCAAAGAACCCTTCCTAAATTATGTAGGCATAAGTGGGAAGGCCAAAGAGATATGTCTTTCTCCAAGAAATTTTTGTGGGAATGCTATCAACACATGTTTCGACCATGCATTACATACGGTTTACACTACTTACTACACAACATATCTCTCTCATATAATTCTAAAAAAAAGGCAAGTAATGATCCGTAGAGCACTTAAGAGTCCGCCCCCGACAAGAGCCTTGATAGAAATTCACGGAGTGTCAAAGCACCAAGTAAATTCCAAATAAGATCCAATTATAGGGAAAGAGTTGAGGAGGTCACTAGGTCCGAAAGGATCTATTAACCTCACACTTAAGAAAACAAACAAGCAAGAAGGTGATAGTCTTACCCGGGCCCCAAAAAGTATGCATTCCTAATTCATTCTATGGCATAGACAAACGTAAAGAAGTTGCGTTACCCCAATATGATCTAGAAAAGCATTTGGCCAAACTCTCCATTAACATATGTATTTTAGAATTAATCAAAACCTCACCAAAACATAGACAAGTATTAGAGAGAATTCTAGAGAAAACCAAGGTTAACGCATCCATAACTCCCGAGTCCTTATCCTTCTTTGTCTCTCTCATTCTTATCCAAACTTCAATTATATTTTCTGAGATATGCACCTTACCAAGGTCTAGGAAGTGAAGGCCAATGGAGGTTGGAACCTCTCATTCCATTACCAAACATGGGTCGATATGGGTTAGGCTATAACCCATTGATACACCCTGAACCCATACCTAAGACCACTTGGGTCAACGGTGACCTAGAGTCCACTAACACTAAGACCTATAATTTAGACCTCCTATTTGGAACCTAATTCATAGTGTTTTCTTTGTAGGCTTGATGGAAGATCCCTCTTTTCATATCAAAAAACAAAAAAAAACTATATATTTAAAAAAACCAAAAATATTTGAAAAATCTTCAAAACCCAAAAACAATAGAAAATTTTGAAAATACCAAAATGAAAGTCTTTTATATTTTCTCTCCAAAAGTTTGTCTTGAAAACACCAAAAAAATTGAGAAAACCAAATAAAATGACAAAAATTTGAAAAATAAAAAATTCCAAAAATGGGGCTTTCAAAATCATCCACAATCCAATAACTTGATTTTGCCAAAGCCTTTGTATATTCTCAATCCAAAATCATATTCATCTCTTGTCAATTACTCTTTCTAAGAAACCAAATCACTTGAGAGTGAACAAAGCAAGGAATTAAATCCCCTCATCAATGAGGATAATCAAAATTCTAAGCTGCCTGAATTGCATAGAATCCTTGATTTGGAAAAACTTTTAAGTTTCATGGGAGAACTTTTTAGAAGTGTATGTGGATGATCTTTTGGAAAAATAAAAAACCCATTGCACTCATATAGAATCTTTGCAAAAAAAATTTGAAAGACTTAGATTTTACAAAGTGAAACTAAACCCTAAAAAATGTGTGTTTGGAGTAGAATCGGGAAAGCTTTTAGGGTTTATGGTTAGCCAAAGGGGCATAGAGGTCGACCCTAAGTGTCGAGATATCATAGACATGCCTCCACCCTCCAATCTAACCCAAGTTCGAAGCCTTGAAGGTCGACTCTAACCCATTAGACGATTCATATCTAATTTGTTAACAAGATGTGAACACTTCAATAATCTCTTGAGAAAAGGTATCAAATTTGTTTGGGATTTCGAGCGTTAAAAAGCTTTTGAAAGATTAAAAACTTATTTAATAAATTTTCCAAATTTAAAACCTACAAAGGTAAGAAAACATTACTTTTGTATCTTTCCATCCATGAAAATGCATTGGGTGCTTTACTTGCTCAATATGAAGATGATAGCCATATAGAGTATGTCATTTACTATATTTCAAAAACTATATTGACATATGAAAGGAATTATCAAGCCATGGAGAAAACATGATTGGCCTTTGTATGGACATGTCAAAAATTTAGACACTATTTCTTGAATCATGAAATTTGGATAGTGTCTAAACTTGACCCTATTAAGCATCTTTTTGAAAAACCTATCCTAACGAGTAGGCTAGAAAAATGGTAGCTCATTTTGATGGAATATGACTTAAAATTTTATTATCAAAATTCCGTTAAGGGACAAACCCTAGCCAATAATGTGACTAATTTACCCCTTGAAGATACATATCCTATACTTGATAAAATACATGATGAGAGTATATTGACAAACAAGTGGGACTACCATATGAAGTCCAATTGTTTTAATGAGAATCAAGTATAAAAGATGTATTTTGATGGGGAAAGAAATCGACAAGGGGTAGGGGTAGGCATCATCATCATATCTCTTGAAAAAGGATAAATCCCAATGTCATTTTACCTAGATTTTCCTTGATCAAATAATGTGGCTAAATATGAGGCACTCGTACAAGATCTAAACACTTTGCAAAAACTAGGGACATCATACATTGAAGTCTTTGGAGATTCCATGCTTGTTGTATACCAAGTTTTGAAAATTTGAGAAGTTAAAAATAAAAAATTAATTTCATACCATGAGTTAGCTACTAAATTAGTTGACTCATTCAAATCATGCACACTCACATACATTGGTAGAGAGGATAATATTGTGGTTGATTCTCTCTCCTCTTTAGGTTCGTCTCTAAGGATTGACCCCACCCTAGGTGTTCGATCCCTAGAGATCCTACATCTACCCATTCTATCAATCCAAGATTTTTAGATTTGTCAAAATGACCAAAATCAAGAAGAAAATCTTTGGTTTCAAGTTATTAAAAACTTTTTAGAAAATAGAGGATTTCCTGAATATGCCTCTTTTAAAGACAAAGCTTCTATTCGAAAAATCTCAACACAATATGTTGTTTTGAGAGGGGTTCTATACAAAAAGAGTTTCTTTGGAGTCTTGTTGCGATGTGTCAACCACAATGAGATTAGAACCAACTTACATGAGTTTTATGATGGAGAATGTGGAGGTCATGTCAATTCCAACATGATGGCTATAAAAATACTTAGGGCGGGTTATTTTTTGTTCACCCTCAAACAAGATTGTGATGACCATGTTAGAAAGTTTCATCAATGTCAAGTGCATGAACACGCCATTCACATTCCATCATCTTCATTGCATTCCATCATTAGCCCATGATGACCTTTTACCATGTGGGCATTTGACATCATTGAACCAATTTCACCCATTGCTTCCAATGGACACAGGTTCATCATAGGAGCTTCTGATTATTTTTCTAAATGGGTTGAAGCTAGTTCTTTGATAAATGTTTAAGGGCAACATGTAGTGACATTCATTAAGAAAAACATCTTGACTCAATTTGGAGTCCCAAGGGACCTAGTGTTGGATAATGGCACCTCATTCAAAAATGAGGTGGAAAGGTTGTGTAAGAAATATGGTATCACACAACACTTCTCGTCTCCCTACTACTTTCAAGGCAACGGCTAAGCCGAAGACATAAACAAAACTCTTATAAGCATCATCGAGAAAACATTAGAAAATATTAGGGCGCGTGAGAAGTTAGGTCTATGGGCTTATAGAACTTCCATTCGCACTCCTACAAATGCCACACCTTTTGAATTGGTTTATGGTACAAATGTCATACTCCCTATTCATGCCAAGTTGCATTAATTTCATATGTCCATAGCACTTGATCTGCCCACAGAGACCCTATAACAAGCTAGACTTTCCGAGCTTGACTTGTTTGGTGAAAAGAGGTTCATTGCTATGGATCATGCACAAACATACCTACAAAGGATAAACCAACATTATGAGAAATACATAAAGGCTTGCCACTTTAAGGTAGGAGATCTTGTGTTGAAAACCATACACCACCGAGGTCCACATCTTTTTGAAAAGTGGCGTCCCAAATGGTAAGGTCCCTATGTTGTAAGAGGGGCAATGATCGATAATGAATATTGGTTAATTAATGCCGAAGGAAGAAACTTGGTAGACCTTATAAATGCCTAATAATTAAAGAAATATTATGTTTAGTGTCTACCACAAATTCTTTTCGAAATGATTTTTGAAAATTGATCTTCTTTAGTTTCTTGAAGAAGGGACTAAGTTGAATATAGGCCTCTTAACTAGGGATTGATGCTCTATGAAAAGTAAAGTATTTTCAAAATCATTAAATGACATTTCAAAATCCTTATCTTACAAGATAGGTCCTAGTTGAAAATAGTAAAATATTTTCAAATAGTATGTGTTGTTATGAAATAGGGTGCACTTGATTAGATCGAGTATCTATAGGGATAAGTTGTTTCCCTATCTCATTCTCTCGAAAGAAAAATTGGCAAAAGGTCAAAATATAAAAAAGTAAGAAAATAAACCTCCAATATAATGCTCTTCCTATAAAGGAAGAAAAATAAAAAGGAAAGAAAATAAAACCTCCAATATAGAGGTTTCCCTGCAAAAAAAAGAAAAAGAAAAGTAAAAGCTCGAAGATCAATTTTCCTCAAAATCTCATTTTTCTTATACTACGGGATGCTTCAGAAGGGACCGTAGGAAACTCATTCCCCATTCTCCTATAGCTCATCCAAAAGGAGAAAAAGTTTGTCATTATAATCCTAAAGTAGGAATACAACCTACCACTTTGAATTTCATTTTGTTTAAGGATTAGACCTTGAATGTGGGAAATGGAGTTTTGAAATGTTATTAAGCTTTCCTGATAAAACCTTTGCAGAGTAGTAGGGAATTTAAACTGAAGTAAAGAGAAATATAGCAAAGTCTTTTTAAATTGAAATTAAAGAAATCATTTTTTTAAATGATTTTTTTCACAAAACCCAAGGCATTGAGTAAAGCAATGAGGAGGCCATCCCACTTGGGTTAGTCGGCCTTCATGGGTTCTTGCATAGCTCCCAAGATAGTTCGTGAAGGTCTCTAATACCCTAGATTCATTCATTGCATCTCACACACCTCGTACACATCCATAATAACATTGTTCATGCATGATCACTACATGGGTCAACCACCATTCATATTAAATCCCCTTTAGCTAGAGGTCCTCTCCCCATCAAAATAGGATAATCTAAGAAAGAAGATTCTATCAAGAAAAGGAAAAAATTCATACTCTTAAGAAAATTCTAAAGGGTTTTATTTTTTGTCATTAACCAAATAAATTTTGATTAATGACAAAGAGGGGCATCTGTAAACACTCAAAAAAAATTTGTAAATAAAATTTTTCCCAAATACAAAATTTTTCAATTTCAAGTCTTTTCAAAATATTATTTTTAAAAGAGTCATTTAAAACTTTTGTGATTTTTCAAATATACTTGTAAAAAGAAAATATTTTGAAATCTTAAAATCATATCTGAAAAGAGACTAGATCAAACAGGAGATTTACCAAAATAAGAAAGAAGTAATTCACCCGAAAGGATAGAGACACACATCTAAGATATGCAACACCCCCAAATGTAATTGGATCAAGTCAAGTTCAAGATAAGATTCACACAAAAGAAAACCCAACTTAAGTCAAGTTCAAGATGGGCGGTACATGCAACTAGCCCATACCAAGTAAAGAAAGGGCTACACATAACCAAGCCCAATTCAAATTGAATCAAAGGAGCTAATCATCCAATTAAAGCAAGTTCAGCTAAGGTAAGAACAAGCTTGGCCACGACAAGAAGGACCAAGCTCGGTCAAGTAAAATCAAAATGAACTCGACCAAGCCGAAGTGGATGAGCTAAGGCTATGAAGCAAGATAAAGTCAACCAAAGTAAAGACAAGTCACATGATTAGCCATGAATCAAGCAAGGAGGTGGGCTGCATCAAGGGACTCGACCTAGTCAAGAGGAGTCGCACCAAGGTCAACGTCGAACCAAGGTTGGCTACATGGGAGCGAGCTACACAAAAGGCCAACTTTGACCAAGACTGAGGACCACCCATTTTCCCCATGTGATCCCATGTGACCAGGACCAAATACTTGGATTGGGTCGAGTTTGGACAAAACTAGAACCAACTCCAATTCGTGGAAGCCTCTAGGGAGATGCCAAGGAATATTATTTCTCTAGACACTTCTCAAGAACTCTATAAATTCAGCCCTTGGGCTGGGTTTTGGAGGAGAAAAAATTGAGAGAAGAGTTCCAGCAAAAAGAGAGAGAGAGGGTGAAGAAGGTGGCCAACCCCCTTAGCCATCGTCGAAAGAGAAGTCACCCAAGGAGTCCAAGTCGTTGGCCGGCCACGTTCTTCTTCATCTCCTTGTTTTCCCTTTTCAATTCAATATCATTTCACTTATAATATTTGGGAGCCATTGTCTCCAATTCATTGTAATAATCAAGAAGGAGTGTTGCAAATCCATGCCAAGGATCATCGGTAAGAGGGCTCCTAACTTGTTTGAGATTCAGTTTCTTCTACACCCAATATAGTGTATCTTATACTCTCTCATCTCTTCTCTCCTTTCTTGATTGCTGAATTTCCTTCAAATTAAATCACGAAGCCATAAGAGGGACATTAGTATCAAAGTTTTATATACAATGATATAAGTATGTGAATCGCTCTAATGGTAGATTAAATATTAATAAGTTTATATAAAGGCGGGTAAGGAGTTATGATCGCATATATATCTAAGAGAGTTATCCTCCTTAAGAGAGATTGCAGATGAGCTATCTCCCCAAATAGACACAAGTTTTCAACATAAATTTCTGTGGATGATCATTAATACATTAAGGATCAAACCGGATGCATCATTAGTTTTTAATAATAAAACTCTGATTTCAGCATTCTGCATAAATTGTGTCTAATCCTCGAATTTTCTAGCCTTCATCATTTAACAAAATATTCTAAAATTTGGTCCGAACATTGTACACACATTGGTTATTATCAAATAAAATGTTCAAGAATTTTAGACATGGGTGAGGCCAAGAATAAAATCATTAAAAACTGAACTCAACCCGAGACAAACTCTATCTATACTGAATCCCGTGATAAACCTTGGGTAAAACTCTCATAACTCTGTTTGTAGAAACTCAAAAATCATGAAAATAATCTTGCTGAAAAGCCGATTTCCATATCTTTCTAACCTAACCAATGATTTTGGATCTTAAAGGATATCGATCCAAATTAGATATGGGTGTCTAAACGGGATATGATACTTAATAAGGATATGGGTAGAATCAACCCTAAGAAAATTATGCTCTAATTAACAATTATACAATGCATGAAATATAAAACTAATTATAAAAGTATTAAGATGCAGAAATCCTAAGGTGTAGAAAATCCTAATATGCAATAAATCTTGATTTGGAAAGATCTTAAGATATAGAAAATCATGATTTGCGGAGATCATGATATGTAGTGTGTATGGATTTTAAACATTTTTATAAAATCAAATGTGCATGAGAATTAAATAAAACCTATGAAAGAATAGGATCTTTAATATGTGTAAATTAAATCAAATGTGCAAAATAATTTTAACCTAACAAAGAATTGAATTACCTATATAAGAACAAAACTAAATAATAAAGATGCAAGATGATTCAATAGGGATCGATGCAAGGACAAAGAGATTTAATGGATGCTTATAATCTAATTAATGGTAATCATAATGTGTGGATTAAAGTGATATGATGCACCTGATATGAATATGTAATGCTATAAATAATCAATGCTACTAAGATATGACATAATACAAAAGAATTAAATAGGGTGACTGATGAATGCTATGTATGTTTATGATGATCTAACAATGCATAAATGAGAAAATAGATTTACAAAAAAAAACAAAATATTTTAAGAATCCTAAGACACAAGACCTAATTATGACTAAGAAATATGGATTTAAAGTGACTAATATGGATGGAGAATAATAGTATTAGCAAATACCTAATATGATTAAGAAAAATGCAAAAAGTGTGCAATCTGTTGGGGGTTGACTAGGACTTAGATAGATATGCTCATCTATGGTGATCGGTTAAGCACATTAAGAAACTAAATGGCTGATGATACCTATTAAAATTAAGATATGAGGGTGCAAGAATTTAAAACTAAGGTGAATAAAATCGAAAAGAAACTAATTATGTTAACTAAAGAAAAGGGAATGATATATGAAGCGCTTTTAAGAGTAGTTGATCTTCTCTTTTTAATTGATTTCTCATGTTCTTAGAAAATCTTTGGAATTTCATAACTTGGCTAGATGGTGAAGGAGTTGGTTGACTTCCCTAAATGAACTTGCTTTGGATGTGTGATGATGGATCTCTCTTAAGGCAACACATACACACATCACAATGGGAGAGATGAGAGATACGATTTTCTTGAATTGATTAGATGTTTACAATAAGACAGGAGACCCCTTTTATATGAGATGAATATGGTACACAAAATTAGAAGGCTTATAATGATTTTACAACAAAATTCCAGCAACAACACTTTTCTATTTACAATTCCAATGAATAAGAAAGTTTTAAAAGAATAACAAGCCTTCCAAGCCTCATTAGTTCTCCTAGGATTCCAGCAACAACACTAATATGTAATGTATACATAAGGGCTAAACATCATGAAAGACAGTTACACAAAGTTAGGTGGCATGAGAATAGAAGAGCTAGATCAAAAATAGAAAAGGAGTAGCCAACAATTTTCATTCTTGTAAAATTTTTGAAGTTACCATTCTACATGCCCTAAGCAGCAAATTTTCTACTTGTTATTTGTAGCAGGCTCAAGAAGAAAACACAATCCATGCAAATATAAAAAAATCTAGCTTCTTGTTTTTTGTTGTTTTGCTTTCCCAAAGTAAAAAGACTGTATCATATTTTTCTTTTCAAGATACCCTAAGAAAAACTATAAATAGGGTGTTCATCACCATTGTAAGGGGCAAGAGAAGAAGAAATCAGAATTCAAGTCATCTTTGTCTCTTTGTATGTGTGGTAAGTGATCATTGTTGTAATCAACACCCAAAGGCCGGCTGCCAAGAGATGATCACCAAAGGAAATCATCTATTGCTAGGCATCCTCAATCCAACCTCATGAGTTCAATATGTTAGCCCATTAATTTTTCTTCTTTTATCAAGCCTCCTTAGTTCTCCTTCATCTATATTCAAACTTTGATAATTTAACATGAGCATCATATACCTATGCTATCATAAGTCTTAGTAGATCCCTTTTATGATTCATAGTTTTTCTTTCCTAGCCTAGATATCCATTAATTAGGTTAATCATAACATACAATTAATTTCAAGAAACTTAATATTTCAGCCTTCACATAATAGTTTATGCATCACATAAACAGTTTTTGCTACATAAGTATAGTAATTTTTCTACATATTGTTAGAGTTGATTTCTACAATAGCCATATATATTTTTATATTATTACATAGATTTCAGTATCTTGATAATTTCTCCATACACATTTATAAAAGAAAATTACATACGTAGATACATATTTCTCCAAGTATCACATGCAAACTTAGGGTTACAATATATACATAATCTCAACATCATTAAAGTTAACTATTGCATCCGAGAAATAGTTATTCCTTCATTTAGGATTTTTTGTAAATTTCAGCATACCATAATATCACCTTTGGCCTCTTAGCACCACCCATTTAAGGTTGTCTAACCCTAAGATTCATATCAACCCATTCTAAAGCATAATAGCCACTTTAGAACTAAATCTCACAATAGGTAGAGTTGTCTAACCCTAGATCTATACCTATTTAGAGATTCATAAACATTTATAGACCAAAGTCTCATTTAAAGATCCAAAACTAATTAGGATCCAAAACCAACAGGTGAAACACCTTTACCACGAACTAGTGTCATGGTTGTGTAACCAAGGCCTCTGCGTGGGAACCACCCTAGCAACTCCATTCATAAACTCTCATAGAGGGAAGATTCCCCAACTTAACCAGTATAGCGCACCGGGGCCGCGCACTCCTTTCTGCTATCAATAAAGCTTTTGTCGTATGGCTTTGTATAGATTGTGTCTTTATTGCCTTTACTCTTAAATGTTTGCCGTGTTGTGGTGTAAGTCAATCGGATGCAAAGTTCCATTCTAGGCTCTTAGCATCCAAGAGAGGGAGCCCAAATCATCTTCCCTATCAAAGGTCGTCTAAACTATTAATTTCGCTGCACTTGTGAGATCCGTTGATGCTGGCTTGACCTGTGTTGGTTGAGCGTCGGTCACGTTGAGAGGGTCATCGGCCCAGCCGACGGTTAGGGGGTGACAAAATTAGTATCAGAGCCTATACGGTCTCGTTAGATGTTCGGTTGAAGAGTTCGTGGGAAGCATTATCGCTCATGCACGATAGAACAAGGAGAGGGTCAAGGTCCATTACTTGCACGCCAGCCGAAGGAAATATTACGGTAGTGAGAGACCGGAAGTCTAAGGCATGCGAAACGACCCTTGATTAAGCTATCGGTAGTGGGGTGGTGTGGCCTCCTATCGAGACGATAATATCTGAAAGCCTAGTGTTACTCTAAGATCGAGACTTGAACTATGTCAGTTTCGTTTGCTCTTTACGGGGTACACTACAGCCATGGAGATTAGAAATTAGGATTAGAGGATCGACACATGAGGTATTGTTCTTCTGGGTTACCCGCATGATGATGGTCGTGTCTAGAGTGTAGGGCGGTGATGTGATGGAAACGTTCGTGCAAAGGGGGCACACCGAACCCCACCAGACCTTGGACATTGTCACCAAGTATAAGCCGCAATGAGTAGCGCAAGGATGAGGATGTGTGGTTGCATCAGAGTGCCTGGGTTGGCAGGGTGGCCAATATCGCTCGCGCGAATGGTTGCGCAGGACGGTGAAGTGTTTCAGAACTGTTACCCTATACATTGTCACCAAGTGTAAGTCGTAAAGAGTAGCACAGGATAGTGAAGTGTTTCAGAATTGTTACCCTATACATTGTCACCAAGTGTAAGTCGTAAAGAGTAGCGCAGGATGAGGACATGTGGTTGCACCACAATGCTTGGGTTAACTGGGTGGGCCATGTCGCTCGCACGAAAGGTTACGCAGGACGGTGAAATGTGTCAAGACTGTTGTGGTAGTCGCCACATCGGAACTGGGCACGTTGCGAAGGCACTGAGGCACTTTCAAGAGGATACATGCACTATCACAGTAGGCAAGTCATAGAGGTAAAGATAGATAGTGCATGGGCATTGGTGATTGACTTACTCAAGGACATGTGAGGAATGCTCGAATCAGAGTCGAGTCTCGATAGCCTCGGTGAGGTGAGGTGCCGTCGTGGAGATTCCAATTGGAGCATAAGCATGATTTAGCAGCGTGAGTATGGAAGCATGTGGTTGCATGTAAGTCGTGCCATCGCAGTGACCAACATTGTCCTAGCGTGAAAGGTAGCGTCGTATAGGTTGGAGGGACGTTGCACGAACATTGACTTGGGGTGCCGATAATGTGGATGGAGGCTACCTTCGGTGAGGTGAAGCAATACCTGATATATAGTGCCAAGGTCTTGGACGATACCACATGACGTAGGGTTGTGTGGGTGATCGGTCACAGTGGTTGCGTTGGTGATGTGGAGTATTAGAGGTTGAAGCACCAATGCAAGTGTTAGGTAGACGGATGGAGCTCGTTGATAACATGAGACCTCAAGTGCACCATCCAACCTTTTGGCCAACTTAAGTGCTTCGTGGAAGTTCATGCCCCAGATCCTTTAAACTTCCAACAGACAACATCCATGCTGGAGGATGTCGAAGGAAGTTGTTTAGAGTGTGGACCAAGTGGAGACGAGGATGAGTTGAGGTGGCTTCGATCCCAAGCGGGGGGCGAAGACAAGGGAATAGTGGGGGAGTAGACTGAGCGTGGTGTATTAAAGTTCAAAAACTGAAAGACGTTGCTAGGGGCTGCGATGTACATGTATTAGAGAACTCCCTTTACTAGAGGATGAAGGAGAGAAACTAGCGCGTGTGGCCAGGTTTCTCAAAGATGACGTCATGTGGTGTTGGCATCGTGAGGAGGAGGATGGTGAGGCAAGATGCGCTCACATCCACATTTTGGGAAACTGGCGAGTGTGACCATGTTTCTGAAGACGATGCCATGAGTGATGGCATCATATATAGGAGGATGTAGAGGCAAGAGGCGCTCGCATCCATATTTTGAGAAACTGGCATGTGTGGCCATGTTTCTGGAGGACGATACCATGAGGTGGTGGTGTCGCCGAAAAGATGATGCAGAGGAAGGATGCGTTCGCATCCACATTTTGAGATCTATTCAGGCAGGCTCTGTGAGAACGATTCTCCTACGGAAGACTGCGGTAGCCGAGAGAAGGAAGCTTGATGGCTTGAGGCAAAACGGATCGTGCAAGATGACATGAAGGAATGCTAGATCCTTATGTTGAGAATCCAGACATGGAGCCCGGAAGGTCATTCATTCAAGTTCCTTGATGGGTTGTAGTCATGGGTTGTGAAAAGAGCAGAATAGGATCAACTTGCAGACCCCTTTCTGAAGTGATAGTGGCGGCGGAACGTCTATATGACAATCGTCGACCAAGTAGTTCGAAGAAGAACATGCATGATACTGAATGACAGAATGGTTGGAAGAGTGGCAGTGGCAGACACTTCGCGTGATAGCCCAGATAGATCTTCCACACCAAGATACTACAGGACCATACAAGTGTGAGCATAAGGAGGACTTTGCGTGCGCTGGTAATGTTGTACAAAGGACAGGTACTTCGGATGGCGAATCAAGGGAAGACACTTTGAGGATTGATGCAAGGAGACAGGTGAAGGCCCAGGTGGGGGGATCAACGTCATGCAGGCTTAGGGATAAGACTTTCATGTACATGTCGAGTATTGTCAATGATAGGGATACCGTAGGTGTGGTTGACAAAGGCGCAACTCGGGGTGAGTTGGCGTGCGGAGGTAACCAACTTGACAGTGATGCCGCTTGAGAAATATCGGGTGCTACTGGATGGTTGTGCTTTAGGGTGTGTGCAGAGTTGTGATCAGTCATGAATGTAGTGGTCTTCAAGGATTGTGACCAACCGTGTATTGTTCGCACGTCAGCTTTGGATGATGGTCGTGTTCAGAAGGTATCAGCGCTTCGGCTCAAAGAAGATCAGAAGCAGGAGAACGCCACAAGTTGGGTGGCGCTGCAAGGTGCGGAAGAGAGGATACCTCGCGGTAGGGTGTCTTCGAAGACGGATGCCGTAAAAGAACGAAGGAGTGTAAAAATTTTGTATATCACACAAAGAAGTATGTCGTCAATAGTGGAGGACTGGTAGGCAAAGGTAACACAATGGTACCAAGTTACGATGCACAAAGACGACAAAGCATGTGTTTTGCAGGCAAGACAAGGCGAAGAATGCAAGGTAAGTGCACAGGAGCGAAGGACTCAGAGGGCAGTTGGAGGCACAACAAAAGATGTTGTATAACACTCCAAGATGCTGCCAACCGTAGACAACTTCTACGTTGAAGAATAGGAGCGGCGTGATTTGCCCAACCGCTCGATTGTGAAGGCAACGACATGCATGAAGAAGTGGATGAATCTGAAGTGGTGCGATGGTCTTGTGGTTAGACAGCATACTATAACAGTCTGGAAGGATGACGGTCCTCAACCAGTCATCTTGAGGGTAGGGGATCGGGCATGCCGACTGGAGCCCGTCCATGACGGATTACAAACTGCCTTCCATGTGAGCATAAGGCTTATCATGCGGACGTGGAACGTGCAGGCCGTAGCTACTACGGGCACCTGCACTCTAGAGGACAACTGGAGTTGCAGAACATGAAGGTACAGCGAGTGGAGAAGCCGACGAACGAGTCAAGAGCTTTAGAGTTGCAGGAGCATCACCGTGGATCTTGCCGAGAACGTCAAGAGTTTAGGTGGGGGAGAATGTAACCCCTTTACCACGAACTAGTGCCATTGTTGTGTAACCAGGGCCTCTGCGTGGGAACCACCCTAGCAACTCCATTCATAAACCCTCGTAGAGGGAAGACACCCCAACTTAACCAGTGTAGCGCGCCGGGGCCACGCACTCCTTTCTGCTATCAATAAAGCTTTTGCCGTATGGCTTTGCATAGATTGTGTCTTTATTGCTTTTACTCTTAAACGTTTGCCGTGTTGTGGTGTGAGTCAATCGGTTGCAAAGTTCCATTCTAGGCTCTTAGCATCCGGGGGAGGGAACCCAGATCATCTTCCCTATCAGAGGTCGTCTGAACTACTAATTCCGCTGCACTTGTGAGATCCGTTGAGGCTGGCTTGACTTGTGTTGGTTGAGCGTCGATCACGTTGAGAGGGTCGTCGGCCCAGCCGATGGTTAGGGCATGACAAAGGAATAAAAACCATTTTTGTGCTCAATTTCAATTCAAGTGTGCGGGTAAATTTTCCATTTTATTACCCAAAATTTTTACAATGCAAGAGCCAATCCTTGCGCGCTGGAGCAAGAAGGTAATTTAGAAAAGAAGTTAGACATGACCCACAATGCATAAAAGAAAATCGAATAAGAAGTGAGTCACTCTTGACTTAGTTTTTATTTTGTTTCTTAAAATTAAGAAGATTGGTTACGAGTTGAGGACTTTGCATAACTTAGAATTTGTACAATTAATCTTTCTTAATATAGGCCATAATTGGTCATCCTCTACCTTAGCATGAGTTTGGCATACCTCATTTTTCATTCAATGCAAAATCTATCATTATCTTGAAAAGAAGCTTCATCATTTCATTACTTAGTCCAACTATAATATTGCTTTAGCATGAGTTATTCAAAATAGGTGAGTCAAACATGGGTTAAGCCATAAAATATATGTATCAAATATGGATAGAGCTATGCAGGGTGATATATTGGTTAATGTATATGGATATAGGTTAACCAAGTATCAAGAAGGTCAAGGTTATTAGGAGATGAAGTCATGGTCAAGTAAACTAATTACATGAACCTATTTGACTTCTAAGAATTAATTAATTTTTACTCAATCATATAACATATATCTAAGCTCATAATTCATATTTTATAAAATTCAAATGGATGCATTACAATGTACAACTCGGATTGCTGAAGTTCAAGTTCATAAAATAACTTTCCAAATTCATGAATATATCACAACTTTCTAAAAACTTTTTCATAAACTTCCAAATTCATAAATATACAAGTCAAATTAATGATTTTACAAATCCATGAACATATAATTTATATTTATATATATTTCAAATTTTATACATATAATTCATGTTTATATACTTTTAAATCCAAAAATAAAGTTTTAAACTTTCCAAATAACTGAACCAAACTTTTAACCTTCTAAATCCTTAAAGAAGATTTTTAACTTTTGAAACACCTCAATCAGATTTTTAATTTCCAAATCCATGAACATATTTTAAACTATAAAAAATTAGAGACATTAATATATAATTTAGATTTATATAACTTTTGAAATCCAAAAGGACAGGTTTTTAACTTTCCATACACAAAAATCAAGTTTTCAACTTTCTTAATCCATGAACATAATTCATATTTTTGAAATTTGGAAACCATAAACATTGAAATATTGGAAATCATCAATATATAATCATATTTTTGAATTTTGGGAAATGATCGATATATAATCCAGATTTTGAACATTTTAGAAAACCTTTGAAACTTTTGGAAATAATTGAGTATAATCCAGATTTTGGAAGCTTTTTGACAATATTCAAATTTTGAAAACTTTTTGAATAAGATTCAATTTATGTTTTTGGAAACTTAGCGAAGATGTCTTTTTCAAAATACATTTCCAACCAAATTTATACATCAAACCCATCATGCACATGTACTCAAGCTTGCACATACTTGCCCATGAAAATCGAGCTCAAGAATGCATACATACATATATACATATATATATATATATTATTTATTCATTTTCATATATTTATATGTGTATATATATTGGATATCAATACATACAAATATATCAATATGATAGGACAAAGGTTTATGTCAAATGAATGGATACAATTAAGGCTTAATGATGTTTAACAATGGATGGGCTAAGGAAATCAAGCTTGGTTTTATGAAAATGGCTAAGAAAGAGGCTCAACTTTACCTTAGATGACCCATCCTAAGCTCAAATGAGCTGGTGAGCCTGTTGATGACTTCATGTTGTGAGGTCTTCTCAATTGGATCCAAAGCATTTCTATAGCTAGCTTTTTGTTACATTCAAGATTTTTATAACCATTTCACGTGCTTTAAAAATGAATATCCAAAACTAATTCTATGAACTAAATTTAGATTTTTCTTAAGAAAATTTTTGGTGTTTACAAAGATCTCAATCGTTGACATCAATGGTTGAGAAAGTAAAAAAATATTATTGTAGTTTTTGGAGGTGCGTTAAATGCACCTAGTATTATTTTACTTTTGCTTTGAGGATCTTAATGATTGATTTTAAAGATGGAACCATTGGGACCTTTAAGTACGTTTGAGCATGGTTGAGTGTGCGTATGAACTATATTGTCTCTCTCTCTCTCTCTCTCTCTCTCTCTCTCTCTCTCTCTCTCTATATATATATATATATATATATATATATATATATATATAGAGAGAGAGAGAGAGAGAGAGAGAGAGATGGTGGTATAAATGAAATAGATGGCTAAAATAAAAAACTGAAAAACAAAGAGTTGCTTTTTAATAAATTATAGTTAAAGTTTAAGTGTATTCGCTCTCTAACCTCAGAAGTCCTCGACCTCTTGCTTGCGCAAGGCATGGTCACACTCCCCAGCATACCCGAGGGGGCACCCCCAAAGGGTGAGTTTTTGAATAAATTTTGCAGGTATCATAGTCTCAAGGGTCATGATACAAATAAATGTTATACACTTTTGAATAAAATAGAAGGCTTGATAGAGCAGGGCCGACTCAAGTTCTCCGAGGAACCGGAGCTTGCCTAAGCTGTGCTTAAGGAGCCCTTCCCCAACCATGTAAGCACTAGCGGGAAGGACAAAGAGGTATATACTTTCTCAATTCTCCTGAATGGTTTGGAACATGCATGACATCACTACTTGTCACACACCACTGCTCGTAATAAAAAAAGCCAAACAAGTAGTGATCCGGAGAGCGCTTAGAGTCCCGTACCCGGCTAGAGCCTTATTAGAGATTCGGGGTGCTCCAAAGCACCAAGCTAGAGCTCACCTAGGAACGAGCCATAGGGAGGGTGTGGATGAGGTGACTAGGTCCGAAAGGATCTACCAACCCCCACACTTAGCAAAAGATGCTAGCAAGGAAGTGGTCGTTGTCTCCGGCCCTTCAAAATCATGCATTCCCAAAACATCACATCTCACGGGTAAAAACAATGTGTTAACGCCATATGATTTCGAAAATCACCTTGCTAAGATTCTCATAAACATGTCTATCCTAAAACTCATCCAAACATCTCCTAAGCATAGATAAGTCTTAGAAAAAGTCTTACAAATGACCAAGGCTAACTCAACCATAACCCTTGAGTCCCAATCCTTCCATTACACAGCCTACAAAATCAGAGTCACCTTAACTTCTCTAAGCCCAAGTTTCATCGTGATCACATGATACGATGGAAACGCATCCAAACCTATAGGAGTCATAGAGTTACCCATAGAAGTAGGGGGTATAAACCACTCAGGGGTATTCCATGTCTTAGACATACACCCCCATTACAACCAGCTCCTAGGAAAACCATGGATACATACCCTTCGGGCCATGCCATCCACCTTTCATAGGTGTGTCAAAGTTTCCTTCGAAAATCAAGTCGTGGTAATTCTAGGAGAAAACCATCCTCAGCTTCGAGGAGTTCAAAATTTCTAATGCTTATCAAGTCACCAAATGCATGAGTCAAACTTAAGTAAATCATTGGTCGACCTTCCCAAGTTCATCCTAAAACCTAAGTTGTCTCATGAAAATGAAACAACCCAAGGCTTGCCCACCCAAGACCATCTCAAACCTAGGTAAAACTAAAGCCCAAATCCTCTCCAAGTTCATAAAAATGTTTGAGCATTTCATGGACGACACCAAGTTCCAAGGCCATCCCCTTTATAAAACATTTTCAAAATGGAAGAAGCCTTGAAACATGATGTTGAACATGGGTTACATGCCTTATCAAGGCCTAGGAAGCCAAAACCAAGATCGTCTAGAACCCATTATGTCAAACCCAAACCCAAACCCAAACTGGTACGGGATAGGCTACGCCCCATCCATATCACCCAAACCTTCACCCATGACCACTTGGGTCAAGGGTGCCCTAAAACCTTCTAACATCGAAACCTATGACTTAGAACTCTTGTTTAGGGCCTAATTCATAGTGTTTTCTTTGTAGGTTTGATGGAAGACCCTACCACATCCGAAAATCCAAAAAAATCTAAAATTTACAAAATCTAAAAACATTTAGAAAACCCCCAAAACCCAAAAACAATAGAAAATTTTGAAACTCCTAAAAAAGAATGTGATTTGTATTTTCCCTCCTTCCATTTTTTTACAAAAAGCCAAAAAAATCGAAAATTTTGAAAATCTCAAAAAGAATGTGGTTTTTGTTCCTTCCATGTGTTTACAAAAAGCCAAAAAAATTGAAAAGCCTGAAAATACCCAAAACAAAGTTTTGTACATTCCATCTCCAAAGATCAATTTTGAAAAACTCAAAAAAAATTAAAAATTTCGAAAAACCCAAAAATGTTGTCTTGGTGAAAAGCCCTAGTCATTTGAAAACTTTAAATATTCCAAAATCATGTGTTTTGCCTAGCACTTCCATAGAACCCAAAATTCTCGAGAGTGATCAAAGCAAGGAGGAAGATCCCCTCATCCATGAGGAAGATCAAGCTTCCTGAGTTTCATAAAATCCTTGACTTAGAAAAACCTCCAAATTCTGTAGGAGGGGATTTTATGGAAGTAAATCTAGAGAGTGAGTCTAATCCCAAGCATGTTAAAATAGGTGCATGTTCGCATGAGCATGAAAATACCTCATTCATTGCATTCCTCAATTCATATGTAGACGTGTTTGCATGGACCTACGAAGACATACCAGGTTTAGACCCAATGGTAGTAGAGCATCATCTTCCCCTATAACTAAATGCCAAACCCATAAAGCAAAAGCTTAGAAAGATT
Source organism: Brasenia schreberi (assembly GCA_036023115.1). Classification (NCBI taxonomy): domain Eukaryota; kingdom Viridiplantae; phylum Streptophyta; class Magnoliopsida; order Nymphaeales; family Cabombaceae; genus Brasenia; species Brasenia schreberi. The sequence goes on from JAYKKT010000082.1 coordinate 20,004,149, forward strand.
CACCCCTATGTGCACGCAAAAGTGAAAGAGAGTTTAGAAAATCTTTTAAAATCCGGATTTATAAAACCCATTACGTACTCTGAATGGCTTTCAAACATTGTTGTAGTTCAAAAATCCAATGGGAAAATTCGGATTTGCATTGATTTTAGAAATTTGAATAAAGCTACTCCAAAAGACAATTTTCCTTTACCAAACATTGATTTGATAGTGGATAGCACTGCAAATCATGAAATATTTTCTTTTATGGATGACTATTCGGGTTATAATTAAATTAAGTTAGCACCAAAAGATGAGGCAAAAATTGCTTTTACTACAACTTGGGGCACATACTGTTACACGGTTATGCCATTTGGTTTGAAAAATGCCGGTGCTACATACCAAAGAGCTATGACTACTATCTTTTATGATCAAATCCATGAGCTCTTAGAAGTATATGTGGATAATCTTTTGGTGAAATCAAAAACCCGATTTACTCACATTGAGTCTTTGCAAAAAGTTTTCGAAAGACTTAAGCTTTACAAAGTGAAACTAAACCCTAAAAAATGATGAGCTTTGTTCAAAGGGGCACTAAAGTAGACCCCTCTAAGTGTCGAGCCATCATAGATATGCCTCCACCATCCAATTTGACCAAAATCTGAAGCCTCCAAAGTTGCCTCCAAGCCATTAGGAGGTTCATTTCAAACTTAGCAACAAGATGTGAACCTTTCAACAAGCTTTTGCGAAAAGGGATAAAATTTTCGTGGAATGATGAGTGTAAAAAAGCTTTCGAAAGATTGAAAACTTATTTGGTGAATCCTCCAATTTTGAAACCTCCAAAGCAAGGAAAACCTTTACTACTTTACATTTCCATACATAAGAATGCATTAGGCGCTTTGTTAGCTCAATATGAGGATGATAGCCACAAGGAGTATGCCATTTATTATATTTCGAAAACTCTATTGGCATATGAAAGGAATTATCAAGCCATGGAGAAAATGTGTTTGGCATTGGTATGGGCTTGCCAAAAGTTTAGACATTATTTCCTACATCATGAGATATGGATAGTGTCTAGGCTTGATCCGATCAAGCACTTGTTTGAAAAACCTATCCTAACGGGTAGGCTTGGTAAATGGTAGCTCCTCTTAATGGAGTATGACTTGAAATATCACCACCAAACCTCCATTAAGGGGCAAGCCCTAACTGATCATGTGGCCAAATTCCCCTTGGAAGAAACATATCCCATACTTGATGAAATGCCCGATGAAGACATATTTGCAAACGATATTCAAAACCATGTTTTAACAAACTGTTTTAATGAAAACCAAGTATGGAAAATGTACTTTGATGCGGCACGTAACCAACAAGGGGCAGGTGTTGGAGTCATCCTCATATCCCCCAAAAAGAGAGAGATTCTCATCGCAATTCGTCTAGATTTTGAGTGTTCAAATAATGTGACTGAATATGAGGCTCTCATACAAGGCTTAAAATTTTTGAAAAATCTAGGAGCATCATGCATTGAAGTCTTTGGAGACTCTTTACTGGTTGTAAACCAAGTTTTAAAAATTTGGTAAGTCAAAAATGAAAAACTCATTTCATACCACGAGTTAGCCACCAAGTTGGTCGATTCGTTCAAGTCATGTACACTCACTCATATAGGGAGAGAGGACAACACCATAGCAGATGCCCTCTTTGCCTTGGGATCTACTTTAAGGGTTGATCCCACCTTGGAAACTCGATCCTTAGAGATATGACACTCACCCATTCCATCCACACACGATTTAGAGATTTGCCAAAATGACCAAAATTCAAATGACAAGCCTTGGTTTTATGACATTAAAAACCTTTTAGAAAATGGAGGATTTTCGAATATGCTTCTTCAAAAGATCAAGCTTTTATTAGAAAAATTTCAACCCGATATGTAATTTTGGGAGGAGTGCTTTACAAGAAAAGTTTTACGAGCATCTTGTTGCGATATGTAGACCTTGAAGAGGCTATGACCATAATGCATGAGTTCCCCGATAGAGAATGTGGAGGCCATGTCAATGCAAATATGATGGCCATGAAGATACTTAGGGTCGGGTATTTTTGGTCCACCCTAAAACAAGATTGCCATGATCATGTTAGAAAATGTCATCAATGTCAAATACATGGGGATATCATTCATACCCCATCGTCCACTTTACATTCCATCATAAGCCCATGAACTTTTGCCATGTGGGCATTTGACATCGTAGGACCCATATCCCCGAGTACATCGAATGGACATAGGTTCATCCTAGCAGCCACCGAATATTTCTCTAAATGGGTTGAAGCTACATCCTTGGCTAATGTCCAAGGACAACATGTAGTGGCATTCATTAAGAGAAATATCTTGACCCGATTTGGAGTTCCAAAATACCTAGTGTCCGATAATGGTACCCCATTCAAGAATGAGAAGATGAAAAAGTTGTGTGTTACATATGGCATGACTCAACACTTCTCATCACCCTACTACCCTCAAGGCAATGGCCAAGCCGAAGCCACAAACAAAACCCTCATAAGCATCATTGAGAAAACCATAGAAAAGGGTAGGACATGGCATGAGAAGCTAGATGAAGCCTTGTGGGCTTACAGAACTTCCATCCGAATCCCTATAAATGCTACCCCATTCGAGTTGGTCTATGGCACGAATGCCATACTCCCCATTCATACCAAGCTTCATTCATTCCATACATCACTTGCATTAGATATTCCATTAGAGACCCTTCAGCATACTAAAATGATTGAACTTGACTTGTTAGATGAAAAAAGACTCCTTACTATGGATCATGCACATGCATATAGGCAAAGGATAGCCCGACACTATGATAAGCACATGAAGGCTCGCCACTTCAAAGTGGGAGACCTAGTGCTCAAAACCATTCACCACCGAGGCTCCCACCCCCTTGGAAAGTGGTGGCCCAAGTGGGATGGTCCTTATGTTGTACGTGAAACCACCACTAACAATGCTTATTGGTTAATTGATGTTGAGGGTAAGAACTTAGTAGACCATATAAATACTCAACATTTGAAAAAATATCATGTATAGGATCTAACATTTTCAAAAATGTTCTAAATGTGATCTCCTTTGAACTTCTTTAAGAAGGATCAAGGTGGATCGTGTGACCCCAAACAAGGGAATTAAGGCCTTATGAAAGGTAGAGCTTTTCAAAATTTATGGGCTACATTTCAAAATTTTCATCTTACAAAGTTGAGCCTTGTTCAAAATAGCAAAATATTTTCAAGTGGTGTATGCTATTTCGAAATAGGGTGATCTTAGACGAATTGAGTAGACCATTGGGATAAGTTTCCCCCCATTTCACTTCTCCTTTCCAAAAAGGAAAATTTGGCAAAAATAGAAAAGAGGATATAAAAATCCCTCCAAAATTTGTCTTCAAAAGAAAAAGAAAAGCAAAAGAATTCTTTGATTGAAGAAAGAAAAGAGGGAAAACAAAAGAAAAAATCCTCCAAAAGAGAATAGGAGGCCCTCTATGAAAGAAGAGAAAAATTACCAAAAGCTCAAAAAGAGCAAATTTTCCACCTCTTGGTTTTAAACCATGAGACACTTTAGAAGGGACCGTGGTTATTCTTTCCCTATCCCCATGACTTATCCTAGTGGAGAAAAGTTTTGTCTAGGAAAATCCTAGAGTAGAAATAGGATTTACTTACTTGAATTTTATTTTATTTGAGAATTAGACTTTATTAGGTAAGTAGGAAAATTTTGCAGTGTCTCCTGAGTTTTCATATAAAACATCTATCAAGTAGTAGGTATTATGACTCAAGTAAAGGGAAATACAAGAAGATGAAAATCCTTGGTATTGAGGCTAAAAGGACTTACCCTTTCTTTTTGAAAATTTTGAAAACCCTAAACATCAAGCAGCATAAGGCCATAATCACTTGGGGCAACCGGCCTTCATGAGCCTCCCAAGTTCGATCATAGTACGTTAAATCATATGCATATCACTCATATCATTCACATGCCCATACATGCATATAAGACCGTTGAGTGCATGATCTCATTTAGGACCAGGGCCATAACAAGTTAAGTACCCTTTTGGCTCTAAATCCCCACTTACTTATCCTACGGGAAAAGGGTTTTAGGAACTTGGATGATCCATGCTCTCGAGAAAGGTTCGGGAAGAAAAGTAAAAGGGTATTTTCTTCTTGACATTATCCAAACACAGTTGGATTAATGCCAAAGAGAGGCATATGTAAACACCCGAAAATAAAATTTTGAAATAAAAGGTTTTTCGACAAACTTTGAGTTCAATTCCCAAATACCTTTTTGAGAAGTTAAAAACGTGAAATGCAAACTTGTTTAGAATTTCAAGTTTCAATCAATTCAAAAACTCGGGTTTTGAACCAACGTTTAGTTTCAAAACCACCAAGCTTGGATTACATCATACAGAGGAGCTCAATGCAACCCAACTTCCAACCATCAAGTCCCAATCCAAGGACCGAAGGTGGAGTTTGATTCTGCCAATACGAGCCGAAACATCAAATGAGAAAATGCATATCAAGGCCTACTTCACCAAAGGCACACACACTGGATGAAAGTGGTTCAAGGACCAGCTCATTCAAGTCTAAGATTGGAAGCAATTCATCCATATAAGTTCAAGCCATGAAGAAGATCAAAACCAAGCAAAACTGAGTTTAGCTGATCAAGATGGGGCCAACATGAAACCAACAAGCTAGATAAAATCAAGCCCAAAACCGTGATGAATCAAGAAGGAAGGAATTGAGCTACATCAAGGTAAAAGATGGATCATTCAAGAATTAAGTTCAATCATGGTTGAACCTATACAAATGAAAGAGGCCAACTGGGCATACCCAGCCCCAATTTGGTATCAAAGTGAAGACTAAATTGATACATGGCTAAGACATCATGCTAAGACCCAGCCAAGTCCAAACCGACTGCACCAAGACTAGTCCACATGGGGCTGGTCTAAGTCCACAAAGGGGGACCACTTGCACATGGGATTAAGTGGATCAAGGAGTCTCTAAGGAGCTGATCCAACCCGTCCCATAGAGTCTCCTAAAACCAGCCCCCCTTGGCCTATAAAAAGGGGCCAAGGGGGGGCGTGAGATCCATCTTGAAAAGAGTGGAGAGAGAGGCTGCCTAAAAGGGGAGTGTATGCTAGGCTAGGAGCAGAAATTTCCAACAAGGAGGGACGTCCATTAGTGTGGGAAGAAGAGGGAGCTAAGTGAGAAATTATGAGAGCTAGAAGGAAGACGATCAAGCCTTGGCCGACTTCATTCTTGAAGTTCGGTTTGTCACATTCCAAAAATCGTGTAAGACTCCTTTTGCTCAATCCCAATTTTGATTCTCTTCATTTGATTCATTAAATGGGGTTATATTAATAGAGTTTCATCTCCTCCCAAGTTGTAATAATTTAGAGTTTATGCAAATTTTATTTGATGGATGAAACACCATACACACACGCACACTAAATGTTTGTTGATATGCTTCTTCCTTCATATATACTATAGACCCTCTATACTTCTAATCCCTTCCATGCATAAATTATAAAATAGTTTCAATTCCTTTACATTTCAACAATTTAAATTCCGAGTTAGTGTTGTTGCAATTTGCTTTGGTGTAGGTTTTGTATTTGCACGTATTCTCTACAAAACTGAAACTCATTTTCTACATCTGCATCTCTGATTGCTATATTTTTAATTCCTTACTCCGTGATCCAAATGTACTGAAATTTTAGGAACATTATCTGCACACACAAAGGTCTTAGAAATAAAATCTGCAAGAATTTTAGTACCGTGCAACCCCGTGATAAAATCGGATAAAAATCAACTCATTTTCTGAACTTTTGGTGCACAGTTGGATTTCCTGAAACAGAGGTTGGGTAAAAATCTCATATCTCTGTCCACAAAATCCAATTCATTTGATTTTTGATGCATTGGAAAGATAACATCTACAGCTTTCCAACAACATTAAAATCATCAAAATCGGAGTTCTGGTTAGGGAGATATAGGCTCATCTTTGAGTCTTTGTATTTTTATGACAAAACTGTTCCAAATTAGTGAGTCAGTCTGCTTCAAATATTTAATTTTGAATCAATGTTGCTCTGAATTCAGATTTGTAAAAGGCTACAGGCTCTCCATACTACCAGTTTGCTGGTAAAAATTTAAAGATTTTTAAAGACCTATAGCATGTTCAAATCCATTTTATAAACAAGCTTTGAAAACATGATCCTCTGTTTTTCATAAGCTTATGCATTTCAAGCATTGAATCAAAGTGCACAACTCAAAACTTTTTCAAAAATACTTGTTCACGTGCAATGGAGTTGCATTTGCTGCAAAATTGAAATTTCTAAGCGCTCAATACCGACCCTTGAGCATCGGCTCAAGAAGGTTTGAGTGAAAATATCCCGCTTGCCAACAATTGCCCAAGAAGTCTAAAATCTTCAAAACATTTGCTAGTTTCTAAACTGGTTGGCACGCTCGCGCAAGCGTAGATACGAAAAGTTTTATTTAAAGTTTTCATAAACTTTGGAGTAAAAATTTTCATATCTACATGAATGTCGCCGTATCTTCGATCGAGGGAATGGCACTGAGGTGCAGGTTGAGAGTTGGGTCGTGGAAGGGAGTGATGAACATAGCCATAGCAGCCATCGATAAGTATCCGATGATACTGGGGTGTGATTTCTTGGTAGCCGCACAGGCGATGGTGGTTCCTTACCTTCAGGGATTGGTCATTGTGCACAAAGGGCAAACATGGCTTGTATCGTGTGTGGATCCGGGTAAGGCACCAACGATGTTGACGTGCGTTGCATACTACCTGACAGATGAGAGGTCGGCGGTAGGACCGAGGATAGTTAATGACGGGGGGTCATTCCATAGGGGTAGGGTCGGGCGCCAAGTTAGGTCAGCACAGGGGCAGGCGCATTAGGTGGGAAGGTTTTTCGAAGGTGTCAGGCCATAGCGAGGGGGCGCCAGCGCTAGTGCCCGCGCACCGAGGTAGAGAGCTAGCATCGGGGTATGGCCGCGGCAAGCGGGTGACCAGCGCTAGGGCTGCGTCAGGCTGTAGGAGGCAAGAGACTCGCGCCAGGGCGGGACAGTGCCGTCGAGAGGTCGGTGGTCAGCACCAACGACGCCAGAGAGGTGCTCTTGAGGAGAGACGGTCCATGAAGACAGGGAACGTGCCCGAAGCTGGTAGGAACGGAAGCCCAGTAGACCAGGGTAGTGAGACGTGCTCAGCTGGGAGACCGACGAAGGCATGGCACACGCTCACACGACCTCGAGGGCGAGGTCATGCTTCGCCGGGGGAGAGTTGTTACGGGCAACAATTCTACGGCGCTAGCACCCGTGTGCATCCTTCCACACCATTCATCCAACAACTTCAGAGAGCTCGCGCATCGGGCGATGCCGTGCGGAGGCGCGCGCACCATAAACCTCCTTTGCTCCTTGGTTCAATTGGAAGGTCTTGGCGTCATGTGTGGGTGCGTAAGTCATGTAAATAACCTAGGCATAGATCGAGTCAAGTGTGTCTAGAGATTAGGGAACCGGTTTACATATGTGGACACGGGTTAGCCTAACTAAGTGTGGTTAGTGCTTAACTCAACAGCCGGCTCTATAAATAGAGCACGGGTGGACAGGTTTGAAGAGGAGGAGTGTTAGTGAGTAAACGGGTCTTAGCTTGGGAATAGGCAAGTCGCTTAGGTGAGCAGGGTGCTTAACCCGAGTGAGTGTGAGAGTTCTCTTGAGAGGAGAGAGACCTCCCTAGCCTGGTTCAGAGTGAACCGAGGCCAGGCCAGTCCCAAGGCTGTCTGTAAACCTCCCTTAGTCAGCGGAAAGCCAAGTGCAAGATGTGTTCTGTATTCCGTTTGTTCAAGTGATGAATAAAGTGCCTATTCGATAAGACTTCCGGTAAGAGTGATCTTGTTCCAGCGTCGTGCTTGTGCGTACAACCGGTCCAGCTCTCGAGTGAGCCAGATCGTCGCAAGGTGTTGGATACTTCCGCACAGAAAAGTAGAGGACAGCAGTTGATCGGGTGAGATCCACGCGAACAGATGCAGTTCTGCGCAGAAACGGACAGCTGAGAGAACCGTGAGCGATTCTCTGCTATCACGGTGAGATTTCATATTTTGAAATAAATTTTGTGACAGACCCCATGATGCGCTCTCGTGGACCGTATGGAGAGAACCTCTACTGGAGCAGTGGGTCGGACGCTAGTGCAGCTGATGCAGTTACCTATTAGGTGGCAGAACGCCAATACTACGACGACAACAGCAACACCTGCACTGCAGGGAAGGAGTGTAGGCACTACACCTAGGTCGTGTGGCGTGACTCTCAGCGCCTATGCTGTGCCAGGGTCAATTGCAACAACGGTGGAACTTGCATCATTTGCAACTACGACCCTCGCGCTAACTATCGACGCCAACTCCCATACTAGTTGCTATCACAATGCTACTAATGTGTGTGTGTGTGTATATATATATATATATATATATATATATATATATATATATATAGAGAGAGAGAGAGAGAGAGAGAGAGAGAGAGAGAGAGAGAGAGAGACTAATATGCTTATTCGTCTTGAAAATCTCAACTATTCATCCAAAATGAATCGATGTTTGAGTTGAAAACAAAACGAAAATGTGTACATTGAATCAACATTACAAGAAAAGTGGTTAACGCCTTTTCCTTCGATTTGTAAGCATTGCAGTTCGGTTTGCCATGCTTTACAAAGTGTGACAAAAATGAGCGTGGAGAATCAAAATCAGCAATATGATCACCACGCCATTACCTACGCTTTATAGCATGGAAAGCTTGTCACGCTTTTTTTCAGCACTTTAAGGCATGAAAAATTTTGTGCGCTTTTGACACTTTAAAGTGTGAGAATTATTTCTATTTCAATTCCCTGCTCAATTCCTCTGTAGAGATTTTGCCTATCCACTTTCCTCCCTAAACTCGTATCAGAAGTTCCATAGCTAAATTCAATGGTAGTCATGTCACTCCTTGAGAATTTTTAACATGAATAAAATAACACGGATTTTTCAATAAGAACACAAATTCATTAACTAGATACATCCAAGTATAAAGTAAATATAATTTCATTGATTACATAAATATTTTTAATTTATATACTTACTCTAACTCTTCGTCTTCTGACTTCCTTCACTTCTCAGAGAGGATATCCTGAATCTCTAAAAATGTGATGTGCCACACCACGGCTAGAATAGCTCCTCGAACGTGACTTCAACGACTCTTGGAGAGAAAAGGTTCTAGAGCATGAACCTCTCCGAGGGGTTGATATGCTGTAGTTTTGTGAACAAATGGGCCTGGAAATGGAAAACTTTACTCAGATGGACACTCACCATAAAAGATTCGCTAAAAAGACATAGTAAAAGTAAAGTTCGTTCCTCCGCATCAACAGTCCAATATCAATGTGCACTTTGAAACATTAACAAACACAAGCAAGGTAAAAAAACCTTAATTGCAAGCAGAAATAACAATTTCCCCCAAAGGAAAAAGCCACACCTCGAAAATAAATTCATCCACAATGTGAACTGGATTCTTTTTTCTTTTTCGATCTATTTCAAAGAGTTTTAATGTTTAAACAAGGAGAACGCTACCGCAAAATTTTGTTTCGTACACTGCTGATGTAGATCCGCCATTGATGGCTGATCGGCACTCAAGGTGTTAGCCGGCCTGCCTGGTCTCTCGGCTCCACAACATGCAGGGTTGGGGTTTGATTCCTGCAGGTGCGCATGCATGTCTTCAGCATCCCATTACAACCAAAGAAAAGACCCATTGGTAATATGTCCGACCAAGGTTGCACCTCTCACCTCCCATGCTAGACCAGCTAAAATTTATCACTCGGCTCCCAAAAAAGAATCAAGAAAATCTGTCAATTTTCAAGAACAAGAAAACCTAGATACTGTAGCTAAGCCTTTTCCCACATTAGGTAGAGTCGGCTAGGGGTGTAATGAGATGATTTCTTAAAAAGTCACCTATCCTAATACTATTTTTGTCAAGCATGCTTTATTTCAGAGTTCAGATGAGAACCACCGGTGAATTTATGTTGAAAATGTCACTCCTTTAAAGACTTGATAAGAACACAATCCTCCCAATTTATCCAACCCAGACGAGAATGATCCCTTCCATAGGCAGAGTTTGGTGCAATCCTAGAATGTGACACCAAAATTAACAGAAGGCGAATTCATTTGCAGCTGATGCCCCAGGTTCAACTCCCTTTGGAATGGATGTCCATCGTAAGATAACGTGGTGGGGCAATCGCATTGTATCAAGGGTACCATCGCGGAAGTTTTAATGGAACCTACCCTAGATTTTTTTTATTTTTGGTTACAAGAGGAGGCTGAAGACAACCATGATTACTTTGATAGCAGAGTGGTGTTTTTGATCGTGGTTCTATGTTGCAACTCCCCTTCGGGGTTTACCTCAAAGGGGTTCTCCTATGAACAACTACACATTGCTTACATTGATAATAGAGAGCAATGGGTTTGTTCAGAATCTTTTCACAGGTCTCCAGTAAGGGCTTATCTCGATTTAGGGTTCTCATCATGAAATAAGAAAAAGAAACTCATGCAAGTATATATTTTGTGATTTTAACCAAAATCGAACTAGCTAAAAGGCCAACACTTCCCCTGCTTAGGTACCTCGTCAGGGAGTGCATTCAACTGCAACATGAAGACAAATTTATGAACTTCCATACCTTCTTATGAGTGCCTTCCAGATACATCATAACTTTTATGGGTAAAATTCAGTTTATGATCCCACAATTCATGCGTCATTTGAATCCTGAAACAATGAACTAAGAAATATAAACGATATTTGCTTGGTAGGCTTTTTCCAGATTAGTATTTCATAATAGGTCGTGTGTGTTTGCGTGTGTAGTGAAGGTCAAAAGCTTAGTTAGAATTAAGAGTTATGTACAAACTTCTTTTTATATAATGAACACTTCATTGCTGTAACGAAAAGGAAGCATAGGTCTTTGCCATTTGAGAGGAACTTTTCACAAACACAAAATGCCAAGAAGCCGTGTCATTTAGAACGAACAAATCAAACAACCTATGTTACGAAATCACAAATCATGTCCATATGCATATGGTTCCACTCTTATCAGCAGAGGCCAAGGGCTTTCCGAGCCCACTCCATGAACAAGCCAGAACCGGAGCAGTGTGTTCGACCAACCTGCTTACAACATCGGCTGTTAATCTTGACCACACATATACGGCACCATCAGATGATCCAGCGGCCACATAGTTGTCATCAGAACTTATGCAGGAGCGGCTCCAGTTCGTCGCAACCTTGATACCAGTTGCTTTGAATGTGCCACAAACCTCCAATGTTCTTATGTCAAAGAGATTATGCAGGTTATCCCTACCACAAGTAAGCACAGTGTTGCCGCTGCGGGATAAAGTAATTGATGTAACAATATGAGAGTGAGCAGCAACTTCACTCATTAGATTTCCGGTTCTTGTATCCCATAAACGTAGGTTTCCATCAACATGACCACTGCATATAGTCTGGCCATCAGCACTGAAACAAAGTGCATTGCAGTTGCTATGTGACATGATAGTATTCAGACAATACCCTTTCTGAAGGTCCCAAATCTTTATTGTTCTGTCATAAGCAGAACTCACTAAGAAACGGTTCGATAGTTTGCCAATATCAACAGCACAAACTTTATCAGTATGCCCAGTCAAACTATGTTGGATTCGACCAGAACCCACATCCCACATGTACAAGTTGTTGGAGCTACTTGCAGCTATAACTAACTTGTTATCATGAGAAACGGCAAGGTCAAGCACTGAGCCGAGGCAGCCGGAAAGGGATCCACATAAAACACCAGTGTTCGTGTCCCAGAACTTGACATTCTGCTCCTGCCCGCCACTGATTAACTTGTTTAAGTTGTGTTCAAAAATCGTTGCATTACAGCAGCCTCTATGTGCTGGAATCTTGCGCTTGCAAGTAGATGGAGCAGCTGACTGTGCAAAATCTCCAGCAACCTCACTGCCATGTCGAACAATGCCATCAACATGCTGCAGTGCAAGTTGTTGTAAGCTGCTTGCCCTTAGTCGATTCCTCAGATCTTCATATAGAGCATTAGCCTATAAAAGTAAGGGGTTGGTTTACATGAGATGGATGCAATTAAGACGGTTTCACTGATTGTTCTTCTGAATCAAGAGACCACTTTAGTATTACAGGGGCCTCACAGAACTCTTACCAGGAACAGAGGCCAGAATATCTAATAATACATGGCCTCAGAAAGGAAAGCAAGATCCAACAAAAACCGAAGAATATACGTCTAACCTCCAACCTATCGTATACAGCAAGAAAAGACCTCAGGCACCAAAAAAACATAGAGAGAAAAGAGGGTCTTCTGACAGTTAATATGGTAAACAAGTCCAATTTTTCCCATTTAGGTTGAATCCTATCCTATGCCTATATTTCTCTCCAATTCAGATGATACTGAAGGGATTTTGCTGAAACTGTTAGTTTGGAGATTTTCTTAAAAGTTGATCATTGCTTCTCTGATCTCTCCATCAGAACAAGGAGGTTATTATCATTACTAAACTTATGGAAGAGATGAAACAACAAATGTGTGCAAAAACAGAGGTTGAATAGTACATAAGGATTAGAACAAAGTTTCTATTCTTTAGAATACATTCTGGGAAAATACAATGTCCTTTGAATAGAAGAATCATGTCTTATTGAATGTTGCCTTTCAAAGTATGAACCCTTCATCACACCTCTAAAAACTGGAGCATCAGCTATCACATCAAACCTTCGCAAAGCTAAAAGCTTGACAAAAAGCAAGTCTGTAAAAAGTCAAATGTACTCCTAGCTCAGAATAGCAACGTTCCGGCACCATAAACTCTAGAGACAGTGACAAAACCTTCAAGAAACATGATAAATAAGTGATATATTTTCAGCCAAAGCTCAATGCCTAGATCCATCAAGACATGTCTTCTACATACAACTTCTTGTCAATTAATCTCAAAAGCTTGACTACATGTATTTTGAGTTCAAACAGCATTCTTAGCCACAGCATCGTTCTCTTCTAGTATGAGGGAACTATAAACAAAGTCATGTTTTACAGAGGTCGCCACCAGTATTCAGAACCAACAGACTATCAAAGATATGAATATACCCTATCGCATCCTTGCCTTAAATATGTATGAACTAGACGTCACAAGTTCGCAGCTTTGAATATATGGACGAAGTCACTGATATCACGATGACTAAACAAACCTTGTCAAAGGGCAATGCTGCCAAAAAGGTCAGTTGTACTTCAACCTCATAACAGCTCTCTTTTGGTAAATGATATAGATTTCATAAAACAAGTTAATGTGCAATCACTGTAATGTTTCATGGCCTCTATTGCTCTACATATCAAACAACAAAAAATAAGGCAAAAGGATAAGCATCACTTAATCTGACCAACGCATTCTGTTTCATGGCCTCTGTTGCTCTACATATCAAACAACAAAAAATAAGACAAAAGGATAAGCATCACTTAATCTGACCAACGCATTCCATCATCCTTTTGTTGCATTCTACTGCAAAACAATAAGAATTACCCATTAAGAGTTTACTACATTTTCATCAACTATTCTTTTGAGGCATGTTTCTGTGTAAATAATAGAAAAGTGGCTAGGAAAACAATTTATTTGTTTCCAAGGAGTATTAAACTATTAAGACCTAAAATTTGTGAAATTATAAGTTTTTATCAGAAAGATATCCACCTATGGAGGTAAAAAACTCACTTTTCTCTCAAATTTTCCACCTATTCTTTCTTGAAGCAAGCAAGAAGCACTTTTCAAGAAGAAAAAAGAAATATGAGAACCAAGAGCGAAAGAAGTCTTTTAATATGACATATTTTCCTACTTTCAAATGCAACCCTAAAATTTTGGAATTTCCATGCTGCTAACATCCCCACCCCTTTTTTACCTTCTCTTTATCCTCTGTCTATGATTTGGAATGTTTTATGGTATAACGTGAACGTGCTCATCCAATGACTAAGCAATAAGTAAACCATAAGATTTCAAGCTATGCTATGAAACCAGACCTGTTGATTATATTACATCACATGGTTATGGATAAATACAGATCTAAACTAGGACATGAGTTTGGCGATGACAGCTATGCCACTAGTGTTGCACCTAGCCTTTGAATTTGAAGTACATTTTACCATCAGAAACTTCATTTGCTTCCTAATCTAGAAACCTATAAAATGCTTGGAACTCCAGCTATCTTTACAATTTTCCTGATTAAAGTAGATCAACTTCAGGTGAAATCTTAATATTTTCCTTCCTGCAGTAAAACGAAAAAGCTTCTGGAGAAAGTATATTTGGCACAATAACTTTAACATAGGAACTAATTTGAAGTAGGTTGTTTTGGGATTTTGAGTAACAACAATCTTTCAGAAGTTGGTGATTTTTCATCTTACATTGTGATGCCAACACACTTGAACTTCAGTCCTGAATTTTATTTAGTATAAGTAAAGTATGCTTAGGGTATTGATAACTATGGAGCAGAACACTGATGCAGATATGAAGTTCATTGAACAAAAAACATTTATATTTAAGTTGATGGAAGAAGCCCAATGTACACCATTTTCAGATCTTTCCATGTTGAATTATATCCATTCTGATGAATAAAGAATAACAAATCTATGCATATATACTGTGTAAATATGTCTTACATATGCATATACAATTAATTAATAGATATTGTTGCAACATCTGCCAGTGCATATGCGGTGCTGTTTCAGATAGTCTTCCTTGGATGTCACTTCTTTCTTTGTTAAAGCTGTTAACATCCAACAACATATGGCTCAACAACTAAGAATAACGATGGACCACCCTTTCTGATTGATTGCCTTAGCACAAACTTCTGCACTTTCTACAAAATTTCATGTGTCTCGAGGAAGGAAGAAGGGAAGCCTGGGAAGGATGGAGATTTCCAAATTCATTGCACATCATCTGATACATCAAGTCCAATGTGCCCATAGGACTTCCTATTCAGTAATTTCAACATTTAAGCACAGAGCCAACATAAAATTTTATCTCCAACAGAAGCACAAAGATCTACCCTAAGAAAAAATTTCAAATCATATCTCTGTTTGCTGAACTTCAGGAAGTACTGCCTTTTTTCTCTCTTTTTTCTTGTCAATATGAGTGACGCTCTACATTTTAGTCTATCTTCTGGGACAAGAGAAGACAGATCCAACAAATTCCAAGAATTATCCAGTATATGAAGTTGAAATGGCACTCTGTTTCTGAATCTGTATCTTAATTTTGAGGCCAATACTACCTTTCGGCACTCCTCTTTCTCCTCAACAAATTTGGTCCATCCTGCCATGAGCGATGAATCCAGATTGCAATGAAAAGCAATTTCCATCCTACAAGTTTTTGATTCTTGCTTTGGTCCATCCACAATCATGATGGAAAAATTGCTTTTCTGCTGAAGAAGTTTGAGTTGTTGCAAAGTCAGGAACTTTTCTCCTTTCAGAAGCAAAAGAACAAGTCTGCTGAAACAGAATATGGTATGTTTTCTACATAGGTTGGTTGGTTAGAATAGCATTTGTTTTTTCATACAGGCGGCATGAGTTTGGGATTTCAGTGTGCTCAACGTAGCCCCAGCCAGCCTTTAAATTTGACAGTTAAGAAGCTAAAAAGTAGCACAGCGAACTAGCAAAAATTTTGGCAACCAAATTGTGGATGTGTCCAACATAACATGCCTGTGTGGAATATTAACTATCCATACCTAAGACTCATAAAGGAAGCGGTCATCATCGTATATAATGTAGGCGGAGGTTTCCATGGATTGCCTTTTCACCTGTACTATACATTACGATCTGACATTAAGAATGATTTACTTGATTCTGGTTTCACAATGCCATTATGGTTAGTGTGTTAGACAGGAAATGTCAATTCCAAAAGCATTCTTACTTTTACCAGGTTACGGACTATATTTTGTTTCTTACCTATGAGCAAAACAAAGTATTCAAAAATGGAATTGGTAACCCAAACAAACTAAAAGCTAAGCAATTATGAGGCATATATACACCATAAATCAATAAAAGATAAAGAAGAAGAAGGAAGTCATGCAAGAAACATATATCATCCAGTGCATTGGTAAGGCCACTATAAAATGGAGCCAAACAAACTAGCAAGGTCATGGATATCAGCAACAAATACTGAGTCAGCAATACAGGAGATAACCGGCAAATAGAAGCAATCGATAGTACCTCATTGAGCTGTTCAGCATGTTGCATCTTTTCTGCCATCCACCTATCAATCAGCATCTTGTTCTCTGATTCCACCTTCTTCGCTTTCTGCAGAGCATCATTAAGACGATCTTTAAGTGCCAGATTCTCACTGATCGCAAGGTCCAAGGCCTTCAATTTCTCCTCCAAAACGATCTTCAGCTGGGTGGACTCCTCCCTGGAAGAGACTACCATCATTTAGACAGGTCAATGCTCATTGAGCAAGTACTCCAAAAGACGATTGCTGCTGCCATCCAAACCTTTCTTTCTTAAGCTCATCCTGGAGCTTAGTAACTGCTTCATCCTTTTCTTGCACCAATGCTTTCAAGTTTCTGCACTCTGCCACCTCTATCACAAGCTGCTCTGACAACCGTGATTGAGCTTTATAGCATTGTTGAAGCTCCAAATCAAGGCTTTCCAATTTCTCTCTCCAAAGTGATTCCTGAATTAAATTCCACCACTATAATGTCGTCTCATAAAGGAGAATTTCGGATTCTATGGCTAACAAGATGAGTTCTGTTGAATTGCATGCATTAATACAAATCCCTACTTATTCCAGTGTTCGGAACAAGTGTAAATGCCCACCAGTAGAAAGACAACGATAACTAGAGTGAGAAAAAACAGGAAGCTTCGGTAATATCTTCCAAGAATTAACATTAGCAAAAGAGTGCAAGCATCCTAAAAATTATACAACAACAACAACTAAGCCTTTTCCCATACTAGATGGCATCCTAAAAATGATAAACAGTTCAAATAAGGAGAAATCAAAGTGTGGAAATGAAGGGAAAGGGGAGAATCTGTGAGCTACAACGTCGACTACCGGATACATCGACCGAAACAAATTTAACTATACAAGCGTATAGAGAATGGAATTCAGCCAAGAGCATTCTATGAAGACAACCGAAAACAATAAAAGAACAAAAAAAAAGGAGAACCTACGCCAAAACAAGCAAAACCATGACATGGAGGAACTTTCCTCATTTATGCCAAGACAAGGAATAAACATACCTAAATTTTGCCAAAAACAAACCGATTCGAAACAAAATTGGAGACACAGAGGGAGAGAGATGTACGGGAGAGGTGAGTGGGCGGGAGAGGGCAACGAAAGCAGGGCCATGAGCTCCTTCCTCGAGCAGGTAGCGCTTCTTGAGCGCCCTCAACGCGTGCTTGATCGCCGCCGTTCCGACCTCATTCATGGAGTTTTACCGATGGGTATGTGGGATTCAACAACTTCTCTTTTCTTGGCTTACCCTCCGTCAGACCCCTTGGAATTCAGATTCTTGGGAAACGAAATCCACTGATAACTGAAGCAACTCCCACAAAGAAACGAGCTCTGCCCCAATCCCTTCTGCTTTCCGCCTACGGATCTCTTCTTCTCTTATTAGTTGACCCTATTTCATTTTCTCGCTCATTTCCTCCTCCGCCTGACTTGCTTCCACTTGGAAATTAACCGATGTCAGAAATCTCAAATTCTCACACAACAAAAAGAAAAAAGGAATTGCATATCCCAACAGCACACAGGGTGATATCGAGCTCATGATCACCTCCCTCATTTAAAGTCTTTTGACCAGTGCCGGCTCATCTAGCTAGGGATAGGTAATAGGATGCATTTTGGTAAAGGTAGTTGGAGGCTACAAAATTACCTTAGGCTTTCAAAAATTGTTGATTTTAAAAACTATTTTTATATTCTATCATCGAGAAACTTGATTTCTATAGTAAAATTAAATAAAGATAATTATAACATTTTGTTTAGTACATTAGGGATGTCCTTAATAAAGAGAAACATTCTCATTTCTACATGAGGAACAAGTTGAATAATTTTTAGTGTAAATCTATAGTTTCTTTAGTGTAAACCTACAGTTTCTTTAGTATGTACTATAAGAGGAGTGAACAAAAATTTAGGTATTCTTTGTTCAACTTGTTTAATACATTGGAGGCTTGAAATTGAATGTTTCTTTTTTGTGTAAATCTATAGTTTCTTTAGTATGTATTAATAAGAGGAACAAGTTGAACGAAAATTAAGGTATCTTATAAAAATAAAAGGTTGGGACACATACTCCAAAAGAGGGTAAAAAAAATTATAAAAGATAATCTTTTGAAATTGTTCGATTTCACTTTTCTTAATACCTATGTTGATTGTATAAAATACAAAACAATCAACACATTTAAGAAAATGTCATAAGATATCAATTAACATTAGATTTGATTAATACTGATGTATGTGGACCATTTATCATGTTTTACAGGTTATATATACTTTTTTTGTCTTTATTGATGATTATTCTATGTTTATGTATCTTTATCTCTTTCAAAAAAATTGATTTTCCTAACTTTTTTAATGATTTCAAATTGGAGATAGAGAAACAATTAAGAAAACATATAAAGTGAGTTAGATATGATAAGGCTAGAGAGTACTATGGCATACATACATAGATGAGACAAATGGCAAGATCATTTGTATAGTTTCTTAAAGAAAATGGCATGTACCACAATAGACAATGCTAAGTAGACTCAATATGAATCGGGTTGTTGAAAGATGAAACAGAACATTTAAAGAAATGGTTCTGGCTCTCAACCTGAAGGTTCAAAAGTTCAATACCCGAGGCATGCATCTGGCTTCAGACTCTCCATTTGTACCAAAAGAGTTAAGATGAACCAAGCTGCTGGTAGTTGGGCTCGGTTCAGCAACATGAAAGCTCACCATAAGAAATGTTTTAAAATTTTCACTTAAGTCCTATTCTCATGATCATTATATTGGGTATTTAGGAGGTGTTTGATTGTAAAGCCGGAAAGTTTGGGATGACTAATGATCAATATCATAATTAATAAAAGGTGAGGTCATACAATCCTATTTTTTACTGTGCATCGAGGCTTGTATTTAACTAATCATGAACTCATAATCAGACTGTTTGATTTAGAACACTAAACAACTCTCTCAACTAGGTTCATCTTAGTTCATGAAAGGATATTGAGCTGCTCATGAACACATTACACCGGAGGCTGTTATGCTGGCTTGTTTAGGTAGATAAATAAGCTGAGCGATTGACAATGGTTGTTCGGCTAGCTTACCGGGTGATCTCCGGTGCTATTGGAACCGAGTTAAGGTCCAAACATGGCACGTCTCACTGCTGTTGACCGACAGAGTTAAGACTGAACAGGACCAACCCATTCCCCCAAATCTTACCCATGGCATGAAAGCTGCCTCAAAGACATTGATGAGAAGGGGGTCCTTAATTTGGCACTCAGCCAATCTAATAACAGCCAATCAGAAACTTCACCCAAGACTTGTCCTTGGATCAATAGCTGAAACAAAATAAAGACATCCACACATAATTGCATGTATGAGTGGAACTCGTTACTACATTGTTTATAAAAGATTGGTATTCACGCATGTGGACAATTTCAGTTTGTGCTACAAAGTTTTTTGTTCAGGTAACTTTTCTTTAGTACTTTGATTTGCAGCATTTATGAGCTATTAGCAATTTAAACGGCACTCTCAAAACAAAAAGGAAATGAAAAAGAAAACAATTTAGACCGATGTGAGCTTGGTAGTAGGCTTGCGTGTCTCTGGTAGGTCGGAGATGTGTACACAACCCAAACCTTAAGAGGGTGGATACGGGTTCTTGTTTTCCTTTCTTGAGTAAGACTGGATGAG
Source organism: Brasenia schreberi (assembly GCA_036023115.1). Classification (NCBI taxonomy): domain Eukaryota; kingdom Viridiplantae; phylum Streptophyta; class Magnoliopsida; order Nymphaeales; family Cabombaceae; genus Brasenia; species Brasenia schreberi. Next base: position 20,024,056 of record JAYKKT010000082.1, read on the forward strand.
TAAAGGCAAAGACATTATAACATATATATATATATATATATACTTCTTCCCACTTACTGTTGATGTTGCTCACTAATGTCCTATCACTGATTTTCGGATACATGAGTTTGATAATATTATCCTCTATATTTTTTGAGAAACACTTAAAAAAAATTAAATTATACTCATGCATTATAATATAAATATATACATTGGATCCTATATACTATTGATACTGTTGTTAAAGGGTGCTTCTTTTGGACACATTGCAATAAACACCAGAGTTTAATGACGTACGGACACATATATAATGCAAATCAGCAAAGATAAGATTGAAATGGAGTTTTCATGCTGCATTCAATCTTTTGGATAATAAATTGTTATTACTCTTATAGGAGTTATGACGACATCGATATTAAATGTGACATTAGTAATTTCCTGATTAATTCTAATGATCTTTTCCTTTTCTTTTACTCTATTTGTTTTTGGAGAACAATAGTGCAAACTTAATAGATTTTTTATTTTAAGTATTTTATTTTGTATTTTAAAGTTTTATATATTTGGGTAGACCCTATTCATTTAAGCTAATTCACTAGCTCACTCGAGATTATACTTGATTGAGCCAATCTTGGTTGTTCCAAGCTCAAGCAAATTCAAGCTTAACAAGTTGAATTGAGCTTCTTCGAGTTCGGTTTGGCTCGACACCCTTCATCTCGGTTACATCGACTTCACGAGGATGCCGAATCCAGTGCCACATTCATAAACTTGTTTGGGGTGGGGCGGACTTAGTGTACTGGTGGGGTGAGCTTTAAAAATTTCAAATTCTTCTCAAAATTTCAATATATAATTGAAAATTTTTAGAATTTCGGGTGGAGCTACCGCCACAATGTGGATCCGCCACTCGCCAAATCCAACATCCTCCACATGTTTATTGCCAAAGCTCTACTATGTTATAAGGATTGTCAATCCAAAACCCAAACCTCAATGATCAAAAGAACCAAACTGGTCACCCTTGAAAACTAGGATTTTGGAAAGGATAATAACTCAATTTCATAATATCGAGGGCGTCTGGAAACAAGCTTCAACGTCCAAAGCATTTTTGAATTTGACTTTACTGTCTAAATAACTGTTGGGTCAAAAACTTGAAGAGCAAATTCGCACGTTAGCGCAAATTCTTCGCGTTGCTTGATTCTTTTGTTTTCGATTTTTTCAAGAATACATTATATGGGAACCAAAAACAGAAAAGGAAAAAATAAAAACTTGAAGTGGGCATTCAATTGGTTCAGAATACTGCTCAGCCGACATTACGGTATTTTACAAGAAAGTCAAAATCTGCTCTCTCTCTCTCTCTTGGACTGTCGTTCTCGGCCGTATGCCCCCCTCTTCTTATTCTCTCAACCACCAAGGAATCTATCTTTCAATAGAGATGGTCGTTATTTCTGCCAAATCCTGATTTTTCTTCTCTTTCTCCTTCATCTTCTTCATTTGGGGTTTTGTGACGATGGGGGGTGTAACGTCTTCCATGGCCGCAAAGTTCGCCTTCTTCCCACCGAACCCTCCTTCGTACAAGGTCGTTGAGGACGAATCTGGTAGTGGTTTGCACATGACCAACGTGCCCCACAGAGAGAATGTCGAAGTTCTGAGGCTGAAGACGAGGAAAGGAAACGGAATCATCGCCATGTATGTGCGCAATCCGATGGCCAATCTCACTTTGCTTTATTCTCACGGCAATGCGGCCGATTTGGGCCAAACGTACGAACTCTTCGTGGAGCTGAGTATTCATCTGAGAGTTAATCTGATGGGGTACGCCTCTTCTCTTATTAGTCCTTCTCTACTCTTTTGTTCAGGTCGTTTGGGTCTTTTTGCATGACATGCAATTGTTGGTTATTGGATCCAAAAAGGTTTTTAGCATTTTCTTGTGATACCCTTTTGGATTTTTGGCCTAGTGCATGTAGCTTGGTCCCAATGGGACATAGAGTTGTTGATTGTTGGATCGAGGTAACTTTAACTTGTCATAATGGCTTTTAGCTTCTTTATTTTACTTATTATTTTCAGCAAGACTCGATTTTTTTATTAGTTTGAAAATAATTTTAGTTTCTGTTCTGGAATTTTCTATAATGCCCATTTGTGCTGTTGGCCATTGTGGGTAAGATTTTGGTCGTGGAGTGCTTCCATGATCATGCTAGGTCCATTTCACTTGTTTGTGTTCTTGCTTCGATTTTGATTATGGAAAAAATCGAACTCATTCAGTTGCTAGGGCTTGGAAAAACATATTAGATGCATGTGGAGAAAAAACTCTTTTTGGAACAAATAATGGATGATCATTCATACATATTTTGAACTTCATTATAATAACTTATAATCTCTGATGTCATCTCTGAGCTAATTGACTTCTTGCGTACGCTTTTATACTGTATATAACTAGCGAAGAGAGCATATGTAATTGTCTCTCTGGAAGGTTTAACAATCCATTTATTTTGTGTCCTTTAGTTCACGAAGCAGTTGATTCCTGTGAGAAACCTATAACCATTCTTCTCATGTTGTGCTTTCCTTCTAGGATACGTTGGTTACTTAAACCCAACTCTTCTGAAATGGTTGATATGTTGTCCCACAAATTTAAGTACGATGTAACTGGTAAGAGAGTCACAAGTTACTTAGATTAGGAAATGAAGCTAAGATACTTTTGGAAAACAAAACACAGACCAAATAAGGAATCAACAGGAATCACATAACTAAGAAATAACAAAGGAAAAACCAAATTAGTGGTAGAAAAGAAACTTGAGCTGAAAAATCTTGTTGAACAAAAGATAAAGAGCATAATTGTTGACCTCAGAGAAACATATTAATGCTTTTATTATGATGTGAAATTGAAACTTAAAAAAGTTTATGACGGTAAAAGTTGAAATAAAATAATACTGTAACTGTATTAAAGGATTAGCTTTTGACTTCCAAATGACCAAACCTTGTTTAACGTTATCTTTCTACTTTTCTCTACATGAGAGCTTTTTAAATGAGCTATAAGAAACACATAAAAGGGGTATAAAAGGTATAACCGTATAAGAGAAAGCACATGAAAAATACGTCAGTAGTATAACTATGGAGAAGCATAAACTGAAAACAATGCCATGCTGTTCCCGAAGTAGAGAATTTGCTCCTCCAAAACAAGTTTCCAGACGGTTGACCTTCCAAACTACGAGGACTTTGCAGTAACCATGAGGGAAACAACTTTATAATAGTTGACACTGGATATTCCACCATGGTGCAGAAAGTGGGAATCAAGTTGAACCCACAAATCAAATGAAGGTTGTGGTGGCAACGGATTAAAGATGACAACTATAATCCTTGTTGCTGTTCATAACTTCATATATAGTGCACTAAATTTCTGGTAAATTTGTATGGTCTGCCTGTGGAGGGTACCATTGTATGTTTGTAACACCATGTGTAAAGAACCCTTGAGTTTCCTCTAAATATTGTTTCGAATAGGCGGGTAGGTGTTGAGAACATTTGGCTAAGTTGGTGACCAGGGGGGTCATCTATGTAACAGTTGATAATTTGGGTAGAAACATGGCTGTGGCCTATGAAGATATGCAATCCACAAGTCTTCTACTATAAACCTAGATGATAGAAGAGAACATTCCTTCAACAAAAAAAAGAATGCCAAGTTAAATATTAGGAGAAATTGCATTTTGTTCATTGGAAGGTGGAAATGCAGGATCTTCAATGCCTATTTGTAGACCCTCTTAACTTATGAGAAGATATGAAGGTAAAATTTACTTTTGTAATCCTCCGTCAATGAATATGCCACTTGTTTAGCTTCTTTTGGAAGTCTTCCACACTCGACAACATAACTTCTTGACAAAGCTAACAACATAATGATTTCTTGTCGATAATACATTCTTTTTTGCCTCAAGGAATGTGCACACTCGTTGGTTACTTATCAAATTTGCAGTCCATGTACTTTACCATCTATAAGGACAGATAATCACTTTTGTTGTGTTGAAATGTTCTACCGCATTCTGAGTGACTTCCTTGAGGAAAAATGAATTCTACTGTAAAACTTATGCGTGAACTCTGAAAACTTTGCAGTTGCTTTCTTTCTGCATGGCAATGTTGTTGTGCATGGTGCCTCGTTCTAATGCAGCTTCATGCCTATGAATTAGAGCATCATTTGTTTCAGTCATATGCTGAGGCAATATGAAATGTAAATCTTATATTTTATTTATGTTCTCTCTCTCGCTGAGTTATTATATTTGAATTTTCCTTGTACAGATATGATTATTCTGGGTATGGTCAGTCCTCTGGAAAGGTTAGTCTACAAAATCTAATCCATTTGTTGTTTTCTGTTGATTATTTTTCTTCAATAATGTATTGATTGTGTTGCCTTTCTTGTTAGCCAAGTGAGAGCAATACATATGCAGATATAGAAGCTGCTTATAACTGTCTTCGAGAAAAATATGGTGCAAAGAAGGAAAACATAATTCTTTATGGTCAGTCGGTTGGGAGTGGGCCAACAGTAGATCTGGCAAGTCGCTTGTCTCAATTGAGAGCTGTTGTCCTGCACAGTCCTATACTTTCAGGCCTGCGTGTTATGTATCCAGTGAAACGCACATATTGGTTTGATATTTACAAGGTCACTTTCTTACCAGAAAGCATGATTCTTTTGATTATCATTCATGGCTGGCTCAACAATGACAACCTTCATATTCTTCTTGTGCAGAACATTGACAAAATACCGCTTGTAACATGTCCCGTCTTGGTCATTCATGTAAGTAGCTTATTTTCCCTGTTACATATGGATATGGATTGTCCTGATTCATATGACAATCGTTTGTTTTCCTTCTTTGAATATCTTAGCATGAAAGAACCAAACTTTCCCTAATTTTATGATCAATTATAACCCTTGTAGATAATGTTCCATCCCTAAATGAATTTGCATTTGGACAAGGGTTTCTTTGTAAGAACAAAATCCATCAAGCATTTGAGACTAAATTTACTTTGGAAGCCAAATCTGTATCTCCTTTCATTGTTTCTTGACAGTCACAATGAATGGTCAATCTAATACCATGAACCTGGAACTAGGAAATCACTTGAAAATTTATTTTGTTTGACATGTTTGCGATGCTCAAATGCACCTGTCTACTTCCGTAAGGAACTCATCAAATGTTTGGATTTCCTTGAGGAAGAGAAGTGTTGGACCGTAGGAGTACCATGGCTAATCTGATTCATTTGAACCATGACGTCTTATTGTCATTTACTTTTGCTTTACATGGAAGTGATCTCCACATGCAATATGCAGCCTTCGGATTGCATCACATTTTATGTGTTCTATGTGCTAGCTTTTGCAGTAAAATTTTAAAACCAACATGAAGCTATGTCACTTATGAGTAAGAGAGTGGGTAAGGAGGGTCATACAACAATCTCAATAGTCATGATATGACGGCACTGTTATGAGTGTGCTCTCTCTCCCATACACACACCACAACTGCAACCAAGCCTTTTCACACACTAGGTGGGGTCATATACATATACATATACATATACATATACATATACATATACATATATATATATATATATATACATATGCATATACATATACATATACATATATATATATATATATATATATATATATATATACACTTATACTTTTACATACAGACATATAATACATGCATATTATACTGAACTTTCCATTAGATAAAAAAATGGAAATAAAAAACAAACTCTTTTTAAATTATAGCACTCTAAAATTCTCTCATAAAATCTACAACTAAAAGTATATTCAAAATGATTAGCGCTATGTCAGATGCAGGAAGCATGGTACGCGTGTGAGACCAACATCACCGGACACTCTATTAGTAGCGTCCATAACATGTACACGGGCATTTTGAGACATTATTTTGCATCAAGAATATTATAAAGATCAGATGTTAACCCTATCCTAGTCTTATGGGGGTCTCGTTACTTTTGTGAACAATGTCTCTGCTTCAACTAAAGAGTCTGCTCTGCATAATCTTAAGTGTCAAACCTGCTGCATCACTTCACCTCTCTTGCCAATGAGCAACAAACAGCAACACCATGAATATAGACAACTAATACAAAAAGTTACCTCTGTAGACTAAGGACAGTAAAGGGTTGCAGTCCAGGTTGCTTCAATCGAACCATAAATTTCGGGTTCTAACTTCACAAGTTTGTTTAGCATATTTTATTTACTGCTGCAATATATTGCTCACTGTATATATGCCCAAGATTTTAAAATTGGTGGAAAATAAATGGCAAGCCATTGAATGAAATTTAGCATTATTAGCAGCACCATCTCTTCCTCCCCATGTACCTGAACATTGTTTTTCTTAACACTTTGTTGTATTTGCTTTCTTTTCTCCTCTTTGCATTAGCTTCTGATAGTAGTTTCACCTATATGTTGATGCCAATTCAGCTTTCATGCAATTCCTAAACAGACGTGCTGGTGGTACAAAAACTTTGCTATAGTTTGCTTTGCGTTCAAATGAAAGATTCAGAGTCACGCTATCAGTAATTGTTCTTTGACCCCTTTTTAACAAATTTCTAGTTTATTTTGTTTTCACCATTTCTTCCACCCTTTACTTTTTCATCTGTATGTATTTCATATTTAAGTTCGAGCTAATTACTTGAATATATTCAAGTTATTCTTGGGATAATAAAAATATGTTGGATAATCTCAATCAGAACACATCCTAACCATGTCAGGAGTTCAGTTTTTTCAGTTCCAAAAGGTAGATGTACTCTCTTTTGGGGCTTTCTCTGTTCGAAAAATTGCATAGTCGCTCATTGGATGATTGCAATCCTTTTATTGATGAGTTGCACGACTGAACATTATTTACTTGTAGTTCTTTTATTCTTTATGTTATTTTGATTGCATGCTTCTAAAATTACAGAGTTTTCTTTTTTCTTTTTCCCCTAAAGAAGCGCCAATATTTTCAGTGATTCAAAATTATATACTTCTTGTTGTATGTTTTTACTTTGCTTTTAGTTGACTATCTTAGTCAAATTTGCTTAGATTTTGACACAAGCCGTGATCAGCTTCAGCTTGTTCTCGATGTGTGGTTTCAGCAGTAAATGAACAAGATAGTGTAGCATGTATGCGAGTGTATAGAATAAGAAAATCAATATGAAGACCATTATCATTTTATTTGACCGCAATCAATGTACCCTTGATTGTGTAAATACGTTTGTACCCTTCGTTGTTCTTGTAAATGTTGTCACTCATGCATCCTTATACTGGCATAGATTGTTCACGATGTAATCTTCTGTTCTCTTAGGTTTTCCATGGCTTCATACTGGCCCCCTACTGTTATTAACAAGGATTTTGCCTAGCTAGTTGTCTACAAAATGAATACAGTATCTTGATGTTCGTTTGAGCATGTGCCTTTTATATTGGTTCTATGTATATCTTGAATGAGGTATTCAACTCCAGGGATGAATGGAAAAAGAATGTTGTGGTTTCTGCTATAGAAATGAACTCAGGTTAGGCTTTGAGCCTATGTGCCTACAATTTTCCTCTTATTGATAGTTCCTGTTCATTTGCTCCCCCCACCGTAGATGGTTCAGCTATGCCTGGTGTGGATCTTTTGTGTATAATCCTGCATAATCCTGAATGTTCGAGTTGTTACTAATGTCTTGTGGGTAAAACAATTTGGTTGGTTGTCCCGTTCATTGCCTTAGCTATCATCATCATGAACCCTTACCATCCTCTTGCTCCACTCTTGATGATTAGGCTTCTCGTTTATCTTTCCCTTGCAGTAATGATGGAACACACTAGGATTCGGTGGTGCTGCTGCAAAATAATTTGATTATTCATATATTGTTGGTGATATGGTTTCTACTGTGAACTAGACATTCACCTCACCCGAAATAAGTACATGGATTTTGTAGTTGATCCATATGGCTTCAAACTCATCATGCAGGGAACATCTGACGATGTGGTTGACTGCTCTCATGGAAAACAACTCTGGGAACTATGCAAAGAGAAGTATGAACCTTTATGGCTTAAAGGAGGAAACCACTGTGACCTTGAGCTTTACCCTGAATACATCAGACATCTCAGGAAGTTTGTTTTAACCATTGAGAAATCACAGCTTCATGGTGGTTCGTGGAAAAGCACGGATGGGTTTGAGCCAGCCAGGAGGAGCACTGACCATCTCAAGGCACCAAGAAAGAGCACGGACCAAAGAGAGAAATCAAGGCGTAGCATGGACAAACCGCCAAAACCCAGTAGATATCTAAAGTCTAATGCTGATAATGCTGAGAAGCTTAAAGACTCCATCAGCCAGTTTGAAAAATCTCGCAGGAGTGTAGATCAATATTACAGACCAAAGAAGTCCATGGAAATGCTCGACAAGGCCAGGAAAAGTGTTGATCTCTTGGATAGAATACGAGTAGGCTAATAGCATGCACGAATTGTTGTAAATCATGTTGTTTTATGGGAAATTATAAGTAAAACATTTATTATTCGTAGCTTGTTTGCAGCCCCAACAAAAAGAGAGGTCTCACAACTTCTTGTCCAATCCATGAAACAGTAATACCAATAGAAAAGGTTCCTTCCTGGTTAAAAGTAGCTTTTTTACCATATTGAAGGAAGAGTTGAGGGGCTATGGAGTTAGGTATTTTAGAAATTTCAAATTTCTCAAGAAAAGTAGAATGAGATATATGGCCTAATCATCACACCATGCTTTGGTGAAGAACATGTAAGGGATAACCCTTGTGTGACGGGTCTATGGTTTAAGACAAAAGAAAAGGGTTACATGCGGCTTTCAATAGTCAATGTAAAATTGTCATATTTATCTATCATAAATTTTTAGAATTGGTATGCTTACACATTTTTTACTATCCATACATTCTTTTTTTATTATTATTTCAATTTTGCACATGGTGAAATTTGAAAATTATCTTGATGCTTATGGTCGTCTAAATATCTCTCCTCCTACGGGTTCTCCCCTTACCATCGATCATCGTGGACCATTTCTCCGGTGACCCATGACTTAAGCTCAATTTAATGTATAATACTAAACCATCTATCATCTCATGGTGCTTTGAATTCGATTGAAAAAGAAACAACTAAGTCTTTTCTCATATTAGATGGGGATCATCTCATGGTTTTTTTTATTTTCACACAGCCCAATCATGTGTCATGTTAGTAGTTAACTCACAATAAGCTAGATTATTCTTTATTGTTTCTTTCTAACACTTTTGTGGTCATTCTCTACTTCTTTTAATACTTTCAAAATCTAGTTTTTCGTACCTTCTTAAAGATTCTTCTTTTGATCTTCTTTCTATATGTTCAAACTATCTTAAACTATATTCTCTCATTTTATCATCTATTGGTGTCACTCTTAATTTGTTTCCAATAACCTCATTATGTATATGGTCTTTTCTTGATTGAAAAAGAAAGAAAAAGAAAAAAGAAAAAGAAGGAGAGGAAAAAGAAGAGAAAAAAAGAGGAGACCAATTCGAAGAGGGCTTGAGTAATTTGGATGGGTATTTCGTTGATTTGATTTATTTTTTGTTGTTTATTTAATGTATTGATTTTATTTTCAATGGTAATCAAAACAAAGAAATGATGTCAAGTTTTTAACTAAGACACGACACATGTAGCTCGAGTGAGGAACTTCATGTTTTCAATATTTTGTTGCTTTTTTGTATATTTCTTGATTCTTCTTTTTTCTCTTTTTGTTCCTTATTGTTGTTGTTCTTGTTGATTTCATTCTTTTCAATTTTCTTGTTCTTGATTTATTTTTCTTTTCTTTTTCTTTGATGAGATTCATAAAAGTATGCATTATTCAGGCGAAGCATACATACAATAATATCTAATGAAATGTTAGTTGCTGGAGTAAAAAAATTCAATGAGAGAGACCATGAATTAGGTGTGACAGAAAATAAAATATTGGAATTGAGTGTAAAAGGAGAGAGAAAGTGATGAGAGGTAATTTTATTATTTTTTGAACAAAAAGAGTGTGAATAATAAAAAAGGTGTGAGAATAGTAATCCCTTAAATTTTATACGTTATGTTAGCATAGCACATGATAGAGACTTAAGAAAACTTAAGAAAACAAAGAACCCATGTAGTTGACTTTATCTTGTATGAGAAAAAAGCTTAGTTGTTGTATGCTTTCGTGAAGGAACGAGGTATATAAAAAGTTCACATGTTCTAAAGACATAATGGAAGCTCATTGAGGAGCATGTTCCGAATCATTTACTCAAGAAGGAAAGAGAACTGGGATTCAAACATCAAAATGAGCACTCTGGACATGCATCGTTACTTTAATTGTCAAGTTGGGAACAACTTGTTTTGGGGTTTGTTTTCCCTCTCTTAAAGTAGAAGGGAAAGGGCTGCCAAAACAGGCACCTAACTTATTTGGCAATAAGAGCATGAAGGAAGAGCCATGAAATTGCTGCATCGCCTCTGTCCACAAAACGTGAAATGGTCGAGAAGAATTATGGCATAGTTACTAAATGCATACCCTACACTCTTTTTCCGAATGCTCCTGTTTACCCAACACACTCCACCCTATCCTTTCTCCCTGCTCTCTATCTTGATAAGGATACTCTCTTTGCTCTCTGATACAGGAACTATTTAGAACTTGCTTATCACCTTCTCCCTCTTCTTTTTCCAGCCTCTCTCTCTCTCTCTCTCTCTCTCTCTCTCTCTCTCTCATGTAGTCGAAATCGGCTATTGAAGCCAGCCACCCCTTTTCCCTCTCTCTTCTTACCATCGGAATCCGTCAGTCGCCGTCCCTCCCTCTCTCTTCTCTCCCGTTTCTTCCTGCTTTCTTCACTTTCATACTACTGAAACCCGTCGTTGCCTTGTTCCCCTCTCCTCCTCTCCATCCCTCTTTTTCTTCGCTCTAAAAAAGAAAAAGAGATGACACACCCTCAACGCATCTCTTTTGTAGAGGAAATGCATTGTGGGTGCATCTCTTATGCAGGAGAAACACACGCTTGGAATGCCTCTTTGCGTATGATTCATGGAAAGATAAAAGAGCATATTTTACATAGTAAAGATATGGATATTTTCACTATAAAGGATGTGCCCTGAGTAAACAGGGTGCGTCTTCTTCTTTTTGGATTCGTAAGATGGGGTTACGTAGAACCCTACCAAAATACAACACATGTACAGTTTAGGCTAAAAAGGCACTCAAAATTACGCCTTCCAACAACAAGAAGTCAAAACAAGGTACCTAAAATTATCTTATGTCCATACCTATACCATCTTGTTCACACCCTTTCTAATAGGTTAGATATACAATTGTAGAGAATTCATAGACTATCAAAGTGGAATTTACGGACTGTCAAAGTGTTGTCTCCACTTTACTGCTTCATTCCAACTTTTTGCTTCAGTCGCGTTTGGCTTGTGTCTCATGCTTATCTCTTTTACTTGCTACTAATGTTGTCTTAGTTGAGGTGAGATTACTTAGTTGTAATGTGCTTGTATGCATTAGATTTCTTGTATTTGAGTTGTAAGATCGCCTATATTTGTTTGGTGGGATTGCAAGACTGTTTTAGAATGAGAAGAATTTGTTTACTCACAGCATCGAGTGCTTCAGAGAGCATCACCGCTTTTGTTCTAATATTCTGAGAATGAAGGGCATTATTCTGAAACTCCCAATTCTTCTTTATTACAACTTGGAACGTGACAATCCATGCTTGCTTGATGTCTTTGCTAGAGAATGTGTACTTCATCTATCTCCCAAAATCTTATTCCAAGGATGTGGCAGGATAATACCTCTGCCCAAATTAATAACAAACCTCATCTCATATGCGTTTAGATAAGATGCACTCTTGAAAAATGTGGCTACTTGTTTTTGGTATGTGCCCACATAATCGACAAGTATTTGTGACCTTCAAGCCTAAACTTTGTAGTTTATCCATTGTTAACAATTTATTTTCCAAGGTAAAGCGAAGAGTCAGAGTTGCTCGCAGATAGTAATGTGAACACCATACTTGGTGGAAAAATCTGAATTCATGTCCCTTGTTTCTCATGGTCTCCCTCAACTCTCGAGTTGTAAATTGTTGTGCATTGGCCCATCGTATGATGTCTCTCTTAAGGAAGTTGCATGAGAACTCCACTCTTGAAGGTTCCACAGGTACATCACACATGAAATGGCGAAGGTATACGTTCATATCAGGGTAGGCCTTGAAGACGTCTCTCACATATGGGGATCATAGTTGTATACATTCACTTTTCGAGATGGTGTGTTCGATCCTGCTGCCAGGATTCCAACTGAGGACCACGAATCAAACCAGAATTCAGTGATGTTACCCAAATTTATGTGTCAATATACTTGATCCTCAATAGCCTGTAGGCCTATATGGATAGATTTCCACATTCATGAGGTTGGGTCTTCCCGTCATGGGAACCATAAACTGTTCACTTGAAGATATTTAGCATGTAGCAGTCTCGAATAAGGATCTTCACTCTTTGAGGCCATCTTCCATGCTATTTTTGCAAATAAGATTTTGTTCATTTCTTCAATTGGGCGGATGGCCTCCTTCTTGTTTATGTTTACAAACATCCTCCCATTTGGGTAGATGAATATTCCTTGAACTCATGTTGCCTTCTATAAATATTGTCTCATGCATTTTTTGAGCGTGGTCACCATGCCTTTTAGAAGTTTCAAGTCTTGCATCCAATAGATTGAGAAGGATGATAGGACATGGTGAATCAATATAAGTCAACCTGCAAGGGATAAGAGTTTTGTACTCCATGTAGCCAACTTCACTTGAACCTTCTTGACCAATGGTTTGTACTGGTTTAAACGAAGCTTCCCCTTAACAATTGGCATGCGTAAGTATGTGAAGGGCAACGATCCGTCCTGCCACCTTGATAGATTGGCGGTGTCCCAACAATGGTTGCGTGTTAGACCAAAAGGAATGAACATAGACTTGTTAACACATACTTCGAGCCCCGAAACTCGTTAAAACTCTTGAACAATTGTAAGGAACCTTTCCACCTACCTAGCTGTGTCTTTGATGAAGAAAAGAACGTTATCATCATATAGGTTGTGACTCCATGAAAAGGATGTATAGGAGACTGACTTACCACTAAATTTGCCCAATTGAAGTCTTCTTGTGAGGTGTTGCATTACTATAAGGAATAAGTATAGGAAGACGAGATCCCCTTGGCGAATCCCTCTTGAACTTTGGAAAATCAGACCGGCTTGCTTGTTGATTAGAATTGCAAAGGAGGATGAGTGAATGCATAGACTAATTAAATGAATCTCATTCGATTTTGTCATATACCTTTGCCAGGTCAATTTTGAATAGTATTGACTTTTGCTTGCTTTGGTACATTGTGTCCACCATTTCTTGAGTGTTTGTGATATTTTCATCAATGCTTCGATCCTTTAGGAATTCCCTTTGATTTTGTGAGATAATTTTGCCTAGTATCGGTCTCATTTGATTCACCATGACCTTCATAATGAGTTTGTATATGTAATTGCGCAAGCCGATTGTTCTAAATTCTCCTAGCTTGTTGGAACCCACTTTCTTTGGGACTAACACTAGATTGGTGATGTTAACAGCCTTGAGAATTTTTCCTTTGATGAAAGTCTTTCATAGTTCGCTCCATATCATTTCGTAACAGGGCTCAATATGTTGAGAAAAAACTCTTAGAAAGCCTAGGATGCTATCAACATTAAGGTCAAAGGTAGCTTTCTTGATCTCTTCATCTGAAATAGGTGGAGGGAAGATCCGTGACTCATGTATTATAATTCGGAAAAGTAGTTTGTGGCCTCCTCGAAAAGTTTCGTAGTGGAAGTACATGATGAACCATCTTCGCGGTATAATATCTGAATATTTCATCTGCCAATGTTTCTCTTGAATTGGGTATGAAAAAACTAGAGTTGTGGTCCCACTCTTTTAGACATGAACATTTGTTTTCTATTTTCATAGGGATTCTCCTAGCTCTCGCACATCCTTAAGTTGCTCTCTTAATTGTTGTTCTTATTCTTGTAGATGCAATGCTCCTCCATCAATTTGAAGTTGAACTTATCATAGTTCTTGTTGGAGGCCAATAACCTTCGCATTTATATTACCGACTTGAGTGGTATTCCACTCTTTGAGCTCATACTTTATGACCTGTAGTTTCCTCACCATTCTGAACATTGCATAACCATCATTTTTGTGTTCCAAGCTTTCTTACTAGTTCCACACACCTTGGAATTTTTGTTCAACACTTGAAAAACTGGAAGGAAAGTCGGATGGTAGGGCTATTGTTCTCTAGGTTCAAAAGGTCGTTGAAGTTCCTCGAAGTTGTCTAAATCCATGAGCTAGGGAAGGAGAGGTTCAAGATTCTCCATCCCTTGTCGAGTCTGCTCGCAATACAACTTGTAGGAGCTCTCATTGTAATTGCTTGTTGTCAACCATGTTTTTACTTGTTTAAATTTGATGTTGCCTGCTAGAATCCTTTTGGAGTCATTGACCTGGATGCCTCATGGGGGCTTAGGAGTCCTAGCCTTGTGGGATTAGCACTCTCCTAGCGACACAAAATTTGTTTGGGTTGATCCACTTCTTTATGATCCAAAGGCATCGAGTGTCTCAATCTTTTTCCTTCCGGGGACACCATATGATGGGAAAGGCCATCCATTTGAGATCTCGTATAAGGAACCATTGCCAAGACTGAGTTCTCAACAATTGAGTGTTGAGCAAAACTAGGAGGTGTTCCAACCAACTCCTGCCCAATCTCGTTGTCCTTATCACCTGTGATGAGTTGGGGGGAGGAGACTTGGGACCTATTCTGTAATAGCTCAGAGCTTCCCGTTTCTGGGTGTTGAGACCTGCTAGCTGAGTGTTGGGCTTGGGGAGGAGGGAATGATGTCGATGGGAAACTTTCGGTATTCTCATTGTGAGGCTCGATGTCCATATCTTGAAGCGCAATAAAAGGATTAGTAGCCTCTAGTTGGGAATTCTCTTTTTTTCTCCATGTTCTTCGAGACTCTATTTGATGTGATTCAGGATTCAAGTTGAGCTCAGAGGGTTGTTCTTGCCTTTGCTATAAACAAGCACCGTCCTTATCATAAGTTGAACCACAAGCCTTGTATAAGGTAACTCGATACTACCTGAATTGTGAAGGAGCATCCTTAGTCCACTGCCACTTCCACTCATCTGGATCGAGTCGTGATTGGCAGGAACTTCGATGCATATTCGAGCGAATGTTGTTCTCTCTTGGGCCCTCCTCACATCGTCCATCGTCAAGTACTTTCCTCCAATGTATGCTGCAATTCCTTGAAAAAGAGTTGTATTCCATAAATACGGGTTTAAGTCAATGAGTCTCATTAACAATTAGAGTTCTACCGGCAAGTTTCCAAACAAACCTTTTCACAATGAAATTCATTTCATCCTTCGATGTGGTACGTATCATGAATAACTCAGGAGGAATTTGATGTTTGGCATCATTGCCCATTTAGCCTTCAGATTCTCAAAAATAAATTTGTAATCCATACGCTTGTATCAGTTTTCCTCGGAGAAACCTGCAATAAGTGTTTATTGCCAAGGTGTTGCGACAATCCCACCACTTGCGACCATATGCATCAACCCTTAAGAGGTAGAGGAGGATTAGAGCTGGACAACCCTACTGCGATGCTAGAAGGATCGCCAGTATCTGGGTGGTCCCTAATTGAGGGGACGTTTCCTTCCTGCATGAATGGCTTGGAAGTTTCTTCGAACAACTGGGGGGTAGCCTATTGTTGCACTCGTTGTAACCCCGAAACAGTCTGCTCCGTGCGGTCCGCAAATCTTCCACAGGGTGCGTCTTTAGTAATGCCCGAGCGTTGCCAATGCTAAGCCCACCATGAGCAATGAAGATTTGGGAATGAAACCCATTTTTACGATGTGCGTGAATCCATATCACTTTCAGTAGGGTCTGAAATGGATTCTCATGTGAGAGGAAATCCTCGCAATGCCTCATTAGCCGTATGTAATTATGCCTAAAGGTGGTAAACTAGAATTCCACGACATCTACGTCCTCGCCGGACTTCCGGGAGAGCTATTGTTATATGCATTCCCATATCTTTTGTGTATTGATCAAGCCTTGCAAATAAGAACCAAATTACTTTGGATCGGCCTATTCTTAGACCAGTTTTACTCAACTTCACAACCAATCTTCCAAATGCACCTAGCACGTGCTGCTCGCTTGCACCTTAAAATTGTGTTTTTTTCGGCTTCGGCGACCTAATCAAGTTCCGGCCGGCCGGTTGACACCCCTAGAAATTGCAGTGATCCTTTTGACCCAGGTTACGTGAACCCAAGATGCAAATTACAATTCTTGGTGCAGGGAAGAAAGGTCTACAGTGCACCCCTATAAGACTACGTTGGTTAGCAGGCTAGGTGAACTCCATTCATTGTATGAGGGACCAAGCTTGAGCTAGGCCCGGGGCATGCTAACAACTTTTAAGGATAAACTGGTGCCATATCCATATCAATTTGGATGTCAATATAAAATCATCAACTTTCTTGTCAAACTTAAATCCTGAGGTAATACGAATTTTCTTCCACTCAGGGGGATTGCTCACCTTTCTAGGGGGCTTGACTCACAAGTTGAAGGTCATGAGTTCAATACCCAAAGCGGCTGTCTCCTAACATCACACAAAAAAAGTGTCGTTTGTCAAAACTTTCTTTTCCTACCTTCAAATAAAATTGAAAACTCTGACGATAATCACCCAATTAGCGGGATTTATCGCTCCCCTCCCCCCCCCCTCCCCCCCACACACACACACACATACACGCGCTAGGTAGACTTCCCTTTGTAGGGTGAACATGAAGGCTCCCTGAAAAATCACGTCTTACTAATTTTTCACTTTAGAAATGGATCATATGCATTAGTGTTTGAAGAATTATGGCCAACTTTGAGAGTGACTTGCTGTCTATGGCAAACCTCCTCCCTTAAAGACACCACTTATTCACAAAGAGGAGGATTGTGATAGCTAGCTAGTCGGTAATCACTCTAAAATGTTATCAAATAATTTGTTTTTGGTACAAAGGAAGGCCGAAGCCAGATCAAACTTGTGGTCTACAACATGTTAGTCGAGAGCCCTACCAGTGCAAAGTTATGAAATATTTTATAGGGGTGTAATACTCTAAATATTAATGCATTAGATCCTACTAAACATGACCAGTTTCAGTTTGCCTAGAACCAGAAACCGGAATCAAATTGGGATTAGGTCGATTTCACTTCCGATTTAGGTCTTAAACCATTTGGAACTGAGGAATTATTAAAAAATTGATAAAGAATATTTAAAAATTATGAAACCGGTAGTTAGTAGGTCCTTCTTGGTTCCGGCTCCTGACCTGTTCGAAACCGGCCATGTCTAGGTCCCATTTCTAAAATCATGTTTGAGGGAAAAGGTGAGTAAGAGGGATGACTTTCTAGGGAGTCCTCATGTCCACTCTCTATGGGAAATCCACCTATACTTGGTTAAGGAAGGAAGAAGGCCCAAACGAGTCCAGCAGCACATGCAGCTTCCTCATTTAACTTAAATAGGATAATGAGCCACCCGCCATGAACCAAACCCATGTCGAACCTACTCACAGGCGGTGTGAGGTGGCGGTCTCACCCAAAATCCAATGATCCAAAAACAAGTCGATACAAGAGGCCTGAATTTCTTGAAAGATTATATGAACTGCCTCACCCGAGTTTCTCCATTGAATTTCGCCTAGCCCAAAAGAATTTTTCGTCATCTACCATTGAGCCAAGAAAACCGAATCAAGAACAGAGTGAGTTACAATGCTTGGTCGGTTCAAGTGGTTCGAGACTTGTTTCTCTTAAGTAAGGTATTGAGTTAAGGTCTTGTAAATGGAGCAAACCAGGAGAGCTTTACTTTTATTGAGGGTGGATCGTCCTCTCACCGGATCAGCCCAAGTTCCCTGGGTTTTGGGATGGTGGTCTGGGAAAAAATAGAATAAAGAGGGAAAAGAAAAGAAGAAGATGAGCAAAGTGAGTTTTGGAAGCAAGCGCTCTGCTTTACTAAATCGGGTTATGATTTTCAATTGGATCTTCGTATCCAGACCCGATCAACTTACCGTATTGTTTAGCTCTTCTATTTAAACCAGTTTCCTCATACCCCGCTTCCGGCTGTCTTACCTACGCCCTCCCACATGGCGGTGCTTCGCTTTCTCGGTTGCTCCTCCGTCACCAACGATCCAAAGTCTCGGGCGAGTACCATGCATTTTCCGGCCAGTTCCCTCAACTCCGATGGAACCTATGACCTCCTCTCCTCGCAATCCAGCCTCCATTCCGTCCCTTCCCTCCATAACCCATCCCCGGAATGCTTCCCAGGCGCCGGACCAACAGCTTCCGTCGTTTACTCCGGCCGAGTACCATCAGGCGCTGTTCAATCTCTTGCTGCCTCCTCATCTTCCGTCCTTGCTGGCACCGCTTCCGGCGAGCTTCTCTGCTTCCTGAACGCCGGAAACCTATCGGAATTGGAATCCATAGCTTGCACTTCTGATAGAGGAGCAGTGAAGGCAATAGTCGTATCCGCCGGCAAGGTCTTCACTGCACACCAGGACGGCCGGATCCGAGTCTGGGAAGGGAAGGAAAAGTTGCACCGAGTTGCCTCGCTTCCGACCGCCTCGGATCGCGCGTTCCGGTATCTCCTTCCCCGCAACCACGTTCGAGTTCGACGGCACCGGACGAGCCTCTGGATCAACCACGTCGACGCCGTGTCGGCCCTCGCCGTTCGCGGCGACCTCCTCTATTCCGTCTCGTGGGATCGGACGCTCAAGATCTGGAGCGCATTGGACTTCCGCTGCATCGAATCGGTCCAGGCCCACGATGACGCCATCAACGCCCTCGCAGTATCGAACAACGGCACGGTCTACACCGGCTCGGCCGATACGCGGATCCGGGTCTGGGCGAGGTCAAACGGCCACAAGAAGCACTCCCTCGTGGCGACCCTCGGAAGGCACCGGTCAGCGGTCAACGCACTCGCACTGAGACCAGATGGTTCGGTCCTCTTCTCAGGCGCATGCGATCGGTCCGTCTTGGTCTGGGAGAGGCAGGAGACCGCGCAGCACATGGTCGTCGTGGGTGCACTCCGCGGGCACAAGGAGGCGGTGCTCTGCCTGGCGTTCGCGGCTGGGCTCCTGGTCAGCGGTTCGGCTGACCAGACGGTCAGGGTCTGGCAGAAGGGTTCGAACAACTCGTACAGATCGATTGCGGTGCTTGAAGGGCATGAGCGCCCGGTCAAGTCGTTGGCCGTTGTCCCGACGACAGAGCCCACTTCTGCGTCAGTCTTGGTTTACAGCGGCAGCTTGAACGGTGAGGTCAAGGTCTGGGGGCTCTCAAAGCCCGACGTTTCAAACCCCAAATTAAGGAATTAATCAAGGTGTTTAAGTACACAAATTGACTAACCAATCGATTAACACAATCATAGCTTTTAGCTCAATGGCAGAGCGCTTTGAGGCCCTCGCTCCTGGTGGGGAGATCGACTCCCAAAAAAGGAAGAAGAGAATCGTTGCTTTTAACCTGTCCAGTTTCATTTTCTTAACAATCCTAACCGCGTCTTGAACACTCAGCTGCCTCACTTGAACTAATATTGCAAAATTTGATGGCAAGATCTCAGTCCAAGCTGTTGGAATAGCTGTGGTTGACAGAATACGGAATCTTGTCGATTTTTCTATCTAATGGAGGAATCTGGCAGCTCGTAAAGTTTTTCTCATCTTTTTTGAGGTGAGAGATTTCCTTTCCAGTTATCAGCTTGTGCGTGTAATCTGTTTAGTGCCAAAATTTTTGTATGAGATATTATCGAATGGTTTAGATATGAGAGTAGATGCTTTGAGAGTAGCCTTTTCATTGTCCTTGTTTTCATGCAGGAAGCAATGGGTGTGGGGGTCATATGAAGGCAAAAGCGTGCATGGATTCTGACGTCCGGTTAACTCCAGAAAAAGTTGAATAACTAAAGGGGCGCTGATCATCAAGGTACTGTTCCTTATTGTATCATCTTGAAGTTGGTGGTACCGGTGGTTGAGATAACAGACGCACACAGAGAGTAGAAGCTATATCATGAGAATGTCGTTCTGCTGCTGCGGGACACAATTAAGGTCCGGATTGTGTTTGCTTAGTTGAATAGAAATCGTGATCTTGTGTTTTATAACCAGGAATTTGATGATTCAGAACCTGAATGTTTTCACAGTGGCAGGTAGAAGCAACAAGCCAGGTTCAGTTGTGATCATCTAATAGTATCAGCCATTCTCAGAACTCTTAGAGATGATTGATTCTTCACTGATGGTCTCAGTTTCTATTGAAGGAAGGGACTGCGTTCCTTTACTTTGATGACGACCCCCTTCCAGAAGGAAGGGTAACTTCAATGAGTGCAACAGTATTTGCCAAAGAAACGAAGTGGTCTTGTGCTTGATGTCATTTTCTCTCTTCAAAAGAAGAAAGAAGTTGGCCTTCTCTCTCAAGAATTTCTTTTGTGGCCTGCAGGCAGTTGGGGAGGATAGAAAAGGAGAGTGTTCCGTCATATTCTGAGCATTTTGTCATGTGTGGTTGTGCTTCCAAGAGGACCATCTCTCTTATTGTTTGCTTCACGTATAGTGGAAAACCATTTCTGCAATAGTTTACTATATTCAACAACTTGCATGAGACTCTTGCCCTGCTTTGTATTAAAATACTTTTATATATATCCTTTTCATTGTCTGCTTCTAGAAGTTCAACGTGGGTAGGGCTGCCGGCTGGTGTGCAGCTAGGTAGGGTTTGGTTTGAACATTGAATGCCTGTAGGAACGACGGAAGAAGCCGGGCTATAGAAGTTTGACTTCTTAAAGTTTGTATATATTATTCCTTAGTCTCTCAAGTCTCAATATAACAACCTGCACGAATCGGTACTTGAAATCCTTTTTCTCTATACTGTAAGATATATATATATATATATATATATATATATATATATATATATATATATATATATATATATATATTAGTTTATGTGTACATTTATTCATGCGTTGGTTAAAATTTAAAATTAAAAAAAAGTACTTGGATACTTTTTGTAGGTGAAATACTAATCATTTTTTGTTTTAAAGATCAAAGGATTAAGATTTTTATGAAAGATTAGAGCATGGATGAATGTGCTCTCTCTCTCTCTCTTTATATATATATATATATATATATAAACTGTATATATATATAACTGCGCTGACGTAGACAAAAAGAGATAAATCCTTCTCATCGGACAGAGCAGAGCACAACGTTGAATCCTTTACATTGAAGTAAGATGTGCAGATTGCTTTCCAAAAGAGAATTGAATTTGTTCGAAACGAATAAAATAGCTGTAAATTTATAACCCCGTTGACTATTTAGTTGGTGAAGGCAATAAAATAATCAAGTTGGATATAAAGAGAAGCATACAACGCACACAGACACACACCCCGGGGTCGCTCGACTTCCTCAATGGAGATCCGTGTTGCCTGCAATTGCATTTGCAATATAAGTTAAGACACAACTAACAGAAAGTGTAAGGCGACCCATGCGGTGTTCTTGGCTACCACCGCCTTAGGTATGCAGCAGTAATGTTTAGATTGATAGGATGCCATTGCGGTGAGAATCGATATCAGAGAAGTTTGTGGCTGGGGAGGCATGCACTCGATGCATAGCATTAGGTAGGTGGCAGTCCTCTAACTGGGGACCCCAACATGGTGACCCCGCGAAATTTTGGCATTCTTATATCGAAAATCTTTCACAAATAATCTCTCTCTCTCTCTCTCTTAAATAGCCGAAAGCGAAGCCGCGAAAGATGGAATTAGATCCCCCCAACCACAAGCAGATCGAAGTGAGCACAGTCACACACACTCTCTCTCTCTTAAATAGCCGAAAGCGAAGCCGCTTGCCTTGGAAGGATGGAATTAGATCCCCCCAACCCCAAGCATATCGAAGTGAGCACACTCTCCCTCTCTCTCTCTCTCGTGTAAGGTAGTGATGAAATTGCACCTAGAGGGTTAGCTCAACAGGCAGAGTTCTGACAGCTGTGTTGGAGGTGGGGAGTTCGACTCTGGAGGTGCATGTGTTCGTGTGTTAGGCTTCGCCCTCTGTTCGTAAAAAAAAAAGAGAATGTAGTAATAAAATATAATTTTGTAATGTATTGACAATAAAAATTGTAAGAGAGGAAAATAAAGCATAAGTGGTGGAATATATGTGTGTGTGTTTGAGTGTGCATAAGTGTTTTTTTTCCAAGTTAAACACTCATACGACACAAGATCATAAACAACCCTACTCAGTATGGAAGAGGCTTAGATCGTCTTTTTCATCGTAAACTGTGATGGACCAGTTTTATGAGAAAGGATGTCACTCGACTCTTTTTTTCTTCTCTCTAAAAAAAAAGACAGGAAAGCCTAACAGACATGCACCGTTGGGAGCTGAACTCTTTACCAGCAGTGTTCAACAACGCTAGGGTGCTCATTTGAGAGTCGAACTCCCCACAATCAGCAACAACACTAGAGCACCCGCCCGTTGAGCTAACACTCTCAGGTGCACTCAACCTACTCTTTTGGCAGAAACGGTTATGCACAAGATGACAAGCGCCACTTAGCGTAGGAAATCATCTTTTCCATAGCTTATAGTGGCTTGCATCATTATTCAACTTCGTAATGCATGTGAACAAAATGAAGTGAGATTGAGCACCGAGAGCATTGGCTCAATTGGCAGGGCCCTTCTGCTGGTGGAGAGTTCGACTCCCAGGGGTTGCATGTCTGTGTGTGTTAGGCTTCAGCCTCCCTTTCTACCAAAAAAAAATGAAGTGCACATGGCTGGATGTGAACCTATCGAATCAAATGAGTCTGCTCGGACCTAGGACTGGAAATGAGTCAAGTTGCTAGTGATTCAGCTCTGTTAGGGTCTTCCCAATGTCTCATTACTCATAGATGCATGAGTAAGAGATGAACAAAGTGGTTTCCAGCTCGAATAGCTTTACTCATAGACGATGACGGATTTAAAAACTCTTTTGGGTTGGGAGAAAAACCCCTCAAATGGTTTAAGGTGGGACGAACTATGTATTATAGCACATAGATCTCACGATGGGTTATAGGTTTTAAGTTGATTTTTGAAATTTCACATGAGGCGGATGCACCACTTCAGCTCAATGTTGATCAGCCACTGCTCATAGAGATCAACTACGGGTTTATATATTATATTGTATTATTGTATGCATGTAAATAAATCAGTGTTATGCACCCTGACTAGTTAGGCACCTTTACTGAAGAAGACAAGAGTTTGCCTTTGACAAAAGGAGTTGCATAAAGAAGGTGACTTAAAAAACAATACATTAGCGAAAAAATTTGACCTTCTTTTAGATTGCCAAACCTTCTAATTAATTAAAAAAGCTCCTGCTAAGGCATCTATTTCAAACAGCATATAATGTGTAAAAAGTTTTAGTTAATTATGTCAGTTTCTTCTTAATTTAGGTCAGCGTTTGTGTAAGCTTCTGTTCGTGTCGGGTTCGGAGAGATGAACTAGATGAGCCTAAGAAACCCTCCTTGATCAGTACAAACTTGTTTACCAACCCCCTGTGGTATATACCCCTACCCTCCGCACGGAGCAAACCTGTTCGTGTCCAGAATGCAGATGGTGAGTTCGACTCTCTGGGGTGCATGCATGTATTGGGCGAGGACCTAGAAATCAAGAAGATCCATAGAAGCAGTCCCATTTTTCAAAAATAAAAATATATTGTTTCACCTATATTAACACACCCAAAAAAAACTACGTCCACCACTGAGCCATATCCCACTTTCAACTCTCATATTGATTGAGGACATGGTGTGGATCGATATATATATCACATTGACACTCATCTCATGCCTTTGGGACACGACACAGTCTGTCATCCTTTTCATGAGAGCATATTATATTAATAGATGGATCCAATATGGTCGTTGCAGGATAGGATATTTGAGGCCCAAGAACTATCTGGGCCATATTGGACTAAGAGAGATGATTTGATTGGGTAGCGGATAGCTAGCTTAAAATTTTTACAAAGGGGCCGAACATTTATGACGAACACCGTAAAAATTTATGCATACTTGGATGAGAATAACTAAGAGCCACCTTATACCGTATATATGAACCTCATTACGTTGCTCTATAATCAGAACTTATGCAAAACGTGTTCTCATTGTTTGTTAATGGTTTTAAAAGCTTAAAGTTTTCTTCTTTTCTTTATAAACACCTTCTCTTTTGGGAACAAATGGTCAACAAAAAGTTATTTACTGAATGCAAATCCAAACCAGTGTACCATCATGGCTGCTGTCTTTCTTTATAACTAAGAGCCACCTTATACCGTATATATGAACCTCATTACGTTGCTCTATAATCAGAACTTATGCAAAACGTGTTCTCATTGTTTGTTAATGGTTTTAAAAGCTTAAAGTTTTCTTCTTTTCTTTATAAACACCTTCTCTTTTGGGAACAAATGGTCAACAAAAAGTTATTTACTGAATGCAAATCCAAACCAGTGTACCATCATGGCTGCTGTCTTTCTTTATAACTAAGAGCCACCTTATACCGTATATATGAACCTCATTACGTTGCTCTATAATCAGAACTTATGCAAAACGTGTTCTCATTGTTTGTTAATGGTTTTGAAAGCTTAAAGTTTTCTTCTTTTCTTTATAAACACCTTCTCTTTTGGGAACAAATGGTCAACAAAAAGTTATTTACTGAATGCAAATCCAAACCAGTGTACCATCATGGCTACTGTCTTTCTTTGCGCTCATGACGCACCACGGACCATCTTGCCTATGGTAATGTCTGCTGATGTTTGGCACCAACACACACACACACACACACACACACACACATATATATATATGGGTAGTGTTAAATGCATAATATCTTTAGGTGTACAATCTTGCTTAAATATTTTTATTGTATTAAATGTAAAGTAATTCAAATCTTTACTGATGGTCTCAAAAATTGAACGGTAAAAATGTTTAAATCGATTATCCACTTAAGGATATTATGCATTTAGCACCATATACATACATGTGGAAACCAGATCCTACCCACTTTTGATATAGTCATGTATGCTCACCCACTACTTTTTAGAGATATGAATATAATTTAAAAAGATCTAAAAGTTTTTAAAGAATATGAAGGAGAATGATAACGAAAAGTAATAAGTGGATACTGGCAAGATCCAATAACTCTCTCTCTCCCACACCATATATATATATATATACATATATATATATGTACGAGAATCTTAACCATGCTCGAGGAGCCAAAAGACAATCATGGCCGCATAACAAATAAAGAATTTGGTGCCTCTTTCTTGATCCAAGTACGCACCCTCTTTGAACAAGGTCCTCCATTAAACAGCCTTATATAATAATTATCTTCATATACAAAGGTCAATGTTCTACTTTCTTCACAAAGGCTGCAAGAGAAAGTTGAACTCTCGTCGCCATAATGTAAAGGAAGGCTTATTCTGAACCAAATCACCTTTCCAGATAAAAAGAAACAGACAGTATTAGATCATCCTGTCAAAATCACAAGTAAATGCTCATTACAGACAAATCTCTCAAATCCTTACTTATGTTCTGCAAATAATTCAAGTTGGCAACTTGGTGCTTTCTTTAAATACCACCGATTGTTTAACCAATGAGATCTTAAGGTAGCGTTTCTTCGAGCTCTAGATGTCAATAAGAGGATCGTATTCTTTCTTCATGGTGTTCATTTCTTTATTCTTGTGGTGTCCGTATTTTCTCTGTTCATAGTTGGATAGCAATTCGGCCGGGACTTCCTTCGCTTGTAGAATATTGTCTTATCCTTTGCACATTGAAGGTGTGAGAGTCTGAATGCAAGAGGATGAGATTTGATTGATGGATTCATAGAGACGTAGCCCATGCAAAGACTGAAATCTCAACTTAGGTTATCTCATTTTTCTAGTGTTGCGTGCTGCTTGGAATGAACACCTTAAACGACATGGTGTTCTTGCTGCTAGAAGTGATTTGGGTGTGGGCACACTACGATCCTCGAGAGAGAACATTGAGTTCATTTAGGATTCAGTGAACAACAGGTCTACGGCTAAGTAAGAGAATAGTCAAGATAGAAGTATTGACGATGTTGTTAATAACCATAAGATTATATGTATAAATAAACAATATGTAACAATCATAAACATACCCAAATCAATAACAATCGCAGATCGAAAGAAATTCATACATAAACCGTACATGAAACAAGATGTGGTGAATTCTCTAACCTTATCAAGATCTGGTTGGTAACTGGTATAGGCCTTCCGATAGGGTTTGTTTGATTCTTGATCCATTGGTAGGTGAGATAGACTTTCTATACTTCAAGAATTAAAAATATTCACTTAGAAATTACTTTTGAAGAAATTTTAAGCTTGGGACAAATTTTTGATTTGTCAGTGATGATAAGTTTGATGGTGTAACTTGAAGTAGAAAGACCAAACTTAAAAGTGAAAAAGAACGAGAATGTAGTTGTGCATTGGATTATGCAATTCTGAATGCAGGAAAACAAAAAGGAAAGTGGAGAATGTGAAGAAATTTTTTCTTTAAGTATAATCAAAGAGGTTATGACTAAAGATTACAATTATGAATGAAAAGAAATTAAGAAAAAACACAAAGTATTCAAAATAGACTATATTTTGATGCTTCAGTTGATGTGGTGATGATCTCTTTAAGGTGAGTAGACTCACTCTTTTATACCTGAGGGTAGGATCGACTACCAAATTATTGTTTACTACTCACTTTTCTTAGTTTAGGTCCTAAAATGTCAAAACCCAAAACCATAGAGTACTCTTACAAAATTTTCTCAATAACACAATACCAAGAGAACTATAAAAAGGCATACATCAAAATATGCTTCTATTCCTAACAAAAATAGAAATATATATAAGGAAGAAGATATAAATGACTGTTTAAAGTAGCACACAAACAAAGTGGAGGATCTCTCATTGTGAATATATACAAAGAATACATTATAGAATGCCAAAAAAGAAGAAAAAAATAGGTAAATCATGGACACCATGATAACTGTCCACCTTGCAAAGACACCACAATATGGGTCGCTCTAAACTTCTGCCATGGCATACAAACAAACTTGCACCAAAAAATAAAGTTGCCAAGTACCAACAACGTCTCATAGGTACTACAATAACAATCTTATGTGCACAAGGAACCCTTTCACGAGGACAAAAGTCTCCTTACTCATTCACCCTAGAAAAAGAGGGAGGAAAGAAGGTGAACGGCGAAGCCATACAGCCACCGCTCCCTCCCATGAACACAAAATTTACTCCTCTATGCTCCCCTACCTCTCTCTACCATTGGGGGGGGGGGAGAGAGAGAGACCACTATAATAACCATTGATACCAGTATTGAAGTTCGTAGGCTGGTAGAAAAAGATGAGCTGCTCATTGTTGTACTCATCTTGTCTGGTTAAAATCGGTGTTACCACCAACAAAACCATCTAAAAAACCACAAAACTATATATACATGCACATATATCACATATATGTGTGTGTGCATGCACATGCATATTATAGTGGTAGGTTGAAGCAAATATGCATGCCTCGAGAGCTGAACGAGTGGTCAGCCCTCACCACGAGAGCCCAGCCAGGTGGGCTATCACCCTGAGTGCCATATGAATATGGAGAAAACTTCATAAAAATACCTTGAGTGCAACTAGATATATATATATATATATATATATATATATATATATATATATATATATATATATATATATATATATATATGTATGTATGTATATATATGTATGTATATATATGTATATGTATGTATATATATATATGTATGTATATATATGTATATGTATGTATATATATGTATGTATGTATATATATGTATGTATGTATATATATATGTATGTATGTATGTATATATATATGTATGTATGTATGTATATATATGTATGTATGTATGTATATATATGTATGTATGTATGTATGTATCACCCACATCCAACACAGTCAGTTAGCATTCTTTTGATCTGAGAAACATCTAAAATCAGATTGATAATTCGATCAGCATGTTCATATGACATATTTATACGTAGTTTTATACTCAAAATGATCTCTCGTTAAATTATAGCCTTCGTGAAAAAATTTGATACCCAGAAGCCAAAGAGGGTGTTTGATTTCGAGAACTAGGACTATGGAATTAGAGCTACAGTTGTTTTTCATCGCAATTAGGCCTCGATGAACAGTAAAAAGTGAGATTGTACATTCAGGGATGGGCCATTAGATCTGGAACTCTCAAGTTTCAATCTTGATTTTTACTTGATTATGAAACCTACCTATCGTGTCAGAACTGGTATTGTAGTTCCAGTTTCATAGTCCGAACCTTAGAATCAAATACCTGTGCGAGCTGGGTCAGCCCACTGTGGGAGTAAAGCTCTCGTCCCTTGTTTTTGCTCCATTCACAAGACTAACTCGAGAAAAAACTCGTCCAAGAGAAATAAGTTTCATTCTCCTTAAATATTTCAAGACAATTAATTACCTAGAGTGCCCGAATTTAGTGAAATTTAAAAAAAGAAAAATGTCACAGAACGTGTTTCCACGGACCCACTCGTGTTCAACTCATATTCTGATATGGTTTAGCAAACCCAATATGGACGAGCCCACACACGACTCGAACCGAGTCGAAATAGGCTCGGCTCGGTTCGATTATTAACCATACTCGTAAATTAGGCAGTTAATACGTTAAAATTCCGAATATTTTGAGACTCGTGGGGGGTGAATAGGGCCCAGGCTTGACAGTTTCATATGAGGAAGGCGAAAATAGCGAAGGTGGGGAAGTTTTGGCGCATAGCGTTGGGCGATTTGTATAAGAAGGATCACAACAACGGAAAAGATGGCTCCTTTCTCCTTCTCTGTGTTGGGTTCTTCTTGCCTGATTTCGGTTGTTTCCGATCTTCCGGTTGTCTGCTGTCAAGCCCTTCTAGGTACGCATGCAGCGGAAGAAATGGGTAAGTGTGTTTCTTGTTTGAGGTTTCCTCAAAGCGAAATCTTCCGGGGAAAGCTTTTCTCGGTTTTTGGATGTTTTTCTTAGTGCTTAAATTGTATGTATTGATCTCTATTTATAGAGCAGCGCGTGCTCCACCTTTCTCGGTTATCATGCTGGGCTTCTCTCATCCAGAGCATCCTTATCCGGACTGTTATCGTGATTTCCGGTAACGGTCTGGCTGTTATAGTTATCCTATCTGTAACCCTAGATACGGGTAACGGTCTGGATGGCCAGTCCAGCCGTTAACGTGTTGGGTTACCGAGAATGGCCACAACCTTACATCTCCCACTTGACCATTCAAGCCAAGTGGATTGACATACTGGTTTTCCTCCCACTTTTGCAGGGTTTACCTAGTAATATCCTTTCATGATTGTTGCTACAATCACTACCCATTGTGTGGTTATTTCCCTACACAACAATCAAACATACCTCAAACCCATGTTCATAACATGTTTTGAGAAAAGTTCCTCTGTTATGCCTTTAGTCAAGGGGTCTGCCAACATATCATTTGTTGGCATGTATGAGATGTATATTTCCTTTCTCATAGCCATATCATGAACATAGTGGTATTTAACCATTATATCTTGCTTTTTGAGCAATCAACTCTACTCTTGATAAGAGTAATTGCTGCGTTGTTATCGCAGTAAATGACAACTGGCTCGTCGGTTATTTCCAACTTCAAATCACGTATGAAGCGACTTATCCAAACAACACTCATTGTAGCCATATAGCAAGCCACATACTTAGCTTCCTGTGTCTGCAATGCTACATAGCCATGTTTCTTACATGCCTAAGAAACAACAACACCTTCAAATAAGAATATTTGACCTAAGGTTGATTTGCTGTCATATTTGCTTCTAACAAACTCAGCATCTGAGTATCCTACCACTTTCAGTTCATCTGCTTGAAAACACAGTTTCAAGTCTCTTGTTCCTTTCAGATATCTTAAAATCCTTTTTACAACTATCTAATGCTAGCATCTAGGATTACTTTGATATATACTTACAAGACCAATAGCAAAGCTGATATTAGGTCTTGTACACAATATAACATACATCAAGCTACCCACAGTAAGGAATGTTAGGTTTATCGTCTCCTTCACCGGGACAATCAGCCTTACTTATTTTAATCCCCTTTGCAATAGGTGTATCAACAGACTTACATTCATCCATTTTAAACTTCTTGAGGATATAATATATATATCTCTCCTGACTCAGGCGTAAGAGTTTAGATTCTCTATCTCGAAAGATCTTTATACCCAGGATATAGGATGCTTCCCCATATCCTTCATTTTGAACCTTGAGTTTAACCATGACGTGGTTTTGACAATCATCTTATTGTCATTCCCAATCAACAATATGTCATCTACGTATAATGATAGGATGACAAAGTGGCTCCCACTGTTCCAGACATAAACACAGTGATCAAATTTATTAGCCACAAACCCAAGTTTTGTAATGGCATTTTGAAATGTCAAATACCATTGGCGAGGTGATTGTTTTAGGCCATATAGGGATTTTCTCAACCTATATACTTTATCTTCTTGGCTTTCAACTATAAATCATTTGGGTTGCTGCATGTATATGACTTCATTTAGATCTCTGTTTAGAAAAGTTATCTTTACATCTAACTGATATAAGTCCAAGTCATAATATGCAGATATTGCTAGGATTATTCTTATGGATGCAAATTTCGCAACTGGGGAATATGTCTCAGTAAAATCTATCTCCTCCTTTTGCGAAAAACCCTTTGCAACAAATCTCGCTTTAAACTTTTCGATTAAACCATCGACCTTGTATTTCTTTTTCATAACACATTTAGAGCCTATAACTCTCATTCCTTTTGGAAAATCAGCCAATTTCCAGACTTGTTTTTCTCAATGAATTCAATTTCCTCATCCATTGCTTTCCTCCAGTCTGATGCTTCCGATTAATTCATAGCTTGCTGATAAGTAAAGTTATCAGTCAACTCATCTAAATCCACCGAATTACACACTTCTTCTACAAGATAAGTGTGATAATCCTTTAAGTAGGACGGAGTGGCCCTAGGTCTTTTATATCCACTTAAGGTTTCAGTTGTTTGAAGAAGATCTTCTATGGGTTCTAATGATGATTGATAAGGTCTACTAGATCATCAATACATTCATCATTATTTTTCAGGATGTCATTCTTAGTATCTTCTAAGAATTCAACATCTCTGCTTTCTATCAGTTTGTGGTCTTTATAATAAAACCGATATTCCTTTGAACCTTTTAGATATCCAATGAATACATCTTAAGGACCTACGATCTAACTTGTCTCTAAATTGATTAAGGATCTTTACATGTGCAATAGATCCCCACCTCCTACGATGACTTAGGTTAGGTTTTCTTCCAAACCACATCTCATATGTAGTGAATACAATTTTACATGGTACTCTATTGAGCATGTAAATCGTTGTACTTATTGCTTCTCTCCAAAATATCCTTGGTAGAGAGGCATCGATCAACATTGACCTTGTCATATTCAAGAATGTTCTGTTATATCTTTCAGCTATACCATTTTGTTGAAGTGTTCTAGGCATTGTATTTTGCTTTGCAATATCAAAGTCTTTACAGAATTCAAGAAATTTTGCTAAAGTATATTCACCACCTCTATCTGATCTTAGGACTTTGATTGAATGACCTAGTTGGTTTTCTACTTCTTGCTTATATTCTTTAAAAGCTTCTAGTGCCTCAAATTTATGTGCCAAAATATATAAATACGTATAAAGATCCTTGATCATCTGGTTTGTCTTATACAAAGATTCTAAATGACCCATTACCCAAAACATCTGAGAAAGTGTTATTTCCCATGTACACTCGATGTTCTCCTGCTTTGTATTCATTTAGATCCATTGCCCCTTTCTTAGTCTTTGAGATGTGTTTGGTAGGTTAGCAGTCGATCCACCAACCTATCACCGGGCGATCCATGTACAAATATTCTGATATCATGCAGATTATATCATGCTTCTCTGACTATCCGTATCGTGGGTTATTTCCTTAACTTTTTCGGTTGTTGCAATCCCTCTTATAGTGTCTCATCTTTCCATAGCTAAAACACTTGACCCAAGAAGCGGTTTCCTTCATTTTCTTAAAATGTTGATCGCCCTTTTTGTTATTCTTGTCAAACCTTTTGTTTGGTTTTTTTTTTTTTTGGTTGATTTTGAAGCTAGACTCAATCTCATCTTCTACCACTAGCAATTTTTCTTTCTTGTTCTCATTCATGTGTTCTTGCTCTATTGCTAGTTTCAGAGACAACTTATAAAAGTTAATTTCTTTCCCTAACTTGAGGGCAGTGGTGATCATGTTTCATAATAGGGGTAGATTGTTCAGGATTATTGATATTTTCATCGGTTCTGGGGTGATTTTTTCAATTTTTGCCAATTCTGACACACATATTCTTGAATTTATTTTTATGTGTTTGACAATTATAACAATTAGACGGTCTATAAAGAAAATAATCAATAAGCAACAAACACACATTGCAGGAATCTTGTTAGAACGATACATAATATTAGAAAAACAAGTTAAAAATAACTCATAACTTGTAATTTTCCTAAAAATTTCTGCCCTTAACACTTTTCAAAAAATACCAGGGGTAAAATTGCAATTTTGACTATCTGTACACTTTTGTAATTTTCTAAAATGCCCAAGGACAGACCCGTAAAATTACTCTTGGTATTTTTGTAAAATTCGTAACTAAATAGGGTTAAATCTGTAATTTTAACCCTCAGTTTGAATCTGAAAATTTTCAAAAGTATATGAACAAATCTGTCTTTTGACACAATGGCAGTAATGTAATAATTTAAACCAGAAAGGGAAATAATGTAAAACAACAGCTTGGTATTTCATAATTTTCACAAACTATCAAAGGGTAAAACAGATTTTTCGCTCAATAAGGCCAAAACGATCTTTTTACTAAAAAATATCTGGATATTTTTATAATTTTGTCGAAGGGCAGTTTGGTAATTTTTGAAAACCGATCGGGGCAGAACGAACTTTTTAGTCTGCTGCCCAAGGCAGTTTCTGAGAAACCGCTAATTTCAGCCCATGGTTTTCTGAAATCGCCTAGCGGTTTTTTGGACGGTATAAGTCATGAAGAGAGAGAGAGTGAGACAGTCTGAGAGAGGGAGAGAGAGAGAGTCTGGCAGAGGCTCGCTCCGCTTCTGGCCTGCGGCCCTCTGTGGCAGCCGACGGCCTTTTGTTTCTCGGCATGCGACCGACTGTGGTTCTGTTTCTGCTTTTCGGCCTCCGGCCGACTATGGCTCAGTTTCGACCTTTCGGTCTTCGTCCTCCCGCAACTTTTTGCCGCAGATGTTCTACTTACTCCTCTTTCTTCTCTTCTCTCTGTTCTTCTTCTTATTTTTTTGTTTTCCAGAACAGTAACTTGCGTACCTATTTCTACAGGGTTAACAATGAGGCCCTGATACAAAATGTTGGGTTCTTCTTGCCTAATTCCAGTTGTTTCCGAGCTTTCGGTTGTCTGCCGTTGAGCCCTTAAAGGTATGCCTACAACGGAAGAAATGGGTAAGTGTGTTTCTGGTTTGAGGTTTCCTCACAGCGGAATCTTCCAAGAAAAGCTTTTCTTGGTTTTTGGATGTTTTTCTCAATGCTTAAACTGCATGCGCTGATCTATATTTATAGAGCAGCGCATGCTCCACCTTTCCCGGTTAACCTGCTGAGCTTCCCTCATCCAGAGCATCCTTATTCGGACTGTTACCGTGATTTCCAGTAATGGTCCGGCTGTTATGGCTATCCTATCTACAGCCCTAGATACGAGTAACGGTCTAGATGGCCAATCCAGCTGTTACCATGGTAGGTTGCCGAGAATGGCCACAACCTAACACTCTATGCCTTCCTCCTCTTCCCCATCTCTTCTTCCTCTCTGCTTTCCGTTGTAACCTCTGAGTGATGGCTGTGAACGGAGAAGAACGAATCGTGGAGGAGCCCCCAACCAAGATCCTTAAACTCCTCGAGAGCAACGGTGCTGTCATAACGAGAGAACCCACTGCCTTTCTTGAGGGTGAAGAAGCTCTCCGCAAATGCCGTTCTACCTTTGAGAGCGTCACCCTCTTCTGTCGGCTACGATCTCTCCATGTCTCTATGTGTATAGGTTACTTCGACACCTTAACTCGGACAACGACTTCATCGGATTTTTGTCATGTAGTGGATGGCTATGTATAAATAACAAGGTATCTTAGTGTTTTCAGTTTCTCGCAATCGGTTTTTTAGAAAGTTTTTTTTTGTTTTTCTTGGATTTTTATCAGTGCATGACTCCTCTCGAATATTCAAGTTGGGCTTTCTGTTTTAGAGCTCTTATGTGACTGTTATAAAAAAATATGTAATAGTTTGGTTGTTACAGATTTGTTTCATAAGAATCTCCATGAAAAACAGTTAGATAGTCGATCTAGTCATATTTGTTGGTAAAACTATTGAGAATGACTAGTTTCTTAGCTTAACATCTCGCACTTAACCATTGGTTTTCCTCCCATTTTTGTGGGGTTTCTCTAGTCATGTTATTTTATGATTGTTGTTGCAATCGTTGTTCGTTGTGTGATTTTTTACCTACACAACAATTAAACATATCTGAAACCCGTGTTTGTAAAATGTTTGGAGAAAGGATCTTTTGTTATGCCTTTAGTCAAGGGGTTTCCCAACATATCTTGAGTTAGCATGTATGAGATGTATATTTTCTTTTTTATAATCATATCATAAACATAGTGGTATTTAACCATTATATACCTGCTTTTGGAGTTGTCAGTTTTATTCTTGATTAGAGTAATTGTTGTATTGTTGTAACAGTAAATGACAATTGACTTGTCGGTTATGTCCAACTTTAAATATCGTATAAAGTGGCTTATTCAAACAACACTTTTTGCAATCATATAAGAAGTTACATATTTAGCTTCTTGTGTATGTAACACTATATAATCATGTTTCTTACAAGCTCAAAAAATAACTTTACCTCTAAATATAAATATTTATCTTGAGGTTGATTTGTTGTTATCTTTGCTCTCAACAAAGTGAGCATCAGATTATCCTACCACTTTTAGTTCATATGTTTGAAAACATAATTTCAAGTCTTTTGTTACTTTAAGATATCTTAAAATTTGTTGCATAGCTATCTCCAATGTTGCCATCGAGGATTACCTTGATATCTACTTAGAAGACCAACAACGAAGCTGATATCAAGTCTTGTACATAACATAACATACATCTAGCTCCTCATAGCTTGTATATAAAAAACATTAGCTTATCGTCTCCTTCATTAGGACAATCAACCTTACTCAATTTAACCCCTTTTACGACTGGTGTAGATGCAAACTTGCATTTACCTATTTTAAACTTCTTGAGGAGATAATCAATATATCTCTTTTAACTTAGGCATAGAAGTTTATATTCTATATTTTGAGAAACCTTTATACCTAGGATATAGGATGCTTTTCTCATATCCTTCATTTCAAACCTTGAGTTTAACTATAACTTGGTTTTGACAATCATCTCATTGTCATCCCCAGTCAACAATATATCATGTACATATAATGGTAAGATGACAAAGTGGCTCCAACTGTTTCAGACATATACACAATGGTCAAGTTCATTATCCACAAAAATAAGTTTGATAATGACATTTTGAAAAGTCAAATATCATTGATGAGGTAATTGTTTAAGGTTATATAAGGATTTTTTCAACCTATATTTTTTATCTTCTTGGCCTTCAACTTTGTATCCTTCGGGTTGTATATATATATATATATATATATATATATATATATATATATATATATATATATTTCATCTAAATCTTCATTTAGAAAAGGAGTCTTTACATCTAACTGATGTAAATCTAAATAATAATATATTGATATTGCAAGGATTATTCTTATATATGCGAATTTCGCAACTCAAAAATATGATTTGCTTGTCATTTTTGCTCCCAGCAAAGTCAACATATGAGTATCTTATTACTTTTAGTTTGTCTACTTAAAAACATAATTTCAAGTCCTTTGATCCTTTAAGATATCTTAGAATCTTTTTCATATCTATCCAATATTGTCATCTAAGATTACTTTGATGTCTTCTCACAATATCAATAATAAAGTTGATATCAGATCTTGTACACAACATATCATACATCAAACTACCCACAACTTGTGCATGAGAAATGTTAGGCTTATCGTGTCCCTTACCGAGACAATCAATCTTGCTCAACTTGACCCTTTTTGCAACGGGTGTAGAAGCAGGCTTCTATTCACTCATTTTAAATTTCTTGAGGATATAATTAATGTATCTCTCCAGACTTAGGCATAAGAGCTTAGATTTTCTATCTCAAGAAATTTTTATACCCAAGATTTAGGATGTTTTCCCCATATCTTTCATTTCAAACCTTGATTTTAACCATGACTTTTTTTCACAATCATTTCATTATCATTTCCAGTCAACAATATGTCATCTACATATATCAATAAGATGACAAAGTGACTCCCACTATTTTAAACATAGACATAGTGGTCAAGTTTATTAACTACAAACCCAAGTTCAATAATGACATTTTGAAAGATTAAATATCATTGACGAGGTGACTTTTTAAGGTTATATAAGTATTTTTTTCAACATATATATTTTATTTTCTTTACCTTCAATTTTGTATCCTTCAAGCTAATGCATATATATGATTTCATCTAATCTTCATTTAGAAAAGCAATTTTTATATCTAACTGATGTAAATCCAAATTATAATATGATGATATTGCCAAGATTATTCTTATTGATGCAAATTTTGCAATAGAGAAATATGTCTTAACATAATTTATCCTCTTTTTTTGCGAGAATCTTTTTGCAACCAACCTCGCTTTAAACTTGTTGATTGATTAATCGATTTTATATTTCTTTTTCGAAAGTCATTTGCAGCTTATGACTTTTCTTACTTTTGGCAAATCAACTAACTTTGAGACTTGGTTTTTCTTAATGGATTCAATTTTCTCATCTATTGTTTTCTCCCATTCTATTGAATGAAATGAGTCAATAACCTATTGATAAGTAAAGTTATCATTCAACTCATCTAAATCTATTGAATTGCACATTTCTTAACCAAGATAAGTATTATAATCCTTAAGTAGGACGATGCAACTCTACGCCTTTTATAGTCACTTAAAGTTTTGGTTGATTCGGAAAAATCATCTATGGGTTCAAATGATGATTGATCTATATCTACTACATCATTATTGTCAAGGATGTCATTTTAGTATCATGGAACATCTTTGCTCTCTATCAGTTTATAATCCTTGTGATAAAAACGATATCCTTTTCAGCCTTTAGGATATCATGAATATCATTCTTAGTATCATAGAAAATCTCTGCTCTCTATCAGTTTATGATCCTTATGATAAAAACGATATCCTTTTCAGCCTTTAGGATATCCGATGAATATAATCTGAAGGACTTGCTGTCTATATTGTTTTTAGACTGATTAAATACCTTTACATGAGCAATATATCCTCACTTCCTAAGATGACCTAGGTTTAGTTTTCTTCCAAACCACATCTCATATGGTATAGTGAATAGAACTTTACATGATACTCTATTGAGTATGTACATAATTGTACTTACTGCTTCTTTCTAAAATATACTTCGTAAAGAGGCATTTATTAACATTGGCCTTGTCATGTTTAGTAAGATCTTGTTATATCTTTTAGCTATATCATTTTGTTGAGGTGTCCTAGACATTGTATTTTGTTTTGAAATACTAAAGTCTTTACAAAATTTTAAATTTTTTATGGAGGTGTATTCACAACCTCTATCTGATCTCAAGACTTTTATTGTATGCCCTAGTTGATTTTTAACTTCCTACTTATATTTTTTGAATACTTAAAGTGCCTTATATTTATTTGATAAGAGATATATGTGTATATATCGAGTAATCATCGATAAAGGTTATGAAATAGACATTTCCTTTATGTGATTTTACTATAAAAGGTTCACATAAATCATTGTGAATAATTTCCAACAGGATTGTTGTCCTTGTTATTTTTTTAAGAAAAAAATTTCTTGTCATTTTTCCTTGTATAAAGGCTTCGCATTTATGAAAAATATTTTTATTAAATCTTGGCAATAAGTCAAAGTTGAATAATTTTCTCAACTTTTTCAAACTTATATGCCTTAGGCTTTTATGCCATATATTCACATCAGCATTAAAGGCATAATCAATATTAGCTAAAGAACCTTTATTTTAATTAATATTCAATTTGAACAATCTATGTTCTATATCAAATTTCCTGAAGAAACACTCCCTCATGCTTACTCATAGTCACTTTGCGAAAAATAAACCTAACCATAAAATCCTTCTTAATCAAGACAGGGATCAAACCCAGATTGCGCCTTATAGTTGGCATTTATGTACAAGATCAATCAGTACAATCAATGTGTCTTATACATAATTTCTAAGGGACCAAATTCCAAGAACATATGAGAAAGTGTTATTTTTCATGTATACCTAATATTCTCCTAATTTATATTCCTTTAGATCCATTGTCCCTTCCTTGCTTTTTGAGATGTGTCTCGTCGTTCTTGAGTCAATCCACCAACCAATCATTGGGTGGTCTATGTACAAGCATTCTGATATCACACAAATTATATTTGGTTTCTCCGATTATCCGCGTTGTCCACTATTTTTCTTATTGCGGCAATCTCTCTTCTAGTGTCCTATTTTTTCACAGCTAAAATACTTAACCCGAGAAACCGTTTCTTGTGATTTTTTAAAGAGTTGACCGCCCTTTTGTTATTTTTATCAAACTTTTTATTTGATTTATTTCTTTTTTGGTTGAGTTTGGAGCTTGATCCTATCTCATCTTGCACTACTAGCAATTTCTCTTTATTGTTTTTGTTAATGTGTTCTTGTTCAATTTCTATTTTCCCTTTAAGTATCATTATTGAGTTTTTAATAACTTGATTCTGTTATATAATCAAACCGTGAACAAATCTATAATTTTCCAAAAATTCTTGCTACCGATAATTTTCCAAATTGTAGAGATAAACCAATAATTTAATATGTGTATTCGATTTTGTAATTTTTCAAAAAGACTAGGGGTAGAAAAATAAACTTGGTATCTATTTTTTTGTAAAATTCAATATTTATCGAGGGTAAACACATAATTTTGCTCCTCAATCCAAATTTGTAAATTTTCAATAAGACAAGCGCAACTTTATCTTTTAACATAGTAACAGAATTGTGAACCTTTTATCGGATAAGGGCAGGAATGTAATTCAACTTAAGGTATTTTATAATTTTTATAAACAACTAGAGGGCAAAACTGACCTTTTGCCCATCTAAGAGTAAAATTAACTTTTTACACGAAAATATCTGGATATTTTGGTAATTTTATCCTATAAAAGTTCGTAATTTTCAAAACTGGCTAGGGACAGAATGGATTTTTCAGTCTGTCGCCGATTTCCCAAATGTATAAAAGGGAAGATAGAGAGCAGTGAGAGAGAGGGGGAGGCTTATGCCTCCCTCCGTCTTTTGCATCCTTTCGGTGGCCACCAGTCATTGGCCTTCGCTCTCTTTGGCTCCTATTTTCTATCGACGGTCACCGGTCGTTGGCCTCCTGCTTTCTCTCTTCTTCTGGCCCTTGGCAGAATCTAACTGACTTGACTTTTGGTTGATTCTGGTCGTCCTTTTGCTGTGGTCACCTAGCCTTTGGTTGACCTTCTGCTACGGTCATTTGGCCTTTGGCAAAACTTGACCGTTCTGGCCTTTGGCTGATTCTAGTAGACTCTTGGCCGATCTTATCCTGGCGTCTGTCTCAAGTCAAAAATTGTGGTTTCCGACAGATGACGTGTTCTTTTCCAGCAAGAACAGGGAGTTCTCCCTCTTGTTCTTTTTTTATTTTTATTTTCTATTTACAAAAAAAGGTGACAACATAACTTTGATTGTTGGTAATGAGGTTCTAATACAAGTGTTGGAATCTTGTCAATGGCTTTACTAGATTTCTGCCTTGCAGTGGATGACCTCCATATTAAAGACAGAACAAAAAGAGGTATATCAGTGTTTTCGGTTTCCCACAATCGATTTTTCCATATTTTCTTGGATTCACTTGTATATTGCTTATGTGCGCTGCTCTATATTTATAGAAAAGTGCATGACTTCTCCCGAATATCTAGACTGGACTTTCCGTTTCGACTGTTACACATTTGTTTCGTAACAATCTCAACGAGAAACGACTAGATGATCGATTTCTGTGGGTTTGTCGGCTTAAGACCAGTGTCGTGAGTTTTCCTTGTGTATTCTACTACTCTCTCTTTCTCTCCCAGGCCTTGTGACTGACATTACATTCCCGTCGTTCACGCACTCAGTGCCACTGCGAGGTGGTTCCTGCGAGGGGAAAGGCTCTGGTTTCTAAGGAGGAAGAATCCGTTGTGGCATGAAAGAAAATTAGAAGCTATTATTAGCTGCCTACTTCGTATTTATTGGGATTGCAGAACCATATTGATTGGGATGAGCCGTGACTGCGTGTAGCCTTGTCGAGCATGTCATCACTCACACACACACTTGCAACCGGCATTTAAATTGTTAGCTGCCCGGCTTATTTCAATGTCCATGTTTTCGCAGACCGTGCCACCATGTGTTCTCCGAACAATCACAGATTGCTTAATAAGCTGAATTAGAGATACGTGTCTGCCTAATAGGGTCTTCATGGTCATATGCATTCTCGTAAAACTATAAGGATTTGATGCAGCCGACGACTTTCTACGATCCAACAAAGAGATTCTTAAAAGTTTTTGCAGGCATACCAATTGCTGTATCAGGATCTTGCTCTTAGAAACTGGTTTTCTTTTCCGCGAGTATAAATGTCAGGCTTGCGTTGTAACTACATATTGAAAGGAATAACAGCTGAAGAATTTCTCTCCAAATGCTTATGAAGCAAAATAAGCAAGTAGAAGCCAGGATTACCTTTCCCGAATTGCCTACAAAGGCCTATCGACGTTCTTTTTACAGACCAAGAATCCAGAGACCACAAATACACCTGAGATGTGGTTAGCCAATTCATCAGCATCAAGAACCTGATAGGTTTATATCGCTTGCCTTTTCTAATGATAAAAGACCCTTGGCTTAAACCCTTATAGGAAGAACAAGCTCAACTTGTAATATGCTGCTCCATAAAAGTATGCTCAAATGTAGGCATTTGAAGCAACTCCGAAGGGGCTCTCAATGGATTGTTTCAGCTAGGAGCAATTCAACACAAGTAGGATACATCCGTGCTTTGGAATAGTAGCACTAAATGAAGTATTGATACTTCCAAGATCTCTATCATCCCAAACATCAAAAGCTCTACATCCCTGGAAACCATGTCCAGATGCATTCATGGAATCTGCACGGCTGCTAAGCTTCTGAGCAACATCATCCAATTTAACAGATATTCTCCTTGCCGAAGAGTCCAAGTTGAAGAATGCAATATATTCTTCACCTGCAGTTTTTTTTCTCTTTCAATGTTCTTCACCTACCATGGTACTATCCTCAATATTATGCAAAGACAGTAAGTAATGTTATAGTTACCTGCAGATTCTTCTGCCACCCATATTCGGATATTATTGATCCAGACCTTGTTACTCTGCCATACAAAGAGAAATAACTATTCGAGTGACAAAGAGTTCATTGCAGCTGACTCAGTTATGATGAGTAATGCACTTTGCATACCTCTCTGTTGTTGATGCTTCTGTTGTGTATATCCAACAAAACAGTATTGGTGACGATAGACAAGGTGCTTGAATCCATTCTCTGCAAGTCGCCTCCAAGAAACAAAGGAGATTTCACCACAGCCCACAATGTCATCTAGAAGCATCACATATAAATCGTAATTACCATATTGGTTTCATGATTATGATGAAAAAGTCTTTGAGTGAGGTTTCAAACAGGTAGAAACATATTTAGCTTGAATATCAGAACTCATAACTAAGGAGACTTTATGTAAAGAATCAGGGTTGTGGAAGATTGCCTTACAAAGGAGCGGTTTGAGAACCAATCGGATTCGAAGGATGACTAAGGAGCAGTGTATTGGTCAAGATATTGTTAAATACCTAAGGAGCAGAAAATCAGATGCAACTCCTTCCCTCTGCATGTGTGTGCGTATGACAAACTTACAATGTATTAAAGTTTCCGAGACAGGCCCAAGAAAACCCAAGTGAGGAAGGTAATATTCTGAACCAGTTCTCGGCATTCTTCTTTATGAGCTTTGATAGATTTGCAGATTTCTGCAACACGTATAGGTTTAACTTGCATTAGACCATCCTTAGTCCATATGCAAATTGGGTTTCATTAAACAGGCTATAAAGTCCAAGCCAGTCATTTTCAAATATAACGGGAATTTTACACGTGATCATACCTCAGAATCTCAGACCATTTATTATGGGAAATGTACCCATGATCATACTTCACAACTAGAAGTTCATGCCAAAGAGTTATGAACGACAGCTGCAGGCAAGCATGGAACATAACCAGACGCAAGAAATGAAAGAGAAGTTATAGGCATCTAGCAGCAGATGAAAAGGTCAAAGTTCACATGGCCAACCTGCGTCTTCTGTTCATCAAGTGTAAGACTGCAATTGCGGTGAGGACCTTCATTTGAATCTGCAAAGCACCAAAAAGAATCAAACCGTATCAGTTCTATACAGACCTTTCATGGCTACTGAAGGAGATACAATCGATAAGCCCATAAATAATTAGAGAAACAAGTGATGAACACGTACTAGGATCAGTTAGCCAACCAAATGGGAGCATGTCAAGGTCAGGCCAGGATCTTCCTAGTAGACCTTTATCACCTATGAAACCACCAATTGCAAAATCCCTGCATTTTTAATAGCTCACTCACTTGAATTTGATAGCTGATGGTATCTAACATACAATAAACAGGAAGCAACCGACTTCATTTACCTAGCTACATCAAAGTGCAATGCTAAGTCTCTCCATGAGTCCCAGTCATCACCAGTAACTCGATACATGTTTACCGCTTCTTTTACCTTTTCAGCCATCTGAAGTGTAACATGAGTTCCAGGTGATATGGAATATATGATAGAATTGTCTTTAGCCTTCAGAATCTGATCACAGGAAACAAGGTTTGCTCATTCCTTAAGCCAGATGGATATTGCAGTAAATAAATCTAGGTGGACAATGTGGTAAATGAATCTATTGACACCAGGTAAGCTATAAAATCCTTTCTTCAAACTCCCAAAAGACAAGGCGTCAACAGAAAGTTCTACATTACCTCAGATACTACTCTAACCTCTTCTAGGTTTAGGTCATCACCATAAACGCAATCATGCTTCACTGCAGTCAGTCAAGCGGTCAATATTATGCAGCAAAAAAAGAAATGGGTTCATAATTAAGATATGATCCCTCCTCTAGGACTTCCCCATCCATCATTAAGGTGTCTGTCGGTGGAACATACCAAAATCAACACCCCAGTCATCATATAACTTGTACAAGGATTCTAGAAACGCCCTTCCAGCCCCCAAACTTGTATTTACACTGGTGAAGCAATTTGGCATCCACTTGCAAGGGTTCAAAGGTAGAGCTATGTCCTTTGCCCTCCAAACCCTTCCTTCTGACTCAAAAGGACGACCCTGCAAAACCATTTCAAAACTGTGTACGTACATACATAAATACACAAACACACACACACACACACACACACACACACACACACACACACACACACACACACACACATATATATATATATACATATATGTATATATACAGAGAGAGTGCAAAACCTCTGGCCCCAATATAAGAGTGTTATCCTTGATTGCCTGTGTACTGATACCTCTCATTACATGAATGCCAAACTTTAATCCCAATCTATGAACATGAGATGACACTTCCCTGAAGCCAACGTTACCAATAGAGGATGGCCATCGA
Organism: Brasenia schreberi; assembly: GCA_036023115.1. Taxonomy (NCBI): domain Eukaryota; kingdom Viridiplantae; phylum Streptophyta; class Magnoliopsida; order Nymphaeales; family Cabombaceae; genus Brasenia; species Brasenia schreberi. The sequence goes on from JAYKKT010000082.1 coordinate 20,067,986, forward strand.
ATAGGATCTGGCACTGGACGTCCCCATTCATCAATGGTATCAAAACCAGATGTCCATACTGTAGATTGGTTCCCCTGCATTCTCCTATACCACAAGAAGTCTACCACCACATACTGTGGAGAGAAAAAACATCAATCTTTGGATAACAAACAAGTTTTAAAGGGAAAATAAACAAGTTTGAGCTGAACGAAGCAACCTGGTAACCGAATCTCAGAAACTTATCAGCAAGAATGTCAGCATTTGAAAGAAATTGCGTCTCATTGATTGTCCATGAGAAGGAATCATACGAATTCCACCCTCTAGGAGCCACATAAGCACGAGGCCCATTAGGTGTGTGGTCCCCATGGTTGAACGATGCTGGGTCCTGAGATGTTGAACTGTTGATCCTGCAGAGAAATAAAAACTTGGTTTTCTTCATTCAAATGAATAGAGGATAAGGATGAGACTGGTAAATTCATATAGACATTTGAGAAAATTAGAAAGAAAAAAATAGAATAAATAAAAATAATTCATCAAGGATATTTGCTAGCATGGTAGAACCAGAAAAATGAGAAGACATTGAACAAAAACAAACAAAATCTTGAGCAATTACGACAAAGAGTAGACTCAGCCCCAGACAAGAACTAACATGAGGTGAACAAGTAATGGAAGGAGATCAATCGTCAAAGCCCAAGAAAGGGTGCAACCTCCCGCATGCTGACCTGTCCATGACACAACCACAAGGAGATTTCCTACTTTTGTGAGGATACAAGAGAAAGACTTAATTTTGGAAAACCATTGCCATCCTTGCAAGAGAGAAGGAGAGATTGGAAGACACGTTCTTTTATTGCTCTTCCACAATTTCTATTTGATCTTACTGGTTGCGTAATTTGGTAACAAAAGTTCACCCTACACCAACATCATCTGGTAGCCAAGATGGCAGTGCTTAATTAAGTTTCAGAATCTTTGACTTGCACTGTTGGAGGTTGCAATTTCATATCACCCTTTGGCATCTAGGCGTAGTAGGAAGAAAATTGCAAATAACGAGAGAAGTTACACCATTGAGCAAGTGAACAGGGATATGCGAACCTCTTGCCCTTGCAACGAGGTCTTTATGAGCAACGTCTCTACTGATTCAGATTCAATGGAATTCAAAACTTGGGGATACTTTAATATCATCATCCAATCTTGAAACTCGGTAGTAACCTCTGCTGGATTTTACTCAGGTTAGCACCTGCCGTTTTGCTGCATCAAAACTACGTGCAGATTTTGTATGTAGTGTGGTATAATTTGGGAAGCTATTTGATGGTGGCGGTTTTCTTTGTGATGGTGAGAGAGCACCAGGCGTTGCAAGTTCTCACTCTGGTTGAGCCTGAACTGCACGTTAATAATATCAGAATTTAGCTGATGATGAATTTTAGGAGTTTCTCCGCCCACATTCATGGACCTCTGAAGAACGGAACATTATTTCAGGACAAGTAAAAAACCTTATTTTCAACATTTCAAGTTTTTTGTTCAACATGTTGTCCACTTAGGTAGCTTTTCAGTTCACTTCTCATGTTAATGGAGCATATTAGGAGGTTGTCTTCGAAGGATAAACCTCTTGGAGTGCAGGAACCATCTTTAAGTAACAGACTGTTACTCCCCATTGTAAGGAGGTAATGGATAGTATCGAGTTAAAAACTAAAAGCATAAGCAATCATAGCCGAAGATGCATTAGGTTTGTTTCAAGCAGCTATATAAAAGGAATCCAGAAAGGGAAAGTAAGCCTACTTTTAATTCTTGCATTTCTGGACAATACTAAGTAGAAAGAAAAAGGACCTACGTAGCATTTCATTCGTTTCGATGTTGTAAATGATCAATGAAATGGCTTTTCACTTTTCAGAAACAAATGTCCATCTTAGTCCCTGGCTTCTCAGAAGAAAAACCGCAAATTGAGAAATGAAGACCGTCTTCAATCTAAAGAGGAAGACAATAAACGGAAGAAATCCCGTCATCAAACGGACCCTTCACTTGTGAATCTGACGCATCCCATTCTCTGAGGTGAATCAAACATCCATACTAGACACAGAAAACAAGCGCGCACATACACACACAAACACATACACATATACACACAGAGAGATATGGCTTTCTCTTGTATGTACTCCCCAAAAAGTGAGAAAGCGAGGAAGGGTTTCTCCCGTAGTCGTAATCTATGGTCGACAATTGGGAGTCTGACGAGTCCGATTCCCGGCTAGAATGAAATCTTAATTCGCGAAGAAGAAAACGAGGGTGGTGAATCTTTAATATTACACTATCAACACACACAAACACGCGCACGCACACGCACACGCACACGCACACAGATGAATATCTGTTCCTCTTAGAAGAGAATAAAAGATGGGTGCTCCTATTCGTTAGTCTATACAACATGATTGCTCCGAGTTCAAAAGGAGGAGAATTCACCGTACACTAAGCAGCAGAGAAGGAGGAGAACCAAGACGAGGAACGCCGTTGATGAGGTGACGACGGTGAAGCAAACGGGCGAGAGAGAAGTCCTGATTTTGTTAGAACGGCAGCCGTCTTCTTCCATAGAAACTACCGTTTGCTCTCCCTCCTGAGTGGATTCATCATAGATCGCAATGTTCAAAAGGGGACGGCGCAAAGAAACCGTCACCATGGAGAAGAATTCCACGGGTATTCCAGTGAGCGCCTGGAAAGTAGCCGCTTCTATTGCTTCTCTAAGCTCTCTCTCTCCCTCTCTCTCTCTCTCTCTCTCTGGGGGACACAAGTGTGGGAGATGAAAGTGGTTGAGAGAGTAAATCCCATTTCATCTTAAATGTGTTTTAGAATCTCAACCATCCATCTTCTTTATCGAGCGTAACTCGTATCGTTCAGTATCAATGCCGGCGATATCGTGACGGTCCATCACCAAATGAAAGGCGTAGATTTCAGAGCACGATAGGAATGTGATAACTTGAGGTATTGATCCATTGTGGTTGGGTCGTGAAATGATAAAAGGCTCTTGGGTGGGACCCGCATGAACTTAGGGAATCACTTTTGCGTTGCTTGCCACGTGTACGAGCACTTCACGGGGAAAAGTCCATCAAATTGGGGCCCAGGGTGGCAAACCGGGTCGATGGTTGGGGTTAATTCCGGTTCGGGTCAAAAGCACGTCGACCTAGATCCAACCCGTTGTATCTTCGAGTCAAGAATTGGGACATAATCACCTCAATTTTTAAGCGTTAAAAGAAAAGAATGTAAATTCAATCAAAAGTTCTCATCATGTCTCTTTGATTTTCAATGCCAATATTACCTAAAAATGCTTGGAGTAAACTTTCGCGAGGAGCTGCCTGGGATGCAAAGAGATTTGATTCTTGTAGGATATGCAAGAGTATCAGGACCCTGAATCCAATTCAGATACAAATATGCAATGTGAAAACCAAATGCACCAAATACAGTACAATGAACCTTGGAAGATTGGAATTTTAGTCGAATATTTTAGACACCCATATCGGAATAATTAGACCTGAATCATGATCCAAACTTTATTAATATGGTTCTGGATACTGGATTTGACGATTTGCACCCGGGTACTAGATTCATTAGCAGGAATCTTTTGTGTTAAAAACTATTATAGTTATCTAATTAATTACCTCTGTAACTTAAAGATTTAAGTTGGCTTCTTGGTCACTTCTACCCAAATCAAACCTGACTCGGATATTAGTTAAGAGATAGATTACGGACATGGGTCTTTATCCGTAGATGCTATTTGATCGCCGAGAAACTGTACATTATAAATAGAGGTGAGTTGCAGGAACTTGGAGATAAAGAAGCAGAGAAACAAAGTTTGGGCCTCTTGGCAATTGAACCGGGGTAAACTCTGTCTTTTTTTTCAACATTCTAATAAGATCTTTTCCCATATAATAAGCTAGCATCTGGCTGGTACTACGAACCACGGAGCTCGTAATTTGCTGGACTTGGCTCATGTGTGGCTCGTTCGTATTGCTAAGCAATGTGAGCTGAATATGAACATGATGCGTTTGGCAGTACTGATGGCAATGGGGCAGGTTGGGGTGGGTATACCTATACCTAGACATGTTTGAACTGGGTAAATCGAAACCGGTTATTTCAATCCCTGGTTCCAGTTAGCTAAGAACCTAGACCGTAACTGAACTGGCTCAGGATCGATTCTGGTTAAGATTTTCGAACTAATAATTTTATTAAAAAATTAAAATTAAAAAATACTTGAACCAGTGATTTGGAACCACCGGTCCTGGTTCCGGTTTTATAAAAATTAAATTGGAACCAAACTGAGTAGTCCCGGAATCCAGGTTCATAACCAGTTTTGGTTCCAGTTGGAACCGCCAAGCTCGTTAAGAACCGGGCTCGGCTACCCATAAACCGCCCCCACCCAAGCCTTAATGGGGCGAGTACGGGTTTGGGTTTTCTTTTTCTCAATGGGTGCGGAGCATGTACGAGACAAAAATGAGGTGTATATTTATATGTGTGCGAGAGAGAAATTAGGATTTAATGCACTGTAGATGAATAGTGCATTACGTCATGAAGTTACTTTTTTAAATTTTCAAATTACTTTTTAATTTAAAAAAAAGTATATATGTACAACACAAATATATGGTGTACTAAATATCATCTCTTTAATATATATATATATTGGAGGATGCAAATCATCTAAAAACTCCATCCAAACAAATTTCAACCATCTAATCAAAGCAATTGAGATAAAAAATGAGTGAAAAATACATGCAATTCATTTGATTGTCTCCATGTATATTTTTCACATTTTGTTTTTCATTCAAAATCATTCATGCCCTTCAATGAAATGGTTGAGATTAGTTTTGATATAGAGTGATTTACAACCTCCACCTCTCTCTCTCTCTCTCTCTCTCTCTCTCTCTCTCTATATATATATATATATATGGGATCGGAGTAAGTATTGGGTTGGTTCATCTTATCCGATGCCAGAGTTTATAGGTAATCAGGTCAGGTATTCCCTGTGTGGTTGTGGGGTCAGGTTGAGTGAGGGTTACATGGGTTGGATCAATATTGCAATCCATATTTGGCAATGCTGCCATTTATCACATACTCTTAACCTTGTGTGTGTCTTTTAAGAGTCAAAAACTCATGTCAAACATTATATATATACATATATATATACATATATACATATATATATATATACATATATGTCATTGTACATTAAATACCAATTAAGAAAAGCATCGTTGTGCATAAAATATGGATGGCAAAAAGTACAATGTTATCTTTCATATTTTAAATTCAAATCTTCATCATGAGCCTAACTATCAAGTTTATTATGAAGCTTAGTAAGATAAGTTTGTCGAATTTTTCTTCGGTGAAGATGCTTGAATAGATTTGAGCATATACCATTATATACATAAGAGAGAAATAGTGGTATACACTTAATGTCATTGATCCTTAAATCCACTCAAACTTCTTTACCTTTTGATCGATACGATTAAAGGTGAAGATTTGAATTTAAAACCAAATATATTATTGTGTATTAGATGTGAAGTATTGACACATTTCACTTCTTAAATTTAAAATTCTATTGTTGATGGTGTTGATGGAACGGTGAAGATGTTTGAGCATGTACCCTCTATATATTAACTATCGTTTAGAAGTAGAAAAATCTAGGGCTAAAACCATGTGAGGGTCACATGAAGCCCGACTACATTACAACGGAGTCGTGCATGGCAGCGAAGCATGTTGCTGTTGTTTAGGCTTAAGACCTAGACGGACGCATTTAAATGGGTAGGGTCTTGGCTATATGTTTCTAACGAATAGTTTGAACACATTACACCTTATACCTGTTTACCCGAGCACGGGGTTGAGGTCAGGTCTAAAAGCTAGAACCCTCTAACATGGATAGGGACTTGTAGGCATAACCACGGCTTTCTCTTAGTCAAGTTCGTGTCGGGTTTCTACATCATGTTAAAATTACCACCCTTATTGCACCCAAAGCGTTAGTTCAACAGTGGGGCTCTTGACTCTCATTTTCTAGAGTTCGATTTGGAGGGGGATGCATATGGATGTGTTAGGCTTCAAACTAATAAATAACACGTATATATTATTTACAGTTGAAATGTGAGAAGAACACAATAAGGAATGGTTTCCACGTAGAATGATGATAACCCATTACACATATAGTATTGAAAACACACTAGAGTGGACCAAACACTTATGTCGTGTATATATATACTTTAAGAGTATATATTGCCCGATTATCTTTGATGGATTATCAAATGCCTATGTGAAAAGAATAATATCATTGTTAAATCAAGGACTATTTTATCATTCCTAATATATATAGAGAGGGGAAAACCTGATTTTGTACACCTTTCACATGCTCACCCATTACTTATAAGTGACAAAAATATAATTTAAATTTTTTAAAATTTTAAAACATATAAAAGTAATGTTATTACACCATTGTCTCCAAAAGGCAGAGGGACAAAATCAAGTCTTTCTCTCTCTCTCTCTCTCTCTCTCTCTCTCTATATATATATATATATATATATATATATATATATATCATCCCTACTGCTGTCTACGGAACCCTGACCTCGTGAACTTTTTCATGAGATCAATGCATTAGTTTGGATCCGTCCAGGACTGGGAACGAGTGCATTTCGTGCTTAGAGATCCAAATCTACTAACTGCAAGATAATTCTAAGAAACGGAAATTGAAAACCGTGACTGGTATTTGGTGGCTATAAGAAGGTAATCTGTAGCAGACTTCGTGTCAAACTGAACCACCAAGGTCCTAACCACCCCATCAACTCTCAAAACATTGTTTAACACCTTATACCTTTCAAAACAACTTCATTGGCACGGTATATTTAAAAGTCAACACGTTTGGAAAAAGATGGGTGTACGCTATCTTGAAATATCTTATAAAACCAATAACAGTATGTGTGTGTGAGCACGCACCCACTAAACCTATACTTTAAAATGTGGGGGGCTCAAGAATTCTTTTGAGAGGCACGCTTATATTTCACGTTCACCAAGAATTTGTATTTTTTTACCAGATTTTAAGTGAGGTGCATGCTTTACTTTGCTCTAAAATGAATCCGTAATTGACTTCAAGAATGGATAAGATAAACTTTTAATTAACTTAAGAGGAAAGCATATTACCATTCAGATAATTATTATAAAAAAAGTCTTTGTCAATTTTGACAACAGACAAAGATTTTGTCTTGTTTAGGGATGTGAACGATTGGATTTCGATATTGGCTTACCGAAATTAACTCATTTGAATATTTTTAACGGAGATTCGCACAACGATATAAAAGTACAAGATTGAATTTGGAGAAAATTTGATTCGACTCTTCATACCTGGAGTCTCATACCTCACCATTTGACCCTTCGGTTGAGATGAAGAAAAGTTTAAGTCAATATCAGTAAATAATGAGATTTATTAAACAAAGAATTCTACAATTCTTCAAATCACAATTCTCAAATTTGAATTCAATCAAACAATTTAAAATACTATAACTCAAATCTATCTTCTATACTCACACTTTCATCTCCACACATCATTAAAATTAAAAATTCTTGTTAATATGACTTGTAATGATAATGATGATCTCCCCACAACTTCATCTCCATATATTACTAATTTCAATATTGTTTTGTGTATGTTATTCAAACTGACTCCCATTGATAAGGTTTCAGGTGGGCCAAAACCCTGATATTAGGTGTTGCGGTGTCAAGCTCATATTCATATCAAACGCAGGACGGAGATAGAACTATAGTTTCATGAAATTGGTTTTTGGCCAAAAGTATGATTCATGTCGAGGGTAGGTCATAAGATTTGGTGACAAGTTGTATTTCTTCCCTTGATCTCCTTCTATGTTCAATACATTTTCAACCTAGAGTTCTTCTTTCTATCATAAGAAATCTTTCATCTCTCTCCTCTTCGATTGCTCTTTCAAGCTATCATTCTTTCTCTTATGATATGAAACCCTTGATGTCTGTCCTTTTCAATTGTTCTTCCAAGTTGTTGTTTCTTTCTTCTATCAAACGAAAGCTTCGATGTCTCTCTCTCTCCTCTTTAATTGTCTTTTTTTCTTGGTCATTTTTCTTGCTATGGAATGACCCAATTAAGTTTTGAGTTATTTTTTTTTTTAAATCTTATTTTATTTTCTAATATTTTTTTAGTTTTTCATTTGAGGTGAACTTCAGGGTACGGGAAAGAAACCCTCAATGTCAATTATCAGTACCATACGTAAATCAAACATTAATGTATAATTTCATAAAACCATGATTACAGACTCATGTAGATCTAAGTCTACAGTTTCAGCATTAGAGTGGAACTGGAATCAAACGCACCATAGCCAACAGTCGCTGGACGATCACTATCTCACGTCTGGTAAGCTCGGTATTTAGGGTCCAGTTGAGTCATTAAGCGCACCGACTCACCCGGGAAGATCCGTGATGGGGCCCGCCAAGCGATGCGTGCTCCGCGGCTCGTGATTGGAATGCGGTGGGCCCTCGACCGCCATACTTAGAACCGCAATTCAATTGGGGCCCACCGGACTCAATCTCTCTCTCTCTCTCTCTCTCGGGAGAAAATGGAGAAGACGGAGGGAAGCCAATTACAGCGGGTAATGACGGTTGCTTAAGGTGGAATAGGCAAACCACGATTAACCAAAGAAGGAAAGGTTAGGCGAGAAACAAAAGCGCCAACGTTTAGATTCTGTCATATTGATGATAACGAAGGCATATCTCGTTCAAGCAAAACACGTGTTAATGAGGAGTGTTTTTATTCGATGCTTGGGGAGGGATCGATGAGGGGTTTTGGGAAGATGGGAGGCTTCAGAGTGATGGCTTTTGCCTGCTTATTGGATGGGGTTGGCCTTGTTTTTCTTTCTTGATTCTATTTTTTCTTCTGCTGCTGTTTAGATAAATTGATTCGCTCGGTATTTCTCCGTGCCACTTTTGGTGCATTGTATAGGTTTTGGGAAGGTGGGCGTGCACAAGATTGACCATTTCTTTGATTGTGATCGTCCTTTCCTGTGTCTTTCTTGACATTTTGATGGATTAGGTTCTTCGGGTTAGTTTTCTTTTGTCGGTTTTTTGTGGGTATTTGCTTTTTTGAGGATGTTTCGCGATTTAGGATGTTGTTTTGAAGAAGAACTAGGCTTTTGATTTGGGGTTGTTTGTTGGTGGCTTTGGATGGTTTTTGGTAGCGATTTGTTTCCTTTTCATTTTCGGGGTGATCTTATTTATTTTCGGAAGTTTGTGCTGGTTGCGGTTTTTTCGGCTCTCGTGCTTAACTCACAAAATCTTGCTTGTTTTTGGTTCACAGGGCTTGATTTGCAAATGCGGATGACTTGAGGTCCCTTTATTTCTTTACTTAATTTCCTAAAGAGTTTGGAATTTCGTGGGAATTGGGGTAGCTTGGAAGGGCTGGCGTTAGGACCGAGATATTGTGTTCCTTTTTCTGCCAAGATTTTGTGGGACTTTTGTTGATGTTTCGGTCTTGGAAAGATAGGAATTCATGAGGCTAAATATGGGTTTAGGGAGTTGATGGTAAAGCGGAAATGTGGTGTCTCAAAGGAACCGAGATGAAGGTTGAGAAACTTAAGAATGCAATGATCAGAGCCACAACCACGGTGCTTCTCTGGACTTGTTTGGTTCAGCTAACCACATATGGAGATATTTGGAGCTCCATTGTCAGGGGATGGCCTTCTTGCTTCACTCAATCTATGACCTATCATTTTCTGCCGATTGAAAATCGCAAAATCGTTTATCCTCCTAAAAGTATATCTCCTTCCTCTTCCCCAATTATTTATTGTTCTTGTGTACGAACGTCTTCGTGTTAGTATTTGGAATTTGCAAAGATCAACTTATGATATTCTTATTTCAGTTTGATTTCATATGTATGGAGAAGAATCTTATAGTCTTGCATTTTGAATTTGGCATCTCGATCATCAGATGAAGATTGGCATTGGTTGGAACTTGTTGCCTGAATGTGTTGGGTGCATGTATCTCAACGTTTTCTGGAACATCTATAACATGCTTACAATTGCATATGTCATGTTTCTGTGTAGGATATTACAAAAATAATGGTACCTGATGGTTTCGTGCAATGGTGGTCTTAATCAAATGCGGGCTGCAGTAGGTTTGTTAACGCAAGTTTTTTCAACTAGATATGCGTTATTCCTGTTGCTTGCAGACTACTATATCCCTTTAGGTTTCCATTCAAAATTGAGGATTATCTGATTCTGCTAGTAATTGCAGATATGTGACATGGTTGCTGTTGCAAGATACATGAATGTAACACTCATCGTACCAGAGCTGGATAAAACCTCATTTTGGGCAGACCCAAGGTTGGAAGACAATGTTCTGTTTATACTGCTTGAGCAGTGTTAGGTCTAATCTGTCGGCATGACTTTACCTTACTCTTTCATCATAAAAACTCTCCTTCCAGTAGCTAATAATTTCTTTGAATATTACAGTGATTTTCAAGATATATTCGATGTAGATCATTTTATTGCATCTCTACATGATGAAGTTCGAATCTTGAAAGAGTTGCCTCCAAGATGAAGAACATATCTGTACAAGGGACTGTGTTCTCGATGCCTCCTGTTAGCTGGTCTGCCATATCTTACTATCTTAATCTGGTTAGGCATATCTTTGTTTAGTTCATTCTTTCAGAATTTATATGTACCTTTCTGATTCATGTGTAAATTTAGAGAACGTTTCTTACTTATGTGGTTTAGATATTGCCATTGATAAAGAAGCACAAGGTGGTGCATTTGAATCGAACAGATGCTCGGTTAGCCAATAATGGTCTACCACTGGATATTCAAAGGCTGAGATGTCAAGTAAACTATCACGCATTACAGTTCACTTCTCAAATTGAAGAACTGGGTAGAAAAGTAATCAATCAGTTGTGGCAGAATGGCCCATTTGTTGTCCTTCATCTGCGATATGAGATGGACATGTTAGCTTTTTCTGGTTGCACTCATGGTTGTACAAATGACGAAGTGGATGAGTTGACTCGAATGAGGTGAGCTTCTTCTTTCATATGTTTCAGTCTCGAGTTTGGATATGTCATTCATTTTAGAAGGGGATCACAATGCTGTAGATATGCCTATCCATGGTGGAGAGAGAAAGTTATTGATTCTGAACAGAAAAGAAAAGATGGATTCTGCCCTTTGACTCCAGAAGAGACTGCTCTTATACTAAGGGCCCTTGATTTTGATAAAAACATTCAAATATATATTGCTGCTGGTACCATATATGGTGGTGAACGCAGAATTGCTAATCTTTCATCGGCGTATTATAGAGCAGCAATTAGACCTACCATGTTTTATGGTTTTGAGTGTTGGGCAACTAATCATCATGTACAAAAGATGTTTGTGACAAAAATGAAGATGTTGAGATGGATGATTAGTCATACAAGAAAAAACCGTATACATAATGAGGTTATTAGAAATAAATTATGTGTGGCACTGATAGAGGATAAAATGAGAGAATATCATTTAAGGTGGTTTGGACATATAGAAAGAAGATCAAAAGAACCTTTAAGAAGGTATAAAAAACTAGATTTTGAAAGTATTAAAAGATGTACGAGACGACCAGAAGTGTTGGGAAGAAACAATAAAGAATGATCCAGCTTATTGTGAGTTAACTGCTAACATGGCACATGATAGGGCTCTGTAGAAACAAAAAATTCATGTAGCCAACCCCGTCTAGTATGAGAAAAGGCTTACTTGTTGTTTGTATTGAGCTTTGAAGTTTGAAATCTTAAAGTGAGGATGCTTGAGATACGGTCCCGTTAATGTTCCTATACGGGTTTAATCAACAAAACCCTGATAAAGCAGACAAAATACTATAAACCTGTCTGTGCTATGTGCATCAGTCACACTCTTTTCTTGAAAGTCTATCTGTTTTAACGAACCCAGCAAAACCCCTTGGCAATGCAGCTAACCACTTATCTCTACTGAAGTCTGAAGGAATTGCACTCAAAACATTGTTTAGAAGGTTCTCCTTTGTATATATTGTGGCTGCAGTCCCATTATGCCCATAAAAAAGCCTGCCAAAGAAGAATATTGTCACATAAGCAATCTAATATTGGTTGTTTTAACCAACTGATAATAACTATTCACAAGAGACAGAAATTATAAGCAAATTCAGGGGAAAAGCTCCATGTATGACAGCTCAAATAATGTTCATATGGCACCTAGAGCATTAGTTCAACTGGCAGGGCACTCTGATGCCCTTGCTGCTGGTCCGGAGTTTAACTCCCCTGTGTGTGTCTTACACTTCAGCCTCCCTTTGTAACCAAAAGAAAATATTCGCATGTAGGAAAGTCATATGTGCAAGCTTCTATAAACGCTGCAACTGCAACCATGTCAAGACATCAAAAACAAAAGTTTAAGCAACAAATTGCAGACTTTAGCTTATGAATTGATGTATAAAATGTCAAATATCCACAAACACTGTAGAGAACAAAATGCGCCAACATATATAAATTAACGTGTTTTCTATACACCAAAAACACGTATAGCAATTAATATGGGACTCCCTTAAGTAACATTTCCTTTACTCAGATATGGCGGCTATTCCATTGCTTATAGAAAGTTACAACAGTTTTTATTTCAAGTTCATTGAGTTCCTTTTACTTGCAGGTATTAAAGGTGCAGTTCAGAAGAAACGATTTTCCAGCAAATGAAGTTCATTCCTGATAAAGCAACTCAAAAAAAATCTAGCCAGTCCACATTACCATCAACAACCAACTTAACACTGATAAATGGAAGCACCGATGCACAAAGAAACTTAATCACTCTTAACCATAGTCTGAGCCTGTACCGAATCACATCAATAAGCTCTCTAATGGAAGACCGGTAATTACGCTTTACGGCGTAAAGTATAGCTATAATTTGAGCCAGTGGCAGATCTCTGCAGGTTGAATCCATAGGCTACCATTTGATCCTTCGTTTCACCCAAGAAGGCTGAGCGAAACCCTGGGCTATTCAGCTCATTTGAAAATTTTCTAGATCAGCCACTGCATGAGGATCTTTCATGACCTAAAATCTAAGACCAAACTGAGTGAGGCAGAGCATCTATTTGACTTTCTTAAAACCACCTTTGATAAAAGAACTTGCATGACGCACGAAGCATAATGTGAGGGATGAGCTAGAATAAAAAGAACTTTCCTTGATGCCAACTTTAATATCTTCTCATCGAAGCATATATGAGCTAGAATGTTAAGATCGTCATGATCATATATTTTCTAGTGTATAAAATCAAGTGAGATAGCCAGTTTTTCTAGGTGAGGCGAAGTTTAATTTTTTTCAAGTTATTTCCAAATTTCGAGTGAGGTGCATGCCTCACCTCGCCCTCATATGGGTCTACCACTGCTTACTGAGTGGCAGATCTAGAAATTTGTTTCGAGTGGGGTGGTGGATGAGCGGATTTTAAAAATATTCAAATTCTTTTGAAATTTCAATACAAGGATAGAAATTTTCAGAACTTCGGGTGGGCTGGTTTTCCCACCCCACCACAATGTCGAACCGCGTCTGGATTTACCGCGCGCGTCGATTCTTGATGTGGAACGTGATTTGCTTCTCCATGCTGATTCACCAATCCATGACTTTCCATGTATGGATCTACCATGTTCCACCATACCGATCCTGATGGAGTATCATTGTAATATTTCTTATTTTGGAGGGTGGCTCTCGTTTCGTAATCTCCGACTGTGGCGGCCGTGGAGTCGGAGGCCAGAAATGGCTCTCCTCCGACCCCATAAATGTTGTTTCTTGTGACTGTGATAAAGCATGTGAAAGTATTTAGTGCCAAAGTACCTAATAAAAACTTGAGAACAAACTCAACCACCGTGGTTAGAGTACTACAACATTTCGAAAGGAGGTTCCAAACTCGGTGGTTGAGCTCCGACTCACCGATCTTGCATAGAAACTGATCTCGGACTCGACGAACCCAGACATGATCTTGGCTTTAGTAAAAGAGAGATGGGCTATCGGCAGACTAATTTATGAGTGGTGTCGGTCGGCTCCGTGAATTTGAAGGGAGATAGCTGGGTTTCCCAGTTTAATTTGTTCATGTTCTCACCTTTAATCATAAAAAAAATCTAACATTGGCATAGGTACTGACAGCAGCCATGGCGTGGTGCACATCTTGAGAAGGGTTGAGATGAATAACAATGATGGGAGATGCATAGGCATCATGCATCGCCGCTGTATGCTGAAAGGCACAATTATTTTGCTGATGACTGACGGACAGAAGGACGACGATTTGTTGAGTTCATGAAACCATGCACTGAAACGATGGCATGCAAGTGTGTGCAGCAAATGCTCTTTTGTTGGGTGCATCCAAAGCTGGAGTAAGTGTCACCTAACTTTTGGTTAGTTCCAGGTTCGAATCTCACTAACCGTTCCAGATCTCAACCTCCCGTCCCCGGTCACCCCATGAACAAGCTCGTATTATGGGATCTATTTTCACTAATATTACCTAAGCAAACTGGATATACCCAAGTACTAATACATATATATATATATATATATATCATAGCATAGCATATGTTCAAATCTCAGTCATCTAATTTGGAAGGTAGATTATTGAGATTTAAATTAAAAAAGCAAAACATTGTGTTTCAAAGTAAGTAAACTTACAAAAGGCAGGAGTGTATTTTTACTTTTAAAATCCACATTCAACTATCCAATTTTGGATTGTTAGAATTGTGTTTGGATATGTTATGATGTAATGTTGTTAACATATACCATGCTTCGTATATATATAAAGAGAAAGAGAGAGGAGCATTCCATAATCAATCATACTCAATGACTCATTTTGCATTATTTCATTGTTTCAACCAACAACTGCCACCATCAAAACTATCTAAAAAATTTATCTATCTATCTATATAGGTGGTTTTGTGATTTTATTTAGGCTTTTTGGTGGTTATGAGTGGCAACGGTGGTTTTGATTGGTGAAATGTGGTTTTGAAAAGTAGTGTAAGTTAATAGAAGGTGACGGCCTATGATTGAAATAGTGAAATCATATAAAAATGAGTAGAAGAGTAGTGAAAGGTGATAGAAGGTAGAGACTGATAGTTGAAATAGTAAAACCATGTGAAATGAGCCACTGAATACGATTAAGTATTGAGTGTGAACTACTTACTCTCTCTTTATATATATATATATATATATATATATACATACATATATATATATATATATACATACATATATATATATATATACATACATATATATATATATATACATACATATATATATATATATACATACATATATATATATATATACATACATATATATATATATATACATACATATATATATATATATACATATATAGAGAGAGAGAGAGAGAGGTTGATAGTTGAAATAGTAAAACCATACGAAATGAGCCACTGAATACGATTAAGTATTGAGTGTGAACTACTTTCTCTCTCTCTCTCTCTCTCTCTCTATATATATATATATATATATATATATATATATTCACACCAAAACTTGTGTTGAAAAATTAAGTGATTTTACTTAAATCACTTAAACGTGTGAGCTTGCTGTCTGCTATCTATATGTCATATAAACTCTTGTTAGTGCTTAGCTTGGCCAAACAAATTGGCACAGCTCTTGTTCAGTTAGTTTGGCTCTATTGCGAGTCGAGTAGTCTACCGTATCGGAACCTAAATGACATGGACGGAGTTCTATCTAAAGATGACCAATGATTCATACAGAATGGTAAAGAGGGGATCCGGATCTGGTTGCACCAATGGAGATGTTTGGATCTACCTACTCATCTAGAACATGTACATAATTGACTATTCGATGTTGACGACCAGAAAAATTTGTATCTGGGTCCACCCGAATTGAGATAGAGAATCAATCTGCGTCTCAGGTTGACCTGTTTTGATACAAACAGGGACTATTAGGGCACAAAACACAAAATTACTGGCAATTTTAGAAGCACAAAGTTACTATTAATTTAGGGTTTGTGCTACGAGTTTGGTTTTCAATGAATTTGTGTTTCTCTATCCTGTCAGAACAACGTTTCATGCGTCACAACTCAAAACACGAAAATGCCAACCTATATATTGTTGTTTGATTCAGTACGTTTTCAAGAACAAGTGAAGCTCCTTATTGATGAGTACAAGGGCACTTTTGATGGTCTAATGATACCTACTGCTAACTTCTCGTTCAGCTTACGTCTCTAAAATGTAATTTGAATATCCGCTTCTGAATTGACACAAGTGCCTCAAAACACAAACATGCAGAAAGAAAGAGAGAGAGAGAGGATTGATGCATTCGTATCTGGACTGGATTTCCCGTTTCTGATTGATGCATTCAGCAACACGGCACCTGATCTGGATCCGAATTGCTTGTATCTCTGGCCCAAGCTGATGAACCCTTATGTAAATGTCCGGTTTCTGCAAGTTCAATTCAGCATGAATGCCAAATCCAACCGCAGTCCAACGTTTGGTAGGAGCATGAATGATTAAAAATCAGGATTTGATATCTGAAAGGATCCAATCTGAAGCAACTTACTCGGATTCATTAATAACTGGAGATCCAAATCCCACTAATAATGATTGGATACTTAAGCTAGCAGTGTCTCGCCAGAATCTGATTCAAAAGATCCAGCAATGGGTAAAACTGGCTTTCTAACCGGTTCCAATATTTAGACCCCAAAATGCATACAACTGAACCAAATATTGCAATGCAGAATGACCATTCTCGACTGTAAAATGTTACACAAAATTGTATTATAACATTGCAGAAATAAAGACAAAAAGAAAAATGGCTTGTAAGAAAAGACCATACGTGATAATGAGAAAAATGAAGCCATCTATAAATATTATACATGAAATACAACAAACAGTGAGAAGAGTTTGAATCTTCCCTTAGTAAAGACGTCTATGGAAAACCATTAATCCATTCCACTTTCTCTTCTTCCTTCTTCCGATCTCATAGGGGTGAAGACCATGTTTATGACACGATTCTCCTTCCGTTGCATCAAGAAAGTCGCCAACAAAGAACCGAGAGCACTGTCATCAAAGAGACTTCTGATGACGAACCAAAGATCACTAGTCAATCCCCATTACTTGTTTTAGAACCTGGTTCGTCTGGAACCTACAAAAAGGAAAAAGGTAAAACAAAAATATATATAATAAACAAAAAAACAAGGAGAAACAGTGAGCCGTCAGATATTTTTTGTGACAAGAAGAAACTAAACAATCCAATATAAAGAGAGGCCTCAAGGTGGAGATCAGAGAGGCCCAGAAGACGAAGCAACAGAATAACCCTCCAACATAACAGCGGAAGAGCCCTCATCTACTTCTTCCTCTCCCTCTCTGTTTCCTTGTCTTTTTCTCTCTTCTTAAATGTTTGAAAATCGCCCTATGATTTTTAGAAAATCGTGAGGAGCAAAAGCATTGGCGCTAGAAAACGCCTTGGGCAATAAATTGAAAGTTCATTCTACCCCTAACATTTTTTATTTTTCAAATATATCACTTGACAAAATTATGAAAAAAGTTAAGATATTTTTAAGCAAAAAGATAAGTTTGTTTTTAATGGATGAAAAGACAAAACTATCCTTTGACATTTTTTAAAAATTATGAAATATCAAACTATAAAATTACAAAGTTTTCCCTAGACATGCAAAATTTCATAGTTTTGTCATTATGTGAAAAGACAATATTGCCCTGGTCTTTTAGAAAAAATATAAATATGTGCTAAGGAGTACAATTACAATCATGTTGTCGATCAGTCACAAATTTTATAGAAAAAAAAACATGTGTCAATTTACTTTTCTGTCCCAGGTCTTTTTGAAATATTACAAAATTGGATATAAAGGTAAAATTCATGGTTTGCCCTGAAGTTTTGAGAAAATAGTGGTACTAAATAAAGGGATAAAATTACAGTTTCATCCCTAGGATTGGTTATGAAATAACATAATCAAGTTAAGAGTTTTTTCAACCTAAGTATCAATTGAAAATACTCTTATGTACTTGGAGATATTTCCAGATTAGTACCTAGATATTTTTGTAAATTACATGATCAACAGTCTGTTATTTGTCTCTAACATATGTAGTTGGTTGTTTCCTCCTTTTTTTAGACCGTTCTATTCTTTTTTTTGCCAAACAAACTAAAATGAACTCTAGGATTTGTCTATTAGAGTTAGCAAAAACATAAAAACTGAATGGTCTAAATTTCAAAGTATAAAAAAGATGTATCATGTTAGCGCTTACACTTGATGATGTAAATTACATTCTAAAGGATATAATTCCACCACCTACTTCAAATGAAACTGAAGAGGAAAAGAAAGTGTAGAAAACATTCCTTAGAGATGATACAGTAGTTAGAACAATAATGTTGACCTATACGAAGGATAATCTCATTAGGGTATTTGATAAATACGAGACTAGAAAATAGTTGTTTGATTCTATAACAGTTAAATATGATACTAAACTAAGTTACATATTCAACTATTATTACAAAAGTACAACTCTTACAAAATGAAAGAAATAGATAATGTAGTAGAATATGTAAATCAAATATTAATAATGGCAAGAGACTTAGCGGTAGCAAAGTCTATCATCCCTGAGGCTATGCAAATATCTATCATCCTTAACAACCTTCTCCTTTCATGGAACATGATTGCCACAACCTTGAGATTAGGAGCTGAAACAAAACTTTCTAACTTACTCCTTAAACTAGCAATTGAACAAGAACAAATGAATAAAAATAAGAAGGACAAGTTGCTAGTAGTTTAAGATGAGATTGAGACAAGTCGTAGATCAAATAAAAAAAAGAATAAACCAAACAAAAAGTTTGACAAGAATAACAAGAAATGCGGTCAAACTTTAAGAAATCACAGAAAATCGCTTCTTGAGTTAAGTACTTTAACTGTGGAAAGATGAGACACTATAAGAGGGATTGTTGTAACAAGAAAACTGACTGTAGAAATACCTAACAACACGATCAAGTGGAGAAGCATGACATAATCTGTATGGTTTTAAAATGCATGTATCTCGATCGTCCAATATCTAGTTGGTGGATTGATTCTAGAGCAAAAAGGCATATCTCAAAGAGCAAAAAAGGGGCTATGGGCCTAAAAGAATATAAACTGGGAGAACATAAGGTATATATGATAAATAACACATTTTCAGATATTCTTAGAATGGGGTCCTTTAGGATTCATGTACAAGGCACACTAGTTTTTTAATTGATATATTAATTGTGCCAACTATAAGGCGTAATTTGATCTTGATCCTTACTTTGGTTAAAAATAGTTTTGAAGTCAAGTTTGTTCTTGACAAGTTAACCATAGGAAAACATGGAAGGGTAGCCTCATCAGGTTTATTCGATGATTAACAAAGAATGTTAAAGTTAAAAATAAATGAAAGAGAAGGCTCTTTTGCTTATATCGATTATACTTTAATGTTGATGTGAATATCTAGTATAAATGCCTACGACATGTAAGTCTGAAAAAGTTGAGGAAGTTATTCGACTTTGATTTATTGCTAGGATTTCTAAAAAATACCTTTGGTACATGTGAAGTATGTATACAAGGGAAAATGATAAGAAAAACATTTTCTAAAAAAAATAACAAGAGCAATAATCTTGTTAAAAATCATTTACACTAATGTATATCTTAACACATAAATCTGAGACACATGAAGCATTTAAAGAATATAAGTAAGAAATTGATAACCAACTAGAGGATATAATCAAAATTTTGAGATCAGATCGAGGTTAGAGTACACTTGTACAATTTTTTAGAATTTTACAAAGACTTTGGTATTACAAAGTAAAATACAATTCCCATGACACCTCAATATAATGGTATAGTAGAAAGGTATAACAAGACCTTACTGAATATAACAAGGTCTATGTTGATAGATGCATATCTACCAAGGGTATTTTGGAGAGAAGCGGTAAGTACAACTGTTTATATTCTCAATGGAGTATCATGTAAAGTTGTATTCTCTACACCATATGAGATGTGGTTTGGGAGAAAATAAAACTTATATCATCTCAGGAGGTGGGGATTTATCACTCATGTGAAGATTCTTTATCAATCTAAAGGAAAAAAATTTATAGGTTGTAAATGGGTTCTTAAAAAAATATAAGGTCGATGGAACAATAGACAAGTTGAAAGCAAGATTAGTTGTAAAAAGTTTTTCTCAAAAAAAGGAAATAGATTATGTTGAGAAATTTGCATGCATAAGGATAATCTTGCAATTTCAGCATATTATAATTTGGATTTACATTAGTTAGATATAAAAATTATTTTTCTAAATAGAAATTTAGATGAAATCATATATATGCAACAACATGAAAGATATATAGTTAAAGGCGAAGAAGATAAAGTATATAGATTGAAGAAATCCCTGTATGATCTTAAAAAATCATCTTATCAATGGTATTTGATTTTTCAAAATGTTATTGTTGAACTTGAGTTTGTGACTAATGAACTTGATCTTTATGTATATGTTTGGAAGAATAGGGGCTACTTTGTCGTCTTATTATGATATGTAGATGATATATTGTTGATTGAGAATGATAATGAGATGATTGTCAAAACCAAGTCATGGTTAAACTCAAGGTTTGAAATGAAGGATATGAGAAAAGCATCCTATATTTTAGATATAAAGATTTCTCAATACACATAATCTAAACTCCTATGCCTAAGTTAGGAGAAAGATATTGATTATATCCTTAAGAAATTTAAATGGGTGAATGCAAGTCCGTATCTACACCCGTTACGAAAGGAGTCAAATTAAGGTTGATTGTCCCGGTGAGGGAGATGATAAACTTAATATTCCTTATGTATAAGTTGTTGGTAGTTTGATGTATATTATGCTATGTATAAAACCTGATATAAACTTTTATGTTGACATTGTGAGTAAATATCAAAGTAATCCTTGAAGCAAAGATGACAACAAATCAATATTTGGACAAATATTCTTATTTGGAGGTAGAGTTGTTTCTTGGACTTGCAAAAAATAGTATTGTGTAGGTATACACATGAGGGTCAGTATGTGACTTGTTGTATGGTTGCAACTAACGTCGTTTGGATAAGTCGCTTCATATGTGATTTGAAGTTAGATATAGCCAATGAGCTGGTTGTCATTTATTGTGACAATAACGCAATAATTATTCTGATTAAGGGTAGAGTTGATAACTCCAAAAGAAGCATATAATGGTAAAATACCATTATGTTCATGATATGGTTATGCAAAAGAAAATATATATCTCATATATGTCAACTGATTATATGTTGGCAGACCCAATGACTAAAGGCATAAAAGAAGATCTTATCTCAAAGCATATTACAAACATGGGTTTAAAATTTGTTTGATTGTTATGTAGGTAAGAAAGCACACAATAGGTAATGATTATAATAGCAACCATACACGATATAACTTGCAAAACCCTACAAAAGTAGGAGGCATAACTAATATATCATATTATTTGGCTTGAATGACCAAGTGGGAGATATAACGCAGAATGATCATTCTCGATTGTAAAACATTACATAAAAATATATACATGATTAATACATAACATTCCACAAATAAAAAAAAAATGACTTGTAACGAAAAGCCTATAAATAATAACCAGGAAGATGAAGCTGTATAAAAATATTATATATGAAATACAGTGAAACAATGAGAAAAGTTTCAATCTTTCATAAGTAAATTGGTATGTGGGAAACCGTTAATCCATTCCACTTTCTCTTCTTCTTTCTCCCGATCTCTTAGAGGCGAAGACCATATTTCTAACCTGATTCTCGTTTCACTACATCAAGAAAGCTGCCGGCAAAGAATCAGATACACGGTCATCACATAGACCTCCGGTGACGAACCAAAGATCAGTAGTCAATCCCCATCAAATACAACCCATTCAAATCTACACACAGAGGGCCTAATTGGATCCACAAATACCACTTGGATTTGGTAGTATGGGCGGATACAACTCAAACCCTGCTCCACGTTTTCCACCACAACCCTTTATGTTCTCCATTAAAAAAACAATAATAAGTCTAATTGGATCCACAAATTAGACAGGGTATCTAATCAGATTATAATTAGGGTTTGCCTGCAATTTTGCGTGTTTCGCATCGTGTGGTTAGTGTCCATGTGATAAGCAGTTCAACCCGGACGAACTGATGCTCTTCAGGTTTCGTATTGCGTGGGTAGTTTCTTCTGATGCCCACAGGCAGGTAGCAAGTTCGATTCCACAGTGTGTTAGGCTTCATCCTCCCGTTGCAACAAAGAAAAAAAAGCATACACCCGGGTGACATGAATATTAAGTTTTGTAGCATGTGTGTGGAGATTTAGGGTTGTGTTGGTGTCATAGCGGGTGAACCAAAGAGTGACTCAATTCTTTTCCTGTGTTATTTTGGGTAGACACAATCAAATGAAACACACATAACCTGACATGAACTTTTGCACGTCACATCTATGATATGTCCTGTCATATATTACTGTACGTGAATTTGGTTTTCAAACAGATCCTATTTTGGTTTCCGGATCCAAATAAACGGATTAAGCCTATTACTAAATCCATACCCTTGAAACCCGCATTGACAACCCATCAAGTCTCAAAACTCCAATGGGTCAGATCTAAATCCAATACCAGGATTTCTTATTGCTTAATCAAATATATGCCATGAAAAACATTCAGAACTAAGCATAGCTGCATGAATATTAGATGACACAAAGACCTGACTGAAACACGACCTAAGTTTTTACACGAACTAAGCACAATTGTCCAATTCTGCTGCGACTCAAACAAGATCTTGATTGTTTGTGCTCACAATTCCAAATTCTATTGTGTATCAATTGCGGAATCTATTTTTGACCTAAAACTGTAGTTTCACAGACCCATTTTGAATCGAAAACTTTGTCACGAAGGAAGAGAAGGAGCCATACCCGAAGACTTTGAACGAAAGCCCAAGTATTGCAACCTCTCCTTGTATGGAAAGTCAAGTATCAGTGTTGCCTTCAAGTCAAGCGTGTGGTTCTTCTATGTGTGTAGACTTACAATTCTAGTACCACACTACGAAACAAAGCTTCGTGTCAACCTGCTTTGATACAATACATAGAAAATAACACAACCCAACATGCGATCTTGTTGGCAACCTCAAGCTCCAACACGGCCCGTAAGGTCTGTTCTCCAGTCCGTCCAAAGTGATAAATCGTGTTCGGGTTGACCTGCTACGCCTAATTCAACAACTTGACTGGGTACAGACCCAGATCCACACCATCGCAGACCCACTCAGTCTCATTCTCTCGATAGAAAAAAGGTGCGATGAGCACGAAAAAACGCGTGGCGGGCTTTAGCGGGAAGAGAAAACTGGAAACGAGCGCGCTTCGCGGCACCTTCGGGAAATTTAAAACAATCGCCACGTGGCGAAGATGACGGCCTGGTAGTTGGCCACGTTGACATCTAGATTGCGTTGAGAAAGAAGGCCATCTTTTTCTTCGTGCCCCCTTGTAACTTTGATATTTTACCGAAGCCGTCCCACGATTTTTATACTTGCCGATCAGTTGAACTGTTGAATGCCTAAAATCTATCAACATTAAAAATAAATAAATAGAAAAGAAAGAGGCTCTGCTTCTTTGCGGACCTCCGCAATTTCTCCCTCCCTCCTATTTTTAGCTCTTCCCTTCCTCAAACCCCCCTTAACCCTAACCCTAGTCTCTCTCTCTCTCTCTCTCCGTGATAGGGGGTCTTCTCAGATTTAGGTTCCCTTCGTCGTTCCTGTGGCCGGATCCTCCCGTATTCTGTCTCTCTCTGCAACCCCCTCCTCCGCCTCCCACGATTGATTTGGATCGGATTGGAATTCGAGCGTCGTTTGGAGGATTGCTGGTGGTTCAATCTTGGAGAGGATCACGAAAGGTCGGATTTGTTTTCTTCTTTTCTGATCTTCGATTGTGCTTCACTACTGGTTTCTTGAATTGGAGGAAAGGGGAGGAGATCGTGCTAGGGTTTGCCGATATATTCTTTCTTTTCTTAATTACGTCTTTTCTGGTTTCTTGAGCAGAAAGAAAAGGGAAATAGTTGTTTTTTGTTCCTTCTCTGGAAGGGTAGGTTTTCGATTCTTTGGCAAGAGAACCTGTGCAGATTTTTTGGTGTTTTATATTTTTTCCCGGACATCCAAAAAAACTAGGGTTTTCTTGTGGCCGGTCTTCGGATAGCGGAATGAGGTTTCCTTCTTTGTTCTTCGTCTCTTTTGTTTTCTTCCTTACATAGGATCTACAGTTTGTAAATTTTGAAAAAGGGCCCGTTCTCTGGAGGAGGTTGTTTGTCTTAGAAATTCTACGGTTCTTCTCCCTTGCGGAACGAAATCTCTAGGGTTTGTAATCCAAACATTATAATTCTGGGGTTCCCACAAGAGAGATTGAAAGCTAGTGATTGAGTCACTGTAGGATGACTCTGAATTTTTCTCCGAGTTCTCCGTTCATAACCAATCCAGGCCCAGTCTCTGGCGATCTGTTCTCGTCCATTTGGGCTGGAAATGGTGTTCTTTCTGAAGAAAGGAGTTGTGGAGACGCGTGCGGCAGATCTTGGAAGCATTTCTGGGGTGAAACGATTGAACCGCGCAGAGAGATGAATAATCTGGTCGATTACCTGCATGATGACATTCTAGACATCTTGCCTTCGGATCCATTTGGCATCGAAAGCTACAATTCCGGCTGCTCTAGCATCAGCTCGGCATCATCCGAGCTTGATCACGATGACGTATTTTTTGATTCCGATCTGGATATGGATCTCGAGACCGCCGCTCTCACCGTTGCCGGCTGGTTGGAGGATTTCGAAGGCAAACCTGATGGCGATCTTGATGGGATCGTCAAGGTGGGATCGATTATTTTTGGAGACAATGGTGTGGATGTCACTGATGAGGATTATCAGTTGTTTGCTGGTCTGAATCTTCTCTGGAGCAACGCGGTGCTATTCCAAAACTCATTTGCTGATTACACTGCTGGGAACAATAACTCTTCGTCATTCGAATTGGATGATTTAGTGATTGATGAAAAATTGTGTGATGGTCGACATGGCCTCAAAGGATTGAAGTTGGTAGAAGGTAACGAGGGCTTCTGTTATGAGCAGTACAGGCTGGTAAATATTGATGGCGATTGTCGGATTGCAGATTCGGGTGAATGCAGTGTGAGTTCATACGGTGGCGATGATGATGCTCCTCATGATGCTATTTTCTTTGCATTGGGCTATCTTGGTCTGAAGGATCTTTTGTCGGTTGGTGGCGCCTGCAGGAGCCTTCATCATGCCGTTCAGAGTGATCCTCTGTTATGGCGTCGAATACACGTTGGTCATCCATTAAACAGGAGGCTGACCGATGACATTCTCATTTCCCTGACCAGCAAGGCTGAGGGAGGTTTGCAATGTTTGAATCTCGTTGATTGTTATGAGATCACATGTGCTAGTCTGAAGCACATCCTGGAGAGCAACCCAAATTTAACAAAGGTCAGTAGATGCTTCTTATTATTGAAGATATTTAGTTCATGTTCCTCTTCTTGTTCAACCTATTAACTCCTTACGCTTTTGTTGCATTTATCTTCTGTAGAGAATTGAATTGCTTGAAGGAAAATGCTTTTGTTTCATATTTTGCTTGACGGTCAGGTTGCTAATATCATCTATCATCTGCCATTGTAAGATATATTGGTTTTTTGGAGTGTTTGAGTTTGATTTGTGTAATCGACGGTTCGCTTCTGTTCTTGGTTATCTTTCGAACAACCGTGAGATATCATGCTCATGTGTCTGCACCAATTACTTATGAATACATTAGTTTAGCATCTCTGTGATTGTTCTTGTACAACTCGAACATTTCATCATCTGCCACTGCTAAATTTATTAAAATATGGAACTAGATGTTGGTGTAAAAAATTCGCATGTTTCATCTCTTGTAGAAGACGGGGGCTAGAGTTACTAGTTGTCAGGTGGCTCTAGGCACTTTTCTTTTTGAGCAATATAGCCCTCCCGATCGCGTTCTCTAAATGATTTTTTTTCTTGTTTTCTTGTTTCTGCTTTCTCACATTGATTTTTTCTTGTTTTACTTCTTATCTGCAGTTGAGCATCTCAGGGTGCGCTCGGTTGACCATCGAGGGGATCATCGATAGCATGAAGTCTTTCAGGTCTATTAGCGGCCATGGACTCAAGCAGTTAAGGCTTGGTGACCTGTACGGTGTGACCCGTAAACATTACGAAGAACTGTTAGCATCGCTAGATGCTGACATTCATGGAACAAGGGAGGCCCGCAAGCCTCAATACTACCACCTCGGCAGTGTCCCAATTGCCCATGATGATGAACGCTTGATCGATGTCGAAGTCTGCCCGAGGTGTGAGAATGCACGGCTTGTTTATGACTGCCCAGCCGAGGGCTGTAGATCAGAGCCGCGCACTGGCAGTAGTGCATGTCGTGCATGCACATTCTGCATTTCTCGCTGCGTACAGTGTGGCGTGTGCGTGAAAGATGGTGAGTATGAGGAGACGTTCTCGCTTGATCTTCTGTGTTTCAGGTGTTGGTGGGTGCTCTTTGATTGACCTGCAGCAGAAGGTGGCGACGATCAGCTCGCCGTGGAGCCTTTCTATGCTAGAAGAGGTAATACTTCTTAAAGCCTCTTTTTGGTTGATATAGATTGTGATATATGGCTCAGATGTTGACCTTTCATTTCTCTTTCATGCAGCTCAACTTAATTGTAGGTGTCCTATCTACATATGTTGAATCTACGAACTAATAGGTGGGTTGTGTTCAACAACCATCTGGTTTTTCCTAGCTCAGCTCCCATTAGTTACGTATCTGAACTTTTTGTGGGTATGTCAGTGTTGGAGAGAGAGAGAGAGAGAGAAAGGTTCAGCTGGGTTAAGTCATTATATCTGGTGAAGGCTGTGGCAGTACCTTGTCAAGTCTTTGGGTCGACGGTAGGCAAATAGCTAAGGCAATTCAGTTAAGCTGGGCTTTTTGCGTCTCTTTTGCGTTACTCACTACTTTCAAGGATCATATTTTCGGAGTCCTCGGACGATTGGCAACAGAGTTCAGTTCGTAATTTGGCTTGAGCCTTAAAATTGCCCAAGGAGAACAGTGTTATCGGGGAAAAGCTTCTGTTTTTGGTCTGCTCTCTGGAAAGCTGCCACGTAAAAGCGCAAGCATTCGCTTCAGACTCTCTCTCTCTCTGCGTGTGTGTGTGAAGTGAAAAATGAATTTGGCGGAGCTACGCCTGTTGGGTTGAGCAGGAGATGTTTTGTCGTTAAACAGGTGCATTGGGCGTGGCTCACATTCGTCGTTCTTTTGTTCGGGTAAAAATAAAGGAGAACTGGTCTTATCAGGTGATATTGCATGTTGTGAAATCTTATGTTGCAAGTAATAATCTTCTTGTGTTACTTGTCAAAGATCAAATGCTTGTTTCTTAGCCTTCGGTCAGGGATCGATTACTTTCTTCCCCAGGCATGGATCTATTGTTTTTTTAAAGCTGCCGAAGCTTGTACTATCATGAAAGATGCGTATTCCTGTGTTGTGGATGCTAAAATGACAAACTTGTGAATTTTCAGATTTACCATCTTCTGATATTATGGTGGGATAACGAGCTTATCTTACAGGCGCGTTTGTCAGTCTCCTCTTTGTCTTTCCCCGAGCTCCTCTGATAAAAAGAGAGGATTTGTACACGAGCATTTTAACGAGTTATATATCCAATAGGAATTGATTCATTATGCGTATGTCCTGTTGCTACGGACTGGAGATGGATCGGTGCTTTCGGTGGTTCATCCTGTACATGGGACGTTCTCAAAAGAACGATGGTAGATGCCTTTGAATTCTTTTGAAAAGTCAATGAACATCCGCTTTCACAAGATTTCAGAGTTTCTGTACCTTCGAAGTATTATTCTAGCAACGGCTATCCATTTGGGTATAATGGCAAGGAAGAGCGTATATGATCTCAGCTTATCCAATTTGAATCTGGGAGTTTGCAAATGGATTCAGACTGGTTCCAGGTTCAAATCTGCGATTTTTTCCCATAAAACTAGCTAAATAATCCTTATGGATCTGAACTAGTTACTATTTTTCTGACTTTTTGTTTGTTTTTTCTTTTGGATTTTAAAATCCTAATGCAGGCTTATTTGGTTCGGCCGATTTTAAGAGTGGCCGAGAGAAACAAATTCTCACATGATCATCCATGTAAAATACAGTTTTTTTTCTTCCTTTTTCTTTGGAGAAAGGAGCATTAACAATGCTCAGTGCTTTTGTGTTCTTGGTGCTTTTAGAAAGGTTGACCCAATGTGGGCATAAGAGGAGGTAAAGCAGCCGACCAAGTACCAAGTAAAGCATCTCACGATGTGGACTGTGGCACATTCCCTTTGGCACGATCCGAACCCTTTTCTCTTAATCAGCAAGTAATTCATTAGAGGAGAATAACCGATGCATTTACGATTGAATCGAGTCATGCTGCATCGAATTGAAGAGAATATTTGAGTCTGCAATTTATTAAGACTGACTACATAGAATCAGTTGATTATTTTGTTGATTTGTCTGAAAAGGTCAGATTTGATCAACCTGATGGGCCTACAATTATCAACCAATTGTCTGCTTTTCTTATAAGTTATCTCCATTTAAAAATTCAGATTTGGGACATTCGACTTGGATGATTCTCTGAGGACTCAATTGGGATCCTTGAGTAGCCATCTAATTTTGGCTCACCATCAACTTGCTCTTCCCTTTTGATTTGTCAGTGGTGTTGTGCGTCTTGGGGAATTTACACTACCTACGGTGAAGATTTTACTCTTACATAGTTTCAAGAGCCATATGAAGGATGGAGGGCTGCTGACAACTCTTAGTTGGTTCAAGTGGCTTGGCACTTGTTCCCTTTAAACACGGTCACTAGTTCGAATCCTATGAACCAAACAAACCAATGCTGGGGAAGCTTTACCCGCATGTTGGTTCAACCGTGCTTGCACTATATTAGTTGGGGTCCTTTGGCCATCTGGACACCAGTAGTACTTCACCAAAAACAATAAAAAAAGGCTGAAAACTTGAGTTTTCGTGTAAGGTGGAGTAACAACACGAGAGAAACGGAGGCCATTGGGTGTTCGGACGAAGCTCATGGGTCTAGTTCCAATGACCTACCTCCCCTTATGACGTTGACTTCTCGACTCAAATTAGGCTTATAGAACTATAGTTCCACAAGCCAGGCCTCGTGTTAGATGCTCAAATTAGGCTTGTAATGGAGCTAATACAGTGCATGATAAGACATAGATTTTTAGAATCTTACAATAGGAAATCATAAATATATGTCAAAAATATGAAACATGATCATCACACTAAATAGTGCAGAAGGTTCAAACGGTAAGTTGGATCAACAAAAAAACCCGATGGTTACCGAGAAAAAGAAATTGAATCATCATAATTTGTAGACAAGGACTTGTGTATGCAACTGAAAATAACAAGGTGCACAGCTCCAATGAAAGCAAAGAATATAAAAATGCTTAATCATTTAGAAACGGGAACAGAATCTGCTAGCAATTCTGTGCTGCTTTCTAGCAGATTCATTGTAAATTAGTTCCCTAATGCGACTCCCATGCATTCATATACATGACACCAAGACAACCTAACCTAGAATGCTACTGTAAATGGAGCTGCCATTCAATCGGCCTGCTTTCTAGCAGATTCATTGTAAAATATTGGTTCATTGAAACGACCACCACGTATTCACATACTTGACACCAAGACAACCTAACCTAGAACCCGACTGTAAATAGAACTGCTATTCTAATTTTTCCTGTTTTAAGTTGCATCCGCCATTGACAAAAATCAGAATCTATTCTTCAGATACTGCTTGTCATCATTACAGAAGGTCAAGAATAGAA
The DNA here is from genome assembly GCA_036023115.1 of Brasenia schreberi. Taxonomy (NCBI): domain Eukaryota; kingdom Viridiplantae; phylum Streptophyta; class Magnoliopsida; order Nymphaeales; family Cabombaceae; genus Brasenia; species Brasenia schreberi. The sequence goes on from JAYKKT010000082.1 coordinate 20,097,874, forward strand.
CTCGTAGCTCTTCGCACTAAGAATGATTGATCTTAGAGCGCCAATCAGTGCTAGGATCATGAGCATTAGACCAAGAATGATGCATATCTGCAATTTATAAGAAAATTTCAGTTAATTTTGATGTTCAAACCTCACCGGTTGAAAAACTGGACAAATAGTAAAATGAAAGACCGGACATATTGATTGTTTAAGAAACTGACATACCCAGTTTGCCCACCAAACCAAACTGAATCTTTTGGGCTTGTAAATGGCCAACCACATTATGCAAGGAAGCTGCCAAAGTTAAATTATGTATGATTTAGAACAGAGGTTTTAAAGAATTAACTAGAGGAGACCAAAACAAGTTCTGCTTGTGCTTACTCGTTGGAGCAAATACAAATCCTCCGAGGAAGCCAAGCAATCCACCAAAGAAAGGAATAGTCATAGCTACAAAGCATGTGAATGCTGCATACATAGAAGGCACCAAGTAAAAGGAGTGACCATAAACATGGACATCATCATCATCTAATCAACATATTCATGTTAGGCAAGACTTACCAACATATGTAGTGAGCGATATCAACTGAAGCTTTAAGCTGGGCTTGAATTTTAGCTTCTTCACCAGTACTGTCTCAATCATGTCAAATACTGGCATAGCGTAAATCTATTTCAAATAAAAAGAATCATCATATATTTTGATGTCAGCTATATATGACAATCAAAATGAGTTCCGTTAATGCTAATATTATTTTCAATGCAGTGCAGATATAGAATTGAGTACCTGATAACTTCCAATCACATGGATAACCACGAACATGTTTGCCATGGCAATCAACCAGCTTGGCTTCTCGAGAGAAATCAAAACGTTGTCTTCCACAGAGTTTCCGAAAGCCCAGTAGTCAATGAATGCAACAGGGAAGTAGCAGAGTGCAACTATGATGTATGCAAAGACAACACCCTTCCACATTGGCTTCTTAGATGGCTTCTCTGGTGTTGAAGGGATGGATGCCTGAATCTCCAACACAACATTGTGTCCAGCAGAAGCAAAAGCAACGTCACCAAGTGCACTTAGAATATTGAAGACCGTTCCTGATGTAGATGAAGCCTTTAGGCCATACTCTATGCCTGGCTGTTTCCCCTTGTGAACAGAGCCCCCCCCAAGCAATTGTTGAGTAACTATTCAAACAACAAAACAAGGATCAAATTATCTTTAAAGGTCACGAATATGTTTCAAGCTGTATGCATGAAGCATGAATTAATGTGGTTTTGCTACACTATCCCACCAGCATGAACTTCATGAATATATATTCCAGGACTACTGAAATGTATTCAAGGAATCAATCAAAATTTATGGGCTTCATATTTTTCCTGTGTAGAGAAACCTTGGTATAAAATGCAATATTCAAATTAAACAACAACAACAACAACAATAATTAAGCCTTTTCCCATACTAGACGGGGTCGGCTACATGAATTATTTGTTTCCACAGATCCCTATCGTGTGCCATGTTAGCAGTTAACTCACAATAAGCTAGATCATTCTTTATTGTTTCTTTTCAACACTTTTGTGGTCGTCCTCTAGCTCTTTTAATACTTTCCAAATTTAGTTTTTCTAACCTTCTTACAGGTTTTTCTTTTGATCTTCTTTCTATATGTCCAAACCATCTTAAACGATATTCTCTCATTTTATCCTCTATTGGTGTCACTCCTAATTTATTTATAATAACCTCATTATGTATACGGTTTTTTCTTGTATGACCACTCATCCATCTCAACATCTTCATTTCTGTCACAAACATCTTTTGTACATGTTGATGATTAACTCCCCAACACTCATAACCATAAAACATGACAGGCCTAATTGATGCTCAATAATATCTACCTTTTAACTTTAATGGTATCTTCTTATCACAAAGAATATCTGATGCTATTCTCTATTTTAACCAACCATCATTAATTCTATGCGTAACATCTCCATCAATTCAAATTAATAAAGTTTAAAAAAAAAAATTTTGCGGCTATCGGTGCATGCAAATGAGAATTATCTGTTGCCCAAAGGCCTCTGCCTCCTGGCAAGGGACAGCTCGAAACAATTTGACCTGGGGAAGGTCTAGAGTTCAATGCCTAGGATGAGCATCCCTTACTACAAGGCCAGGGCAGTGGTTCCCCATGGCTGAGGATAGGCAGATAAATGAATTTGAAGAACCAAAGAGCGACCATTCGGACGAGCCTCTTTAACTCAGTAGTGGTCATTTTCAGTTTCCCATTTGCAGAACCAAACAGCCAAAACTAGACGATTTGGAAAGAACAAACAGCCACGACTAGATGAACCAAACTCAAGCTTGCTTCTTAAACCTCGAACAGAATCTTTAAATATGTAATCTTCCTTGCTTGATTAAATCAATTTTTGTAGTTTCTATCTAAATCTGAAATGGAACAAAAGAAAAGAAATAAAAGAACTGAAGAAAAGATTGTGTATTGTATACCTTAGAAACATGACTGCAGCAGCCAGCGAGACACCGGAAATCGAATTGAAAATCGGCAACTGTGAAAAAACAAAGTGGCATGAAGCAAAGATCATGATAAAGTGAGCCGGATGTTCTTGCATTCCGGGCAGACAGTGTCATGGAATTTCTTCAATGACTTCCCCCAGTGACCATGTACACAATGTTCACGCCAACCTCCACAAGCAGCTGCTGCGGCACGACAATGTACAGTCCAAGTTTGACTCCAAACGCATATTGACCTAGTTCGTGGTAGCGGTTGAACCTTCTTCTTGGCACCATTTCGTGCATCTTAACCATTTGCTAGAGTGTACAGAGAGTGATGATCCATGACAAAATTAGCACTACAATGCCAGGACCCCTGGAAACAAACACCATTAAAGTTTCATCCGAAAAGCTTTCGCCTGGTTAAACCATACAATCAAAACATTGAAAGGTGTATTACTTGTCAAAGACCAAATGTTTGTTTCTTGGCCTTCGGTCAAGGATTGATTGGTTTCTTCCCCAGGCAAAGGTCGATTGTTGCTTTAAAGCTGCGGAAGCTTGTACTATCACGAAAGATGCGTATGCCTGTGCTGTGGACGCTCAAATGACAAACTTGTGAATTTTCAGAGTTACCATCTGATATTACGGTGGGAATGACGAGCATTTCTTACAGCGCCGTCTGTCAGTTCTCTTTTTGTTCGTCTTTCCCCGAGGTCCTCTTTGATAAAAAAGGAGGATTTGTGCACGAGCATTTTAACGAGTCATATATCCAATAAGAATTGATTCATTATGCGTATGTCCTGTTGCTACGGATTGGAGACGGATCGGTGCTTTCGGTCGTTCATCCTGTACATGAAATGGATGCGCCTTTGACGTCTCAAAAGAACGATCGTAGATGCCTTTGAATTCTTTTGAAAAGTCAATGAGCATCCGCTTTCACAAGATTTCAGAGTTTCTGTACCTTCGAAGTATTATTCTAGCAACGTCTATCCATTTGAGTATAATGGTGTCGTCCAAATACATCCGTTGATCAATGGCGGGTTCACCTTTACTTCCCTCTGCTGATCAAAGGTTGGATCTGCAAACAATACGAGGTTTGCAACCTCCTGGGCATTTCGTGAAGACTCTTGTCAAACGCGAAAAGGGTAGTCGGCAAACCTGGTCATCGAGTTTGTGCGCAACTTAAGGACCCGCTGAACCATCCAACTAGAAGAAGACACGCCTAGACTGGTCGAGTCACATACCAGCTACAGAGATTCATTGCTTTTGCAACAGCCATGTCTAATTCAAGTTATGCTTTAAAACTAATATTTAGTTTTTAAATGCATCTTTAATGTTTTATGATTTTTATGGATTGAATATATTCACTAGTCTTATACCATATTAAGTAAAAGCGAAATACTTTTAATATTTTGTTGTTACAACAACAACAACTAAGCCTTTTCCCATACTAGACTTCATCGACTACATGGATTCTTTGTTTCCACATATCATTATCCTGTGCTATGTTAGTAGTTAACTCACAATAAGTTAGATCATTCTTTATTGTTTCTTTCCAACACTTTTGTGATCATCCTCTAGCTCTTTTAATACTTTTCAAATTTAGTTTTTCATACCTTCTTAAAAGGTTCTTCTTTTGATCTTCTTTCTATATGTCCAAACCATCTTAAACGATATTCTCTCATTTTATCCTTTATTGGTGTCACTCCTAATTTGTTTTTAATAACCTCATTATGTATACGGTCTTTTCTTATATGACCATTCATCAATCTCAATATTAAACATCTTTTGTACATATTGATGAATAATTGCTCAACAATCAGAACCATAAAACATGGTAGGCCTAATTGCTTCTCTATAATATTTACCTTTTAACTTTAATGATATCTCTTATCACAAAGAATATTTGATGTTCCTCTTCATTTTACCCAACCAACATTAATTCTATGCGTAACATCTCCATCAATTCTTCCATCACTCTGAAAAATTGACCCTAGGTATTTAAAACTTTCCTTTTGGGGGATGCAATGTGTACCAATTTTAATTTTTATGTCCTCTGAAGTAACCAAATGATGAAACTTACATTCCATATATTTTGACTTTGTTCTACTAAGTTGGAGGCCTTTGCTTCCTAATATTTCTCTCCATAGTTCCAATTTTCTATTAACTTTTTTCTTAGACTCCACTAACACAATGTCATATGCAAATAACATACACCAAGGTACTTCATCTTAAATATGTTTTGTTAACTCATCAATCACCATTATAAATAAGTATGAACTTAAAGTTGATCCTTGATGTAACCCAAAATTAACTTCAAAGAAGTATGTCATTCCTTCATGAGTCCTCACACATGTTTTTGCATCGTACATGTCTCTTATAAGGTTAATGTATGTCAATGGGGTATCTCCTTTTTTCAAAGTTCTCTAAAGAACCTCCCTCGGTACCCTATCATAAGCTTTTTCTAGATCAATAAATATCATGTGAAGGTCTTTTTTTTTTGCTCTAAAATGTTCCATAAGACGTCTCAAAAGGTGAATCGCTTCAACCGTAGATCTACCTGCCATGAATCCAAATTGGTTCTCTCTTATACTCGATACTTATCTTAACCTACGTTTGATAATTTTTTCTCATAATTTCATAGTATGGGTCATTAACTTGATACCTCGATAATTCACACAATTCTATATGTCTCCCTTGTTCTTATATATGGGTATAAGTATACACCCACTCCATTCCTTGAACATCTTTTGATTTCTCCATATTTCATTAAATAGTCTTTTGAGACAAGTAATTCCTATTTCTCCTAGTATTTTCCAAACTTTTATAGTAATATTGTCTGCTCCTACTAATTTACCATCTATCTTATGTTTAAAAGCCTCTTTGACTTTATTCTTTTGAATACGTCTGTAGAAATTATGGTTTATATACTTTTTTAATTTTGCTAACTCTCCTAACCTAATACTAACATCTTTATTTTTATTAAAAAGCTTATAAAAATAGTTTTTCTATCTATTTCTTATATAATCATTTGCTACTAAATTTTTTTCATCCATGTCCTTCATGCATTTAACATAATTAAGATTTTCAGTTTTTTTATCTCTAGCCCTAGCTATCTTTAAAATATCTCTTTCACCCGCTTTTGAGTTGAGTTTTTTATATAAATCCTCCCAAATTTTAGCTTTTGCGTCACTCACGACCTTTTTTGCTTCCTTCTTCTTAGCATAATGTAATTTGTAACATACCCTCTTTGCCTTGATTTTATTTTGCACTACTTCACTCCACCACCAAGCTTCTTTTTGTGCCGGTACACCTCTCTTAGATTCACCTAATACATCTTTCCCCACTTCCCTAACATGTATAGCCATATTATTTCACATATCACAAGGTGTACCAATATAATTTCAAGCATCTCCTTGAAGGACTTTCTGTGCAAATATATCTTCTTTCTCGCTTTTGAGGTTCAACCATTTAGTCTTAATGCACTCTTTTCTTTTTAGTCTATTTTTTTTTATTTATAAATCTATAACTAAAAGTCGATGTTGGGTGGTTAAGCTTTCTCAACCTTGCAACCTTTACAACACGCTCTATCTTTTTTTTCTACAAATAAAGTAATCAATTTGTGTTTGTGATAGGTCACTCTTATAGGTAATTAAATGTTCATCTTGTTTTTTAAAGATTGTATTGACTATAAAGAGATCAAATGCCATAGCAAAATTTAAAATCTCTCTACCTTCCTCATTTATATCCCCAAAACCAAAGTTTCCATGAATACCTTGATATCCTAATGCCTCTTTACCAACATGTCCATTTAAGTCTCCTCCTAAACAAATCATCTCTCTTTGTGGAATCTTTTGAATTACCTTATCTAACTCTTTCCAAAAGTTGTCTTTATACTATCTTCTAGTCCTATTTTGGGGTGCATAAGCACAAACTATATTCAAAACCTTTGCTCCTAACACCAATTTCAACATCATGATTCGGTGACCGTATCGTTGTATGTCTATTAGACTATCTTTTAAATCTTTATTTATGATAATACCAACTTCGTTTCAAGCTTTTTCTTTACCTGAGTACTATAATTTAAACCCTTTATCCTCTATCTTCTTTGCTTTTTCTCCAACCCATTTTGTCTCTTGTAAAAATGGAATATGAATCTATCTCTGAATCGTAGTATCTACCACCTCCATTAGCTTACTGGATAATGTTTATATATTCCAAGAACCAATATGAATCTTATTATCTAGGACTAGCTTCCTTACCCCCCGCATCCGTCCATATTCAAAATGTAGACACTCTCTCTGAAAATTATTTACTACATTCGGACGACAATGTAGTGGGACTAACTTCTTTACCTATACTCGTCCATGATGTGGTAACCTTCTCTGCAATTGATTCACTATATTCGTGCGAAAATGTAGTGACCCTTGCTTACTTATCACTGCATTCAAGCTCTACAGTGCATCGTTAGGCGGGGACGCCCCAAAGCAATGCTCATAATTGTTGTAATCCATGTTATAAAAATCCGACGAAGTTTTATGCTAGCTGTCGGAAGCCTAATACAACCGTCCTCCTTTATCCGGGCTTAGGACCGGCAATACAAGGGTGATCCCTTATGGGCAAAGTTTTGAGGTTAAATTCAAAAAAATATATACTAACATGTTTCACGTCCTCGCTCAGCGAAGCAATGAGTTTATCCAGTTACATGTGACTCTGTTCAAAACCTGACCTTGAATTTGTGGGTTTGCCCACTACAGCAGGAACTGTTTCCCTGTTTAACCGTTTGGCAAGACAATAAACAGTTAACGGCTCCAACGCCTACAACTGGAAAAGTCTTTGAGTCTCTATTTGGCAAAGAGAGAAAGCAATCGAACCAAGATGAGTTCTAACGATGTATATCCTGAAAACTTTGAGGAAATCATCAGGATATCTAATATGCAAGCAAGATGTTCCAATAGCAGCAAACTTTGCACGCCTTATGTGATTGTGTACCTCGCAACGGACCCTATTATATCGCGTGTGTGCGCCCGTGCATTTTGATCACAAAGTACATTTATTTTCAAAGGTTCACCTTCATAAAAGATTATCTGAACTTAAATAAGCCCGTCTTATATGTGCTTTATTGGTAAGATGAAATAATGATACAAAAATATAAAATAAGAGATCCCATGTATAAATACAAACTTATTTGGAAATTAATAAGTCATTTAGTAACATGACAAAAAAAAAACCAAGACCCATCTTATACGCTTCAATCCCTGTTATAGTGAAGAATTAATGGAGTGCATCACTTTACTTTCTTAGGATTGTTCAACGATCTGCTAGGTGTCCGCAAAACCCCATCTTATGGTGGTAAACACGTGAGCTGCAACTAATTGTGGTATGAGAAGTGAAATGAGTTAGTGGGAAGGTAAAGATCCAACTTCCAACTCGTTCATTCTTCTACACAAGAGAATAATCCAATTTAAAATGGAGCGCGATTCACATAATTAGAATACATCTTAGGCCTAATTTTTTGCCTACTATATAATAACATGGCATATCGCTACTTGGATCAATGCGATCTAGATAGATTTATCAGCCAATATTGCAGACATAATTTAACGTAGTAAATTCAAAAGCCGAAAGGGAAACCATGTATACAAGACAGTAAGGGAAGATAAACAGCAAACCATGTAGTAAGGGAAGACAAACAGCATCTTCTTGCCATCTAGATAACATATACGACTAAACAGCATAGCCAACATCGTGGCATACTACCAAAAAAAAGGAGCTAATTCCCTGATCCAAACAGTAAAAATAAAGACTGGAGAAGATTTTTCACATCGATGTCATTTGTCACAGTTTTTGTTGGAATAGGCAAAAGGGAATGCAGAAGCAAGGAACTCTTCATCCTCCACAAAGAGCTGCAAATTCTTTGTCTTCAACAAGAAATCAATTGCCTCCACCTTGAAATTCAATAAGCTTCCCAACTTGATCAGTTCAGAGAGTTCAGAAACCTGATCAGTATTGTTCCATAAGAGACCTTCAGAAAGTACTTCAGAAAAATAAGTTGCAAACTCGATGCAGGATTTCTCATCTTCTCTGTTGAACTTCTGAACCAGAAGCTTGGAGCTCTCTCTCTCCCAACGTATCATTTTCACAGCCTCTATGTTCAGACTTCTTTTCAGTAAATCGACCTTGTAATGAACAGTAATATGTTCATCAGTTTCCAAAACTGTAAGATCTAGAAGAGGCTTCACAATTTCATGCCTCGATTCTGCAGGAAACTTATGAGCAGAGTCTGCTAGATATGCGAGGATGATTTTGATCAGTCCCATCTGAATCACTCCATTGTTTCGGCCCAAATCACGATAGTTTTTTTTTGCTATTGAAGCTTCAACCTTTTGCACGGACTGGGATATATATTGAACTCCAGTGCTAGTATAAATACTGAAAAGCTTGCTCAGATGTATAGAACGCAAGCATTGCTGGGGATACCACACGAAAATAGACTCACATGAAGTCTTCTCGATCACATCTTTCAACTGCAAGTCATCTGGGATGAATGCTTCCCTTTTGTCAGCCAAACGAATTTTACCAGAAACAGTCATAACAGGAACTCTGGTGACATTGTCTGCTAAGAGTTTCTGCGTCACCGAGTTCCAATACTTGGAGATATATGTCCAGAAAGCAACACACTCGACGTGGGTCAGTTGGTGACTTGTTTCTTCCCATTCCTTCCATAGTCTGCAATAGTTTTCAGTCGTAGGATGTGATCTGACTTCAAATGCACAAGAGAAAAAGGGAAGCATATTCACGTCATAATGTTTATCTAACACATGCAACTGCTGGCCAAACAGATTATCTTTGTCATGAAGGACGCAATCTTGAGAGCTCACCCATGTCCCACCACCAGAGACCATTGGAATCCAGATAAAACATGTACTATATTTATCTGGCTTCCAATTGAACTCATTCAGGTACTTATATATTCTCCTTATCACCTCAAGCTGTGAATGAGAAGTGAGGCTGCTTGCTACCACAGAACATCCGTGATCCGCGTCGACAATGACTCCTACTGCTTTTAGTTCTTCACAATAAGAAGAGATTTTGGTTCCATAGAACTGATCATCAATGAAAGGAGCATCTTCTCTATGTAAGAAACTTTGCCACTTTGATGTAAAAAGCAAGCACTCTGTTGGAGACTTGAAACCCATAGTTGTCTTCAAACACTTTTTGTTGATACCCTTCATGAAAGATTCAGGCAATGAACTGGTAGTCTTCCTTAGATGCTTGACACATTCCAGTAGCGACAACATGCTACTTGAAGATATTTTGCTTGGTTCTGTTGGTAAGTTTATGGCATTAGCAACCAGCACGGACCCCTGGCTAAGTTTGTGTATAACTCCAAGCTTCTTCAGTATATCACTGAATGAGTATATACTTTTACCATAAAACCTTTCATCAACAAAGGGAAGATTTGTAACAGGACGAAGAGATTTCCATGACGAATCGAATAAGATTGACTCGTCAACAGCTCTGAGGCCAAGACAAGTGCACAACCATTTAGATTGAAAGATGAAATCATGGAGCTCTGGAGGCAATGGCTTTTTGATGTCATCTAAGTTCTTGTAAAACTTTAAGAGGGAAAACACATTGTCCTTTGCTAGTGCAGATAGGCATGAGCGAACCTTGAGACGGTGTGCAACCGCTTTTGAAGCGCCATCAAAGGTGACGACCATTCCCAATGCCTGTAGCTGATCCTTGTATGAAATGATATTAGCTCTGTAGAAGGATTCATCAACCACTGGAAGGTCATCTACAATATGAAGCATGGTTTCCCACTCAGAGTTAGGAAGAAAAGATTCAGACGGCAGCTTGTAACCAGTGCTGGTTTTCACCCATCGTTGAGACTTTAGAATTGTAACTATCTTGTCAGATGATTCTGTCTTCTGAATGAGCTTTAGTAACAAAAGTATAGCCTCAGGTTTCAAAGAGTTCAAATCATTTGGAAATTTCAGATTGTCAGCAATGATCTGATAATGCTCATTGAATTCAACCACAACTCCCAGCAGTTTGAGCTCTTCACTGTACTGCCTGATCTCCTTACCATAATAATTCTCCTCAATGAAAGGCATGCAACTGATTTGTGAAGCAACATCCCAAACAGGATCCTTCAAAACAGATCCAACTGGAGGCTTGATACCTTGAGAAGTCCTGAGCCAGCATTCCGTCTTAACACTTTCAATGAATTTTGCAGGGGATAGATACTTCTCCCTTAAAAATCTAATGAAGTCCAACATAGCATAGACATGGTCACGAGTTAATGCAGAAGAAGCTGCTAGAGACATGAGATGCTTTCCTATAAACTCGCAAGCTTCCTCAAAACCAAATGTTACTCCAATTTCTTTCAGTTCTAACTCATAGGAAGAGATGTTATGGTCATAGAATTTCTCATCAATCACAGGAATATCAACAAGGACACTTCCCTTCTGAGCAAGGGTTCCCCACTGCGAGCTAGGGAAGAATGACTTTGATGGAGGCTTGAAACCTAAGCTGGTCTTTAGCCAACATCCTTCTTTTATGCACCTCAAGAATGTCTCTGGAATTTGAGCTCTAACATGCCTGTGGTTCTGGATCCAACCGAGAAGCAATAAAGCATTCTGCTTTGTGAGTGCCGAAGAAGCTGTGGGAAAGGAAGCATCAGGAGGAGCTAAATTTGGTATGTCTTGTGCTCCTATATAATTCTTTAGAAAGTTCAGCAGCTTATTTGATTCTGTATACTCGCCACCATACTGACCAGAATTGACGTAATCAGACCCCAATTCAATGTAGTTTTTCGCTCTCCATGGATTTGAGCCCAACAGCTCTGCCCATTTGCTCACTGTTGCTGGTACAAGCACTCCATTCCGTACCTTGGTCACACAACCATACTTGTCAATTAATGGCAATGAGTTGCAAAGTGCAGTCACTTCGAAGTCAGAAAGGTGGCCTTTAGACAACGAATGGTATATGAAGTGAGTCAATGCAATAACTTGCCCTCTATCATCACTCAACCTACAAAGAAGACGACGAGCATAATCGTACATGTTTATTTCATTGACACCAATGTGATCCCTCAACCACTTCTTCAATGCTTCTTTCTTAGGAAACCCTTTCAGAGCCATTTGAATGCTTTCAGGTACAAAATAACAGTCTGCCAAGTACTTAAATTCTATATTCCATTTTATGAGCCACTTAACTTGGTGTGGTTCAGATGATAAGAATATTTTATCTCCCTTTCTAAAGGACCAGACACCCTCCCTGTCATACTGATTGATGCACTTCAAAGCTCGAATGTCCATAATGTTGTCAGCATTGCGTAGGCTTTCCCATTTGTCAGCAATAAAACAAAGAATTTCCAAATATAAATCATCAGAAACGCCCAAAATCAGACCAGAACCCTGGAAAAACTTGGCATACCAACCAGAGTGTGCAAACTTCACATCCAAGAACCTGAGTACCTCATCATATTGTCTGAATGATGAATGTACTATATACTTCCCATAAGTTGAAAGATCTTGTAGGCACACTCCTTGCTCCCTCGCCTTAATCAATATGTTCCAAAATGTGGAGGCCAGTCGTCCTGCTTCGTGAGATTTGCAAAATAGCTTCTGTTTGGTATATGTCTCACAAGGGATAATTTCCTCCCTGATTAGCTTCTCTCTTATTGATGTTCTCACTTCATTAAGAACAGGATAGGCGCATTCCTTCAACGGCAAAAAGTTAAACATAGGTGCCAAAGAAGACAGAGGAGCATCTTCAGCTGATTTAACAAGAGAAACAAATGCATTAATGAATGCAGAAGGAACACAATTGAGAATTCCTTTGTTCCATTTATTGTCCATCAATATGGTCTCTCTTGAAGATGCAAGAAGGAAATCTGCTTGAACTATGAAAGGGAAGTCAGTCACCATCTCAGTGGGCAAGAATGCATAAACACCCGGAAACTCTTTTCCTCTATTAAGACGTTCCCCATATGGATAGGCCAGAGTTATAACCAATTGTTCAATCTCCATCCTTCTATCAACTCTCATTTCTTGTTTAACAGGGAACTTTTGCCTCCACATGTAATAGCTGCAGTCAGCTTCACATTTATCACCTGTCTCTTCGGCAGTCAAATGAAGCGTGTATGATTCAGCATCGATGTTCTTCCTTGTCTGGAAATTGGTTTCACTTGAGATAGAAATTGCATTGATGGTATGAACATCAGAACCGGTATTATCCTCTCCGATTGAAAGCTGCTTGATTTTTGAAAGAAACAACAAAATCTCTGGTTGAATGCTGGAAAGCTGCTGCTTCACAACTTCTTCCTTCTCTGATTTCAAAGGCAAAATGATGATTGTCGATGGAAGCTGGGAAGAGCCATATATTTGTTGTATATCTGATATTGTGGGTTTCTTATCAACCCATTCAGGAACCACATATCCGATTCCACAGCCTGGATCAGGATCTTCAGAAAACCTAATTTGATAGCCCTTGCTGAAAATATATGGCCGGCTAGTAATCAAAAATACGCTTTTGAATCCAATGCCTACAATGGGAAAAGTATTCAAACATTAACAGGACAGATAAATTGGCAGTTTCATCAATGTCAGAAGTATCCACTAACTATAATATAAAATATACGCTTGTACTAAAATTAAAAGGTGCTGCACTCAATCTAAAGTTTGATATATATTTTGGCATAAAAAATTGAATCCCAGAAGATGAGAGGTAGTGAAAATTGAAATTGTGCAAAGGAAGAACACTCTATTTTCATCAATCAGTTCAGTGACTGATGGATGTGAAGTGATTTAAACATGAACGAAATTCTGTTAAATAGTTCAGGATCCACAAGATTACCTTTCTCTCCAATGAAGCCCCCTTGTCTATTTCCTTTCTTTGTTGATCGACCAACACTGCAAATGGATTCTATGTTTTTCTTAGAAAAGCCCCTTTCATTGTTGAATATCAGCAATGTAGAAGATGAACCAGTCAAAGTAATGTCCCTGGAAGTTATGAAAAACTGTAAAGAAGGCTTGTCACCATCCAAGTACTCATTATCTTCCGCATTCTGCATGCAAATATTAGCACAATTCTCAGTGACAGTGTGTCTTGCTGGCTTGTCTGTTCCGCCAGAGAAAAGCACAAAATCTGAAAATTTTACACAAATATAAAATATATCTAAAAGACCAACAGAAGCCTCCTCCCTGGAGAGATAGCGTACTGGTAATACAAGATTAGATGGTTAGTTTTCATCTTTCAACATCTTTTAATGTTTTCTAAAAAATTGAGACATGCTTACAGGTCACATGTAAAACTTCAACACTTGATTTGGATTTTGTAGTTCACATCACCGGTTTAAAATGCAACAACAACAACTAAGCTTTTTCCCATACTAGATGGGGTCGGCTACCTGGATTCTTTTTTTTAATAGAATTCATGGTAAGTCCGACAAAGTTTTATGCTGACTGTCGGAAGCCTAACACAACCCTCCTCCTTTATCCGGGCTTGGGACCGATCATGTGTAAAACTTCAACCCTTGATTTGGATTTTGTAGTTCACATCACCGGTTTAAAATGCAATGCAGAATTTAACTTTTACTATCCTTGTAAATGTAACAAGTGTACAGTAACAGTTTTGAGAGTAAAAGTTGTTAGGTCAAACTAGAAAGTCGAACATGCAAACCCAACAATAAAACAAGCGTCATCACCCAAATACTTCATTTTCACAATAACAACGTCCACCCAATAAGATACAATCAAATATAAAATATTGACGAAAAAGAACGGAGCACCAGATTTAACATGGAAAACTCTCAAGAAAAGAGGGAAAAATCATGATGTCACAAATAAAAGAGTGGATATGTCCACAAAAGAGCCTCGATAACAATGATAATGAAATATCAAGAAGTTGAATACCACCGTAAATATCATCCAAAAACTCAAAATAGAGTTGAAGAAGATTTCACCGAATATAGATTACAAAATCGGTAGAAATAGAAAATATCAAAGAAGAAAGAACCCATGATAGAGAACTCTGGCCTTTGAAGGTGATGCTCGCACATAAAAATCACTCACAAGAAATCTCTAATGCTAGTGTACTCTCTCTCTCCACAATGCAGCCATGCACACGAAATAATAGGGTTTTTTTCTTATGTGTTGAAACCCCCTACACAAAACGGGTCCTGCTATTGTGACCCACACGTATCACAATAGTGGGGCCTTTGGCTAGACCCAAATGGGCAATAATGTCCAGTGTTGTCTGACGCGTATCGTATCGTGTATCGCTGGGCTCCACGATACGGGCGTATCGTATCGTATCGTATCGTACTTTAATATTAAAATAATACAAAAAATAATTAAAATTTAGTAAAAAATTGAAAAAAATCAGGAAAAATCTGATAATTGCTTTAAATTCATATAATGTAAGTTTAGTACAGATTGAGCATTCAGCATTGAATAATTGCATCCAAATTTACATATTTTGAATCCAAAAAATAAAATACAGACATAGTTTACACTTTACAGTACACTACAGTTACATATAATGTTACATTTTACAAATTGTAATCAGGATCATCAACTAAATAATCTTCATCTTCTCCTTGTTGCAGATCCTCATCATCATCAGCCACGCCCACACCTTCTTCTTCAAAATCAAATTCTTCATCTCCATAATGTTGTTGCGCTCCTTCCAAATTAATCCAGGCAACGTCTTCTTCTGTTAGGAGGGCATTTTCTTCAGTGTCTTCCATAACCCAATCTTCTAATATATCAAAATTATCCAAACTTATTGGATCGAACTGACTTTCTTCTCTATTTACTTTTTTTAATTGCCTACGACACAAACAAAGATAAACAATTAGTAAGTAATATTAACAATTGAAAACTGAAGTTAAATAATATTGAATTGAAAATTTGAAAGTAATACAACATTACCTTTCACGAAGGCGCATGTTACAACGAATATAAACCAAATCATTAAGCCTTTTGTGTTCCAACCTGTTGCGCTTTTTGTATGGATGTGTTAAAAAACACTCCAATTTCTTTCACAACCTGTTGCACTACAGGTTTGGCTTAAGACTCTAACTGCAAAATCTCTAAGGTTTGGACAATCACTTCCAAACCTGTTCCACCAAACATCTGTAAAAAAAATATAAACATTAGAGACATAATAATCCACAGTAATGTAAGATGCAACTTAAATATGAAAATAAACAATGTACCTGGACGCATCGTAGAGCGGTTGCGAATTGCAACAGGCAAACCCATCAAGTGAAGAGCATTATCATATATCTCCATCTCTCGATGTATCGCATCTACTATGCTCTCATCAGGGACTAATCTGTCGATGCATTCAATGATTCCTCGATTAACCTCATCGTCCCTTTTGAAGGTTGCTGAGTACCTCAATGATGGGTTTAGATAGTAGGCTGCTGCATGAATAGGTTGATGCAATTGTTTATTCTATCTACTATCAATTATTTTCCACACGGGCACATAATCTCTTTTATTTCCATTAAAATTATTTTTGATTACTTCTTTTGCCCTG
This sequence comes from Brasenia schreberi, assembly GCA_036023115.1. NCBI lineage: Eukaryota > Viridiplantae > Streptophyta > Magnoliopsida > Nymphaeales > Cabombaceae > Brasenia > Brasenia schreberi. Next base: position 20,113,898 of record JAYKKT010000082.1, read on the forward strand.
TCCATGGCTTCATAAAGGTAGCCCATAGATGGTTTCTCCTCGCTGTCAGCCAATCTCAAAACTTTCACTAAAGGACAAGTAATTTTCAATAATCTGATACATGCATTCCAAAATGAACTTCTAAAAACAGTTTCTACAATCTCATTTAACTTTCTGTTCCTTCTGTTTTGTGGCAACTCTGCAAATTGTTGCCACTCATCTGAGGAGAACATTCTCTTTAAAGCTTGCTTCTGTCTCACAATACTCTGTACAGATAAGAAGTTTGTTGCGAACCGAGTTGCAGCTATGCGAAAAAGCTCTGCACCTTCTGTGTATATCCTCATCATACATAAAACAAATGCATGGTTGTAAATAAATTTTGTAATATCTTGACAACACTCAGTTGCTGCCTTTATTTCATCCATCTCACCAATATCCTCGAGGATGAGATCTAAACAATGGGTTGCACATGGTGTCCAGTAGAAAGTCCCATAAATATCAGCTAACTCCTTTCCAGCTGCTTTGTAGTTAGCTGCATTATCTGTAATCAATTGGACTACATTTTCTAGCCCAACCTCTTGTATAACCTTATCAAATTCCTCTCGTAGGATCTCTGCAGTGTGCCTCTCCTCTAACATATCTAGAGATCTCAAAAACATGAGTCATTTAGGACAATATACAAGAAAGTTTAGCAATGTCCTTCCTCGCCTATCGGTCCATCCATCTGCCATGATAGTGCATCCTGTTTCCTTCCACGATTGTCTCAAAGTCGAACAGTATTGCTGCACTTCAATCACGGTCTGATCTAATATCTTCCCTCTCAACTTCTGATAAGAGGGCATCCTGTATCCTAGACCAATGTTAGCAATTGTATCTGCCATTGCTTGAAAATAAAACTGTTTGCTGCATTAAATGGAATGCATGTATCATAAAACCATCTGCCCACTGCAAGGTCTGCTTGATCGTGCAGTTGTTCTGAAGCCATAGCAGCACGAATTCCTGGCTGAGCACCAGGTGTAGTGGAAGGAGGAAAGAACAAATGTATGCTAGAAGAAGAAGCTCTTCCTCTACTCCTTCCTGAACTTCCTCTTCTGCCACCTCCAAAGTCTTCAGCTGCAACCCTCTTTCCTCTGCTAGGTGCTCGCGAACTGCTACTACCAATATCTGTTCTAGCATCTGAAGGCAAACTATCAGTGAATCCAACTCCAGTGGCAGTAGCATCATCAGCTTCTTCACACATCTGGAAATCATCCTTTTGTCTCCTTTCCTGTATGCTCTCAATCATCTGCAAGCATTGTCATTTAATACCTTCTGGCACACTTCTAACTCTGCCTGTGCATGGAGCAACTTCTTTCCTGGTTCCTGCTAGGTGGTGTTTCAACCTTGAAATTCCACCACTAACCACCTTTTCACAAAATAAACATCTGATTTTTAACCTTGAACCCTCAACTGGTATACCCCACTGCCATGCCGGATCATCAGACTTTGAATGAGAGTCTCTACCACCCCTTCTTGCCATCTCAATGGAGTACTTTAATTCAAACAAAAACCTGAAAATAAAAGCACTTCGTAAATCCCCCAATCTTCAAATAACACTCAAATCGAGTGTCTCCCACTTCATGAATGCAATAAAAATCGTATACACACACTTAATAACTTCATATTTTGTCATTCAAAAAAAAAAAAACCAAAATAACACAAAAAACAATAAATATAAAGGAAAAAAACATTAAAAATATACTTAAATCCGAGTTTGGAGGCTTGGACGGACACCGTAGGGCACGATTTTAGAGCTTTGAACACCAAGGAGGCGAAAACAGACTCTTAGGGAGCTTGAAGAACCCAAAAGGAGAGAGGAAACCCGCGAAAAATCGCACGTTTCTCTCGGGCCGGGACCCTTTATAAGGGTCCCAGGGCGTATCGTGCGATACGGTGCGATATGCCCGCACCTGCGATACGAGGCCATGTATCGTATCGTGGTGGCCCACGATACGATACGTACGATACGGTGCGATACAGACAACACTGATAATGCCCATCAAACTCCTCCTCTAGCTAAGGGGATCATAATCTTCACTTACTAGAACAATAGGTGAACTTCATGCCCACCAACTGTTAAAAGATGGAATCAGGGCCATTCAACCCTAGTGTGTGATCACAGGGGCCAGCCACAAGGGCCAACCCTAACGGCCAACAAGGCCAGCCCCCCAACGGCTAATCCTGAGTGGCTAATCAATAAGAGTATTTTTATTCATTTATTGTGCCTTCGTCGCACTTGGCTATAGCCTTTTCTAAAGCTTTGTATTTATAATCTTTCGGTGTGCCTTCGTTGCACTTGATTATAGCCTTTTCTAAGGCTTTATGTTCATTACTCTTTTGGTGTGTCTTCATTGCACTTGGATATAGCCTTTTCTAAGGCTTTGAGATTGTTACTTTGTGGTGATACATGTTCATGAAACTTCCACTGCTCCGTTGAAGCCCCAACTTCATTACATGGTATAAGAGTCCCATTTCAAAGAAATCGAGCACATCAGGAAGCATGCCAACTTAGGAAAGTTCACAACTCTTGACATTTGATATTTCAAAGTTAAGGTAACTTCGAAAATTTTGTTTATTTTAGAAATTAAAGGAAAAGAATGAAGTTTTCAAGTAAGACAAGTTGTTTTTAATATTCTTGATGGTAATCTTTTGTGCATCATGAAATTTCTAAAAAGCCTTTTATCCCAATTAGTTTTGGTTGTTGTTGATAGTTGTTATCATTTATTCTAGCAACACCATCCTTTTCAAAATAAGCATACATGATTGCTTAATGTATGTCCTTGGTGATATACAATTTTAGCTATGTTTCAAGTCATTCTTTTTGCTTAATTTTTGACATTTAGTATCTTTGATATGTTGTAGTCTTAAAATGTGTAAGTAAGACATGTTTTTCATATTAGACATTTTGAATTTTTAAGGTGTGTTTTAAGACTTTATCTTAAAGCTTATAAACTTCAAGTTTTGTGTGAAAGTACATCCTAGCCTATGATGTGGTTTGATGTTTATAAATTGTATTAAGTTCCAAATTTGCGCTCTTAGAAGGATGATCTTCTATAAATCATGTGATTCTTTTCAACAAGAATAGTTCCTTTTGGAGATTATTTTCTTTATTTAATGACATAAATATTTTCTTTGTTCCAAAGGCTTCTTTCATATATCTTAAGACCTATATTAGAGTTTCTATTCACGTTATGAATTTTCATAGACAAAATTCTAAAATCCATTTATCTCTTATAAAATTCTTTTTGAAATTAGTATTATATGATTTGCCATAAATTAGAGTATATGTTAGTATCTATTTCACTAGTTCATATTATTTTGTGATAATCCGCACTGATTAATGACTTATTGCTATCTTGATTTATCTTACTAGAAAAAAATTATGATATTTAAATCGTTATAAAAAATATTATCAAGTGTATGGCCATTTGTATGTATGATTACGTAATAATTGCATATGTGAGAAGGTCTCCTAGCTTTTAAATCTTTATGACTTATGACTGATTACTTTCTTATGAAATTTCAAGCATACATTATCATGCAAGTCATATAGAGCTTTTTGTATCAATAAAATATCTTTTTGTTCAAAGAAAAATTGTGATATATATAAATTATGTAAAACTTCATGTTTATTAATGTGCTCGGGACTCTATTTTGAGCTCATCATGCAATGTTTTGAGTTATATACTCACTAGTATTAGCACTATTAATTTTCAATTCCATGCATAGATTGTGTTTGCATAGTATGTGTATTGCTCACATAATAAGCATATCCGACCATTCGATCCAAGATGGCTTCACTTGGTATTCAGATTCAAGTTCATTCAGGTGTGTTCTTTCTAACTTATTTATATGTAACTTTAATTGTATCAATTGTTTATTATCATGGTATAAAGAAAAATGTGTTTTCATAATAAGTTGCAATATTTAAATGATTTTTCAACCGGTTTATTAATAAGAAAAATGTATTGAAATTTTTGGATGCTTTTCAAACTTGTTTATTGGATCAAAAGTGTGTTTTAAACAATAAGTTGCATCTCTTAGCATGATTAAGATGTATGTTGTTTGTTTGTTAAAAACCTTTATGATTAAGGTACTTCACGTTATTGGCCTTTTGATAAAACTTAATCATTGTTTGAAGATTCACTTATTGTTGTTTGATAACTTATGATCTTTAAAGTTACATTTTCATGTGATTAATGCCTCAATATTATTGACCTTTTGTTGAAGACCTTTCTGATTAAGGTGCTTCATGTTATTGGCTATTTATTGAAGGTTAGTGAATGTTTAAAATTCAATGATTACTATCTTGATAAATGTGTTTCAAAGTATTGCAAGAATTCTTGTTTTATGTAGAAAAGATTCTTTAAGAATGATATTTTCAAACTTGTTTTTTATTATCTAGAAAGATTGTCTTATTCTTGGAATCATAGAATCACGTTTGAAATTATGTGAGAGACAGTGTATCATGAAAGAACCAAACATATTGACATTAATTACCATTTTATCAGAGACAGTATGAGCACATCGAAATTCAAACTTGAACATATGATGTCAGAAGATCAATGTGCTGATATGCTAACAAAAATCTATTGAGGAAATTATGTGATAAGTTGGGTATAACATCAATATTTAACCCAACTTAGGGGGAGTGTTAGAAAATGTGAAAAAAGTTGGAGTAGTGCATGTGAAGAATACTCACAACATGAAGCAATGCATAGTTATTTTCTATAGTTTATAGTTTCTACTTTACTTTTTTAAGTAGTTGTTTTTAAAGGTAGTTGTAAATTAGGTTCATTAATGACACTTATATAATTTTGATTAGTGTAATGTTGGTGTTTAAAAGAGAGAAACCCTACCAGCAACTTAATAATTTTTAGTGGAAGAAAATAAGAATGAGAGAGGGTGTGGAGGCTCCTTCATCTACCGACTGCAACCCTATTCCATCTTCTATCTTACTACATCATGTTTCTTGATTGTATGTTGTATTTGCCGACTGCAACCCTATTCCATCTTCTATCTAACTACATCGTGTTTCTCGATTATATGTTGTATTTGACACTCCAGGCATTTCATATCCAAGAAATCTCAACCATCCATTTTGAGAGATGGATGGTTAAGATTTGTTGGATCTGTTAGCATATCTCGGTACTCTCTCCCTCTCTCTCTCTCTCTATGTATAATATCTATATAGATGGAGAGAGAGAGGACAAATGCATGTAAAATGATAAATTGGGTGAATGTTTAAAATAAAATAATCAAAGATTTTGTAATCTAATTGCATAGATGCATTTAAGAAAGCTTTTTCTTGGCAAAAGTTTTCCCTCTTCATGCATTCAATTAGGGGTCTCTGTGGGCAGGTAGGCTCAATTCCATACCAAACCAATCTACTTGTTTTTCAATTTTGGGTTCGAAAGTGAACCAGTGTAACTGACAAAACTAACCCAAACTACTTCACTGGTTCGGTATGGTTAGACCTGAACCAGTCTATGACACTTCCAGTCTGCAATATAAATTCAATCGCATGACAAATAAACATAGCGAATCAGTTCTTCACAAATGAAATGCAACATATGTTAAGAATTATATTCTATATTGTCACATTTTCTAGGTTCGTTCCGACACTTCAAACTGGAACAGAACCACCATAGAACCTACTGAACCGGTCTCCAAAAAAGTAACCAAAACTGGGGGACGCTCGGTTCAGTTATCCTTCATCATTTTCGAAAACCGGCCTAGAACTGGAATGGTGGTTCCAAACCGTCACCACATAGGTCATATATATATTTTAACATTTAATAACACAAGTTCATTAATAGTTCAATCGGAGGAAGCACCCTACCATTGAGGTTGGCAGAGAATTTGACTCCCACAGGGTGTATTTAGCCTCTTTAAAAAAAAAGAGTTTAACATTTCAAGAACTAGAATCAGAACCGCTCCAAAACCAATGGTTCCAGAACTAGAACCACTTATGGGATGGTTTGGTTTTAGTTAGGTTCCATGTAATCTTGAATTGTACATGTATATATATATATATATATATATATATATATATATATATATATATAGAGAGAGAGAGAGAGAGAGAGAGAGAGAGGTAGTATAAATTGCATAAAAATACTTAAAACATCCTTCCATTTTGATCTTTAAGATAAATAGTAGAGATTTCAATTAAAAGTACTCTATGTAGTTTTGTACTTTACATTTAAGGTATCATATATATGTATGTATGTATATATATATATATATATATATATATATATATATATATATATATATATATATATATATATATATATATATATATATATATATATATATATATATATATATATATATATATATATATATATATATATATTAAATGCAAAGTAATTCAAATCTCTACCATTGACCTTAATCTTAAGTATTTTCATGCTCCCAAAGACATTATGTCTTTAGTACTACCATTTGGAACTTAATGGGAACCAATGATATTAGCAATTGATTAAGAGAGATTTCAAACGTCCATCTTTAATCACATGACAAATAGGCATAGTGAATCAGTAGTTTACATTATGTTAACACTAGAATGTCACATCTTCTAGACTAACACTTCAAATATTATGTCACCGCCCTAATAAAGTTAACATTTGTGTCCCCCTGTGTGTGCATATATATATATATAGGAAGCTTGGTACATGCTAACAATAGTGCGTGAAATAAATCTGAATGAAACATGGTTGACATTTGAATTAGAAAAACAAAAAGTATACTTGTTTTTTGAAGTGTACTTGATTACAAAGGAACTTTTTACTTTAATTCCTATATTTATTTGATATGCTAGTATATACCAAGATTTATATATATATATGAGGTATAATGTTTAAATTGCATTATCTTATCAAAAGTTATTAAGGATCGAAGAGTGGTCTTGTATGTATTAGCTGTTGATTGAGAGAGATTTCGGCAGTCCATCTTCAATGATATTCTTGTATGCATGGATTCCGGCGGTTCTAATTTCTCATTTCAATCTTCAATGCTTGAACTAAACGATACGGTATTACTTTTTTGTTTTCCGAAACGAACCGGCAATGCACCAAGCAAGAAAACCAGATCAAACCAGCGATGCAGATGAGTTTAATCGGTTTAATGCAGGTAGACAGACATAAAAAGTCGACTTGACAGAGGCAAGTAAATGAAGGGTGGAGAGGAGATAGAGGACCTGAATCAGCTCCATGAGGAAGTGGACGTCTTTCGCGTAGAGCTCAGCAGAGAGGTTCTTGACAGCATGATGGAGGTCTTCTGTGAGAGGATTGGGCTCTCCACCGATGGAGAACTTACTCCTCCTGATCTGCTCTATGTGCTCTCGAGGCGTCATCGCCATTTCAGTAACACCACGCAACACCTAAGCTACCAGGGATTCAACAACACACCTCTCTCCCTCTCTTACGCGCAAACACACCAACTATTGGAGCTAAAGCCAAACTATCTCTCTCTCTCTAAATCCAGGCAGGCACACATAAAGCAAGCATGTACTGTATAGAGAGGACTGTAGAAGAGGAAGAGAACTTCAGGGGGAAGTAACCAAAGCATGAAAAAGATGGTGACCGTACGTAGCACATCACGGAAGCATGCGCTTCCTCGGTAAGTAAAATGCGTGAAAACGTTTGGCCTTCCCTATACCGCGACATTTAATTGCTCGTATAAATTTTCTAGGCCCGATGCATGTCTGAAATATATATATATATAAAGAGAGAGAGAGAGATATTGGATTTTCATTATGTTTTATGACAGGAATATAATAAAAGTATTTTCATACTTCTTTAAAAAAATTAAAAAATTCATTAATACTATAATAAGAGAACAAGTATCAGTGTCAACATGATCCAATCTCTCTCTCTCTCTCTCTCTCTCTCTCTCTCTCTCTCTCTCTCTTTATATATAAACTGAATCTTATATGTCTTCCCTCGCTGCTCTGTTATGTGCCAAACGTCATTCGTGTAGTTGGAGAAGTTCATAGTAAGTTTATAGTCTCACGTTAATTAAAATGATTCCATAGATTGAACAAGCTGCTGATCAAGCTGTTTTAGCATAACTTCATGATATATTGCTCCATCGCGAACCAGGCTAGTCCTAATCAAGCTCAATGCAAGTAATTCATGTCAGTGGGCGCCCTTCATATAGTCGACAACGATACACAATGACATTATCATACGTTAAACTAGAAATTACCAAACCATCCTGTGAACCAGCTGACACAAGAACTAAGACCAGCCGCTTTGGTTCCGGTTCCACCTTCTATTAAACCAAAACCAGCCTGAAATTGGAACCTGTGGTTCTAAATTGCCGTTTTCTTATATTTTTATTTTTATTTAAAATTTCAAAATTTCCTGTCTTGAATGGTTTGGGCCTCAAAACGGAACTGGAATCAGAACCAACCCACTCCCGGTTTGGTTCCATTTACTCAGAACCGACCATGTCTACGTTAAACAAAGGCAGATTATGTTTCCCCTTTTACCATTTCCTTCCGAAAATGAAGGATGATCAATCATTGTTTACTCTTAGTGCTTTTCGAGACTCATTCTTTCAACGTGGACCTACCAACTACGAACTAAAAACCTCTTGATGTGTTTTGAGTGCATTTTGGGACAAAGTAACCGAGCCTCTTTCTCTCTTAATCATGAAGATAAGTAACGTGGAGAAGAGTGATCAATTCTTTTACAGATGTATCGAATCGGCTTATCCAATTCGAATCTGGGAGTTTGCAATTGGATTCAGACTGGTTCCAGGTTCAAATCTGCGATTTTTTCCCGTAAAATTAGCTAAATAATCAGACTCAGTCAGTCTTATGGATCTGAACTAGTTACTATGTTTCTGACTTTTTGTTTGTTCTTTGTTTTGGATTTTAAAATCCTAATGCAGGCTTTTTTAGTTCCACCGATTTTAAGCGTCTGGTCGAGAGGAACAAATTCTCACATGATCATCCATGTTAAATAATGTTTTTTTTTCTGTTTCCTTTTTCTTTGGAGAAAGAAGGAGCATTAACAACGCTTAGTGCTTTTGTGTTCTTGGTGCTTTTTGAGAAAGGCTGATTCAATGTGGACATAAGAGGAGATAAAGCAGCCGACCAAGTACCAAGTAAAGCATCTCTGGACTGTGGCACATTCCCTTTGGCACGATCCGAACCTAGCCGAACCCTTTTCTCTTAATCAGCAAGTAATTCATTAGAGGAGAATAACCGATGCATTTACGATTGAATCAAGTCATGCTGCATCGAACCAAATTGAATCTTTGAGTCTGCAATTTATTAAGACTGATTACATAGAATCAGTTGATTATTTTGTTGATTTGGCTGAAAAGATCGGATCTGATCAACCTGATGCAACTAAAATTATCAACCAATTGTCTTCTTTTCTTATAAGTTATCTCCATTTAAAAATTCAGATTTGGGACATTCGACTTGGATGAATCTCTAAGGACTCAATTTGGATCCTTGAGTACCCATCTAATTTTGGCTCACCATCAACTTGCTCTTCCCTTTTGATTTCAGTCAGTGGTGTTGTGCGTCTTGGAGAATTTAGACTACCTATGGTGAGGGTTTCACTCTTACATAGTTGTTCAAGAGCCATATGAAGGATGGAGGGCTGCTGACAACGCTTAGTTGATTCAAGTGGCTTGGCACTTCTTCCCTTTAAACACTGTCGTTAGTTCGAATCTTATGAACCAAACAAACCAGTGCTGGGGAAGCTTTACCCGCATGTTGGTTCAATCGTGCTTGCACTATATTAGTTGGGGTCCTTTGGCCATCTGGACACCAGTAGTACTTCACCAAAAACAATAAAAAGACTGAAAACTTGGGTTTTCGTGTAAGGTGGAGTAACAACACAAGAGAAACGGAGGCCATTGGGTGTTCGGACGAAGCTCATGGGTCTAGTTCCAATGACCTACCTCCCCTTATGACGTTGACTTCTCGACTCAAATTAGGCTTATAGAACTATAGTTCCACAAACCAGGCCTCGTGTTAGATGCTCAAATTAGGCTTGTAATGGAGCTAATACAGTGCATTATAAGACAGATTTTTAGAATCTTACAATAGGAAATCATAAATATATGTCAAAAATATGAAACATGATCATCACACTAAATAGTGCAGAAGGTTCAAACGGTAAGTTGGATCAACAAAAAAACCCGATGGTTACCGAGAAAAAGAAATTGAATCATCATAATTTGTAGACAAGGACTTGTGTATGCAACTGAAAATAACAAGGTGCACAGCTCCAATGAAAGCAAAGAATATAAAAATGCTTAATCATTTAGAAACGGGAACAGAATCTGCTAGCAATTCTGTGCTGCTTTCTAGCAGATTCATTGTAAATTAGTTCCCTAATGCGACTCCCATGCATTCATATACATGACACCAAGACAACCTAACCTAGAATGCTACTGTAAATGGAGCTGCCATTCGATCTGCCTGCTTTCTAGCAGATTCATTGTAAAATATTGGTTCATTGAAACGACCACCACATATTCACATACTTGACACCAAGACAACCTAACCTAGAACCCGACTGTAAATAGAACTGCTATTCTAATTTTTCCTGTTTTAAGTTGCGTCCGTCCATTGACAAAATTCAGAATCTATTCTTCAGATACTCCTCGTCATCATTACAGAAGATCAAGAATAGAACTCGTAGCTCTTCGCACTAAGAATGATTGATCTTAGAGCGCCAATGGGTGCTAGGATCATGAGCATTAGACCAAGAATGATGCATATCTGCAATTTATAAGAAAATTTCAGTTAATTTCGATGTTGAAACCTCACCGATTATGAAAAAACTGACAAATAGTAACATGAAAGACAGGACATATTGATTGTTTAAGAATCTGACATACCCAGTTTGCCCACCAACACAAGCTGAATCTCTTGGGCTTGTAAATGGCCAACCACATTATGCAAGGAAGCTGCCGAAGTTAAATTATGTATGATTTAGAACAGAGGTTTTCAAGAATTAACTAGAGGAGACCAAAACAAGTTCTGCTTGTACTTACAAAGTATGTCGTTGGAGCAAATACAAATCCTCCGAGGAAGCCAAGCAATCCACCAAAGAAAGGAATAGTCATAGCTACAAAGCATGTGAATGCTGCATACATAAAAGGCACCAAGTAAAAGGAGTGACCATAAACATGGACATCATCATCATCTAATCAACATATTCATGTTAGGCAAGACTTACCAACATATGTAATGCGCGATATCAACCGAAGCTTTAAGCTGGGCTTGAATTTTAGCTTCTTCACCAGTACTGTCTCAATCATGTCAAATATTGGCATCGCGTAAATCTATTGTAAATAAAAAGAATCATCATATATTTTGATGTCAGCTATATATGACAATCAAAATGAGTTCCGTTAATGCTAATATTATTTTCAATGCAGTGCAGATATAGAATTGAGTACTTGACAACTGTTGGCTTTTTCCGTCGACTCTTCAGCAGTCTATGTGATTTCGGTCAACTTCTCTAGAGTCCTCTGCTTTCGGCCCTTTAGAGTTTGAGACAGGTATGCAGCGGATAAAGAGATACATATATTTTGATATTTTCAGGTTTCTTCATAGTAGGATTTGACGGAGAGAATGTTTGTATGTGATTGATTGTCTATATCGTTTTTGCGCTATCTGTATTTATTGAGCAGTGCCTCTTCCTCTTTCCTTTTGGATTCGCTACTAGGCTTTCCTTTCCTAGAACCCTTAACCGGTCAATTACAGATAAACTCCGTAACTGCTCAACGGTTTCTGTGAGTGAAGGCCATTACGGCCTTCTTTACCGCATCCCTTCTACAGATAACGATTGAATGGCCAATCCAACCGTTTTTGTGCTGGAATTGTCGAGAATGACCACGTGTTGCTTTACATCTTCTACTTGGCCATTCGAGTAAGTGCACTGACATACTTATTTTTCTCTCACTTTTGTAGGGTTTTCCTAATAATGTTATTTCATTATTGCTATTGCAATCACTACCCGTTGTGTTTTTTACCTATACAACAATCAAACATATTTCAAACCCATGTTAACATGTTTTCAAAAAAGATCCTCTATTATGCCTTTAGTAAAGGGGTATGTCAAAATATCATGAGTTGGTAGGTATGAAATAAATATTTTCTTTCTTACAACGATATCATGAACATAGTGGTATTTAACTATTATATGCTTGCTCTTGGTGTTGTCAGCTCAACTCTTGATAAGAGTAGTTGCTGCATTGTTGTTAGAGTAAATGACAACTGACTCGTCGCCTATCTCCAGCTTCAAATTTCATATTAAGTGACTTATCTAGACGACGCTCGTTATAGCCATACAATAAGCCATATATTCAGCTTTATGTGTATACAATGCTAGACAACCTTATTTCTTACATGCTCAAAAAATATCACCTTCAAATACGAATATTTGTTATAAGATTGATTTTTTGTCATCTTTCATCACAACAAAGTCAGCATATAAGTATCCTATCACTTTCAGTTCATCTACTTGAAAACACAGTTTCAAGTCTTTTGTTCCTTTTAAGTATCTTAAAATTCATTTTAAAGTTATCCAATACTGTCATCTAGGATTACTTTGATATCTACTCACAAGACCAACAACGAAGCTGATATAAGGTCGTGTATACAATATAACATACATTAAGCTACCCACAACTTATGCATAAGGAATGTTAGACTTATCATCTCTTTCATTGGGACAATCAACCTTACTTAGTTTGGCCCATTTTGTAACGGTGTAATAGCAGACTTGCATTCACCCATTTTGAACTTCTTGAAGATATAGTTAATATCTCTCTCCTGACTTAGGCATAAGAGTTTAGATTCTCTATCTGAGAAATCTTTATACCTAGGATATATGATCCTTCTCCCATATCCTTCATTTTGAACCTTGAGTTTAACCATGACTTGTTTTCATCTCATTGTCATTCCCTATCAACAATATGTCATCTACAAATAACGATAAGATGACAAAGTGGCTCCCAATATTTCATACATATACACAGTGATCAAGCTTATTAGCAACAAACCCAAGATCAATAAGGATATTTTGAAAAGTCAAATACCATTGGTGAGGTGATTGTTTTAGGCCATATAGGAATTTTCTCAACCTATATACTTTATATTCTTGGCGTTCAACTATATATCCTTCAGGTTGCTGAATGTATATGATTTCATCTAAATCTTCATTTAGAAAAAGTGTCTTTACATGTAATTGATATAAATCCAAATCATAATATATAAATATTGCAAGGAATATCCATATGGATGTAAATTTCACAATGAGAGAATATGTCTTAACATAATTTATCTCCTCCTTTTGTGAGAAACTCTTTGCAACCAACCTTGTTTTAAACTTATCGATTAAACTATTGATCTTATATTTCTTTTTTAAAACCTATTTACAGCCTATAGCTTTCTTTCCTTTCAGCAAATCAACCAGTTTCCAGACTTGGTTCTTCTTAATAGATTCAATTTTCTCATCTATGACTTTCTCCCAGTCTGTTCAACTATACCATTTTGTTGAGGTGTGCTAGGCATTGTATTTTGCTTTAAAATACTAAAGTATTTATAAAATTCTAGTAATTTTACAGAGGTATATTCACCACCTCTATCTGATTTTAAAACTTTGATTGAATGTCGCAATTGATTTTCAACTTCCTCTTTATATTCCCTAAATGTTTCAAGTGTCTCAAATTTATATTCTAGGAGATATATAGGTATATCTCGAGTAATCAGCGATAAATACTAAAATAAACCTTTTTATGATGTGACCTTACTCTAAAGGGTCTATATAAATCCGTGTGAATGACCTCCAAAAAGGTTGTTTCCCTAGTTATCTCTTTGAAAAAAAAAATCTTGTCATTTTTCATTGTATACAAGCTTCGTATTTGTTGATGGTTCTTGCTATTGTGTCATCTTTAAGAAATGTTTTATACATTTCTATTTATTGCTTTGTTGCGTCTACCGGTGGCGAACGCACAGTTTCCTTTAGAAGATACTCTACACCTTTAAGTGTTAGAGCGAGTGGTATCCTTTCCTTCTAAATTTGGAAGTTTAGACCGTTTAACTTTTCAATGTTTATCAGTTCCGACATACATATTTTAGAGTTCATTTTTATGTGTTTGGCAATTTTAATAAATAGACAGTTTAAAAAGAAAATATTCACCAAACAACAAACCACAAATAGCATAACTCTAATTAGCATGATGCAAAATATCACAAAAATGAGTTGAAAATAACTCATTTATAATATAAAATAAGTTGGGATAAATTTATATTTTTTCTCAAAAAAATCTTGCTTTTGTTAATTTCCCAAAACATTAGGGGTAAAATGATAATTTTTTCTATTTGTCCAGTTTTGTAATTTTTCTAGAAAGATGAAGGACAAAACAGTAAAATTGGTGTTTGGTATTTCTAAACATTCGTCACTAATCGAGGCAAATTCATAATTTTTTCTTCAATCTAAAACTGTAATTTTCATAAAAGAATAGGAACAAATCTGTCTTTTGATACAGTGACGGTACGATAAAATATTTAACCGATAAGGGTAGGAAAGTAATTCAATCTCTCATTTTTTCATAATTTCATAAGTTGCTATAGGGCAAAACTGACTTTTCACCCGAATAAGGGCAAAACGATCTTTTTATGTTAAAATATCTAAATATTTTGGTAATTTTATACAGTAGCAGTTCGTAATATTCGAAAATTGGTCAGGGTAGAATAGACTTTTCAGTCCACTTGTTTCCATCTGTAGTTTTCAAAGGCGTAAAAAATGTTGAGGAGAGAGGAAGAAAGTGTGAGAGACAGAAAGGCAGTCGACTACCTCTCCTCCACTGCTTCTTGGCTTGCAACCACCCACAGGCTTTTGGTTGGGGTTTTATAGTTGGTTTTGTGGTGACCGCCCTTTGGCTTCCTGGTCGAGATTCTGTTGATCTACTCCTTCTTGGCTTGTGACCACCTGCTAGCCTTTTGATCGGGGTTCTATTGTGACTGTTCTCTAGCCTCATGGCCGAGGTTCTACCGGACTGTGGCTTCTTAGCTTGCGGTCACCCACTGGCATTTTAGCCTTTTTCTCTCTCGGCTATTGCCGCTTCTGCCCGTGGCAACAAGACGCAAAAGAGTGGAGGCCATAGGTAAGAAAGAAGAAAGAAGTGAACCAGTATAACCTCGATAAAGAGGCCAGAGGCCAGCCGAAAGACAAGAAGTAGACTAGAAATCCCTTGGCTAGGAGGCTAGAGGATGACCATAATAGAATTAGTGGTAGAACACCACGAGTGGCTGTAGGCAAGGAGGTGGAGGAGGCAGCCACTTCCCTCCCTCTCTCTCTCTCACTCTCCCTCTCTCTCTCATCCACATTTTTAACGTGTCAGAAAATTGTCTTGGGCAACATACTCAAAAGTTTGTTCTACCCTAGACGGTTTTTAAAAATTATGAATTATCACCAGATAAAATTACCAAAATATCTAGATATTTTCAGGTAGTTTATGAAAATCATGAAAGATTGGGATAATGATTTACTTTCCTGCCCTTACCAATTAAATATTATAAAGTACTGCCACTATATCAAAAGACATATTTGTCCCTATTCTTTTATAGAAATTACATATTCGGATTGAAGGGAAAAATTATGAATTTGCCCCGATTAGTAACGAATTTTTAAAAATACCAAACACTATTTTTATTGTTCTTTCCTTCATCTTTCTAAAAAATTACAAAAACAGACAAACAAATAAAATTACCATTTTACCCTTAATGTTTTGGGAAATTAACAAAAGCAAGATTTTTTGAGAAAAATTACAAATTTATCCCAGTTTATTTTATATTATAAATGGTTATTTTAAGCTCATTTTTGTGATATTTTGCATCATGTTAATTAGAGTTATGCTATTTGTAGTTTGTTGCTTGGTGAATGTTTTCTTTAGACTGTCTATTTGTTAAAATTGTCAAATACATAAAAATGAACTCTAGAATGTGTGTGTTGAAACTGGTAAAGACTGAAAAGCTAAATGGTTTAAACTTTCAAACATGGAAGAAAAGTATACCACTCAGTGTAACACTTAAAGGTATAAAGTATGTTTTAAGAAACTGTGTGTTCATTACTAATAGACGCAACAAAGAAACAAATAGAAATGTATAAAACATTTCTTAAAGACGACACAATAGCAAGAACCATCATGTTGATGTACATAGAATATGACTTGATGAGGGTCTTTGAGGAATTTGAGACTACGAAAGAGTTGTTTGATTCTATAACAACTTATCACACTTATCTTGTAGAAGAATTGTGTAATTCGATGAATTTAGAAGAGTTGACTGATAACTTGACTTATCAATAAACTATGAACTCATCAAAAGCAACAAATTAAAGAAAAGTCATGGCTGAGGAAATTGAATTCATTAAGAAAAATCAAGTTTAAGAATTAACTGATTTGCCAAAAGGAAAGAAAGTCATAGGTTGTAAATGGGTTCTAAAAAATAAATATAAGGTCGATGGTTAAAGAGTTTACAAAAAGAGGTGATAGATTATGTTGAGACATATTCTCTTGTTGCGAAATTTACATCTATAAGGATAATCCTTACAATATTTATATATTATGATTTGAACTTATATCAGTGAGATGTAAAAATAACTTTTATAAACGGAGATTTAGATGAAATCATATATATGCAGTAACTCGAATGATATATAGTTGAAGGCCAAAAAGATAAAGTATATAGGTTGAGAAAATCCCTATATAGCCTGAAATAGTTACATCGTCAATGGTATTTGACTTTTCAAAATGCTATTATTAAACTCGGATTTATCGCTAATGAGATTGATCATTGTGTTTACAATGAGATGATTATCAAAACAAGTCAATGGTTAAACTCAAGGTTCAAAATGAAGGATATGGGGGAAGGATCCTATATCTTTGGTATAAAGATTTCTTAAGATAGAGAATCTAAACTCTTATGCCTAAGTTAGGAGAGAGAGATTAACTATATCCTCAAGAAGTTCAAAATGGGTGAATGTAAGTATGCTATTACACCATTGCAAAATGGGCCAAACTAAGTAAGGTTGATTGCCCCAATGAAGGAGATGATAAGTCTAACATTCCTTATGCATAAGTTGTGGGTAGCTTGATGTATGTTATGTTGTATACAAGACCTTATATTAGCTTCGTTATTGGTCTTGTGTGTAGATATCAAAGTAATCCTGGATGACAGTATTGGATAGCTGTAAAAATGATTTTAAGATATTTAAAAGAAACAAAAAACTTGAAACTGTGTTTTCAAGTAGATGAACTGAAAGTGATAGGATACTCATATGCTGACTTTATTGGGATGAAAGATGACAAATATTTTTATTTAGAGGTAGTGTTGTTTCTTGGGCATCTAAAAATCAGGATTGTGTAACATTGCATACAAAGGAAGCTGAGTATGTGGCTTGCTATATGGCTATAACCAATGTCATCTTGATAAGCCACTTCATACGAGATTTGAAACTGGAGATAGCTAATAAGTTAATTATCATTTATTGTGACAACAATACAGCAATTACTCTTATCAATAGTTGAGCTGACAGTTATTGATACCACATATAATGGTTAGATACCACTATGTTCATGATATGACGACGAGAAAGAAAATATTTATTTCATATATGCCAACTCATGATATGTTGGCAGACCCCTTGACTAAAGGCAAAACATATGATCTTTTCTTAAAACATATTGGGAACATTGGTTTAAGATATGTTTGATTGTTGTATAGGTAAAAATCATAGAATAGGCGATGATTGCAATAGCAATCATAAAATGACATTAATAGGAAAACCCAACAAAAGTTGGAGGAAAACCAGTATGTCTGGTCACTTGGATCGAATGGCCAAGTGAGAGATGTAAGGAAACATCAACGCCAACACAAAAACAGTTGGACTAACCATCCAACTGTTATCTGTGAAAGGGATGCAGGAAATGATGGTTGTAACGGCTATCAAAGGCCTAAATCGCTAGGCGGTTACGAAGCTTATCCATAACATACCCGATAAGAGGATTTAGGAAAGGAAAACCCAATAGGAAATATAGGAGGAAATCTTCCCTCATAAAACCTAATGAGAGGAACCCTAAAAAATACCTGACACACGTACCTCTTTGAAGATCCACTACTATTGCATACCTGAGCAGAAGAACAAAGGACACCCGAGGATCGACCACAAGCAAAGAACCTGCGAGAGAGTCAACAAAAACTCAACATCGAGTTCAAATGCCTAGGATGAGCATCCCTTACTACAAGGCCAGGGCAGTGGTTCCCATGGCTGAGGATAGGCAGGTAAATGAATTTGAAGAACCAAAGAGCGACCATTCGGACGAGCCTCTTTAACTCAGTAGTGATCATTTTCAGTTTCCCATTTGCAGAACCAAACAGCCAAAACTAGACGGTTTGGAAAGAACAAACAGCCACGACTAGATGAACCAAACTCAAGCTTGCTTCTTAAACCTCGAACAGAATCTTTTAATATGTAATCTTCCTTGCTTGATTAAATCAATTTTTGTAGTTTCTATCTAAATCTGAAATGGAACAAAAGAAAAGAAATAAAAGAACTGAAGAAAAGATTGTGTATTATATACCTTAGAGACATGACTGCAGCAGCCAGTGAGACACCGGAAATCGAATTGAAATTCGGCAACTGTGAAAAAACAAAGTGGCATGAAGCAAAGATCATGATAAAGTAAGCGAGCCGGATGTTCTTGCGGTCTGGGCAGACAGTGTCATGGAATTTTTTCAATGACTTTCCCCCAGTGACCATGTACACAATGTCCACGCCAACCTCCACAAGCAGCTGCAGCGGCACGACAATGTACAGTCCAAGTTTGTCTCCAAATGCATACTGACCTAGTTCGTGGTAGCGGTTGAACCTTCTTCCTGGCATCATTTCGTGCATCTCAACCATTTGCAGAGTGTGTAGAGAGTGATGATCCATGACAAAATTAGCACTACAATGCCAGGACCCTGGAAACAAACACCATTAAAGTTTCATCCGAAAAGCTTTCACCTGGTTAAACCATACAATCAAAACATTCAAAGGCATTGAAAGTAGCGTGCCGCAAACTGCACCATGTGAAGGTTACACCATTCCCAAAATCACCACCGTGCAGCATTAAAATGAGTTCAGTTAAGCAGCTCCACCTCTCTTTTTGGTTTCTCAATAAATTGTAATTATAAACATAAATACATCACAACAACCCGTTCAAGTGGAAATATTTTGTTTATGATGTATAAGAACGGAAGGTCGGGATCATCAAAATTCTGTACCAGAAAGCATGATACTACAAACAAGAAAAATAATGGAAGCTTGCCAACAGAAACATACAATACCAAGTCAACACAAAACAAACATAACAAACCTCCTTTTCCAATGCTTAAGAATTGGAAGTTTCATGGACACAAACACACGGATGTATCCATATATATCAGAAAGACATTAATCAAATCAAGAGAAAAGGTACAGAAACTTAAAAAATAAGTCAGAACACCAAGAAACCCAATTTATGTACAAAAAGAGAAGAAGAAAAACACAACGTTCGTGAGATATCAACACCATGTGAAGGTCAATCCCTTAGAATCAAACAGAATCATCTCTCTGGGGATAGTTTTGTGGGCTAGAAGACTCCCATATTCACATGTAAATCCGAGACTTTCTATAAGAATTCAACCAAACACATTGTAAACATTATACGTAACAGGCGTACAACTGTGGACCAATACAATGCACATGATGAAAGGTATTGGATTGTTAACTCCTATTTTTGTTACATAGATACTCCAAATAAGTTTATGAGAGGGAAGAAGGATGTTTGCGTAAGAGATTTTGACGTATACCATCCAAGCTCGGACATTGCATACGGCAAACCGAGGACTCCTGCTCCAACCATCGCGGTGACATTGTGAAACGTCGAGTACCACCATTTTGCGCTCCGATTCGCTGTGATTGGCAGCCACTTATCAAGATCTTTGATATCTTCTTCGTCCTTCTCAACTGCCAATACATCACTCTGAGAAGGATTCGCCATTGTCATAGCCCAAACAAATCACAGACTCTCACTCTCTCTCTAGAATTATGGTGCAATGGTTGCATGCGATTATTTCGGAAAGGTAGTTTGGCTATGCATGCGCAAAGGTGAACTTTTGGTTCCTAGTTTAGGAGTTGACTACCATCAATTCGGCTCTTTCTCAAAAGCATAGAAGTTCATCAAGAAAAGAAAGTTGATATTCTGAGACTTTTGTAGCCATATGGACCATCCTAGCACATAGTATTCACACTAGCACTTCGGTTGTTCACATGTTGCCTTTCAACATGCCACTGAAAAACAATAAATAACAAGAACCGGTATATATATATATATATATATATATATATATATATATATATATATAAAAGAATGTGAACAAACTTCATCTAGGTTGAGACCAGATGTAAAACCTCATTCGAAAGGCATAGATTGGAGACCACATAGCCTTAGATCGGCTATGATTTGAAACGTGGCTCAAGCAGGCAATTCCCCTTTGTGATTGGCGGGTATAATTTGATACTCCAATTCTGGTGCTGGGCGATTCCCTATGTCTATGTGAATAAAAAATTAAACTCTCTTTATATATATAAGAAAAACTAGATCCTACTCATTTTTCACATGTCTGTTCAATAATTGATTCTAAGTATAATTTTAAAATATTTAAAAAAATAAAAATGATAAAAGATAATGTTATTATACTCATGTTATAAAAACATGATAGTGAACGGAACCCGTCTTCTTTATACATATAGAGACACATATACAAGAGCAAGTTGTATCCCATCCCTACCGTACATTTGCGTGTGGATTTGTGCAAGAGATCTACACTGATGGCTATTAGAGCAAGAGAACTACACTGAGGCCAGATGAGGCATGCGCCATACCCAGTTTGAATCCTAACCGTGGGCTATAATACATGGCCGATGACATAACCAAGGGCTATTTTGCAGTATAACCATCGTACAACCAGTAGCTATATTATAAAGCCCACTCTATAACCATATGCTATACAAGAAAAATATCCTCCCTTATCATCACCAGCATGCCAACTCCGTCCAAAGGATCGTTCTTGCATAGCCGGTGCCAAGGAGAAACGTTGAGGTAGGCTTCCAACCTCCATTGTAAGACTTTATCAAATTTATCTACCAACATGCTAGTCTAAGGTAAAAAGTAAAAAGTGTTGTTCTTTGTTTTTATGTATTTTAGTGAAATATAGAATTAATGAAGTGACAAACGAAGGCAGAGATGATGCTGACCTGAGGATACCTGCTATAGTCTGCAAACTCAGTTCCCATTGTGTGTGTTGAGAGAGAGAGAGAGAGAGAATCAAAGTGTGGACGTATGGAGAGGGTGATATGTTTTATATGGAACATTATAAACTTATATATGACCATATATGGCTTGTGTTTATTTATGGAATTGCTTTATTTTCAGGGCGATCCATTATTTATTTCCTTTTTGGACCGGATCCATGAGGTCAGCATCATTGAGAGCTCAAGCTGGAAATCAGTTTCTCTGTTCGGCTGTTATGTGGGGCAGTCTGAGTTTGCACTCGAGGCTTTTTCCTTTTTTTGGGTTTGGTTTCTAAGTTTATTTCTCCTTTTGAAGCCATTTCCAAAACTGCTAGTTATTTGATTAAAGGAAAAATTATTAATACGTTTTAAACGATAGTCATTTTCATCCCTATAAAACTAAAAGTGACTCAATAAATAATCCAAATGTCTACTATAAATATTTATATTTATAAACATATGTATTTTATATTATATATACATATATTGTACATTATATATAGTATACATACATGGATGTTTATATATAATATACATAATATATATAATAAACATATCTATATATAAAGATATTAGAAACACATAACTATGTATAATCTAATATATACACTTAAGATATATGTATAAATATATATATTAAGACAATATACTATATGTATATATAATCTATGATATACATTTTTAATATATGGGTTGTAGCAGGGTTGAGTTGGAAGAGACACGGGTCATGTATGGGTCTTCAAAATGGACCCAAACAGTAAATCAGTGCGTGTTGGGTAAAACTGTTTTAACGCAGACCGGAAGGACCTGAACCCGAACTGGCGATACAGTTTGCCCCTTTAATTAAATGTATAAAAAAGTTCCTTCAAATATAAAAAGATCTAAATCAATACTTTTTCAGAATTTGACTTGCAGAAAAAAATAGCTTCTCGGTCACTGAAATCTGATAGGTACAAGTAATTTTATCAATTCGAATGTATAACGTTGTTGTATTAATATTCATTTATGTGCATTATAATGATTTGATTCCCTATGAAACCAAGAGATCAGATTTTAAGAACTTATCCAAGAGCGACTTCAACTACTTACAGTGACGGATCTAGAAACTCTTTTCGGGTGAGTCGAATTGCTGCTTGAATGGTTTCAGGTGGGGCGTTTGAAATTTCTGATGCAGGGTTCAATGTAGATCCTCCACCACTGATCTTCCAAAAAGCCATGTGCCCGTTTTGATGCCCAGTTCCTCTTTCTCTTTCTGAATAGAGGCGAATGCATTAAATTTACCATACCGCCTACATGCTCTGATTGCAAAAACATATCTTGGAAACTTAAGTCAGGTGCTCGTTTTGATGCCCAGATCCTCTTTCTCTTCATGAATAGAACCACCCACATGCTCTGATTGCAAAAATAGATGCCATGCATTTCTTCAAACTTTTCAACATCCGATTAAAAATTAATCAACATTTGGTTGATTCTTCTAAGGCTATTGACAAACACGATTTGTCTAAGTCACTAGGATGAATATATTCAAGACAAGAATCACAAGATAATGGTAAAAGTAAGGTTTATCAACTAAAACTAGGGATGGAACCAGGTCAAAACAGGTTGACACTGTACCTGACCCTATTTACTGTTTGGGTCCATTTTGAAGACCCGCGCATGGGTTTTGGGTGAGCCCCATGCCGAACCGGCTACATGATCTACATAAAATATATGTATATATTATATATATTATACACAAGCATAAAAGTTTCTCTTTATATTTCTCTCTCTATATATAGTACATTAGGTGTATATATAATGTAAAATACACATGTTTACAATTATAAATATTTATAATATGCATTAACACACATTCAGGTCAGGTCAAGGTCACACGGACACCACCAAATATTTTGCGGGGTCACTTTTGAAAGATCTGGACCCAACCTGAGGTGCCTAACTCCTAAACAGTGAATAAATTTGTTCGTGTTGGATATAGGTCTGGTTGGAAATTGCCAGGGAAGAAAGCTCGGTACACGGTTGGGAACCTCCCTTTCATTTATTACAAACTTTATATGTGCGGAAGCTTGCTCACATTTTGTTGATCTCTCTCTCTCTCTATGTGTGTGTATATATATATACATAGAGAGAGAGAGAGAGAGACTGGTATATACTAGCACCTAAGGTGCTAATAAATCTAAATAAATATCAATATCTATTTTTGGTGATGGATGATTGAGATTTAAATCTATAAAGTAAAAAGTACATATATATTTTTGTTAGCACTCTTGTTTTTTAAATTTTAAATCTCAAATACTCTCTCTCTATATAGAGAGAGGAAGAGAGAGAAGGGGGAGAGGAATTAGTCCATTAGTACATCCATCTATTTGATTGAATGCTGAAATTAAAATTATAAAGAAAATAAGTACCTTGTACTTTTTACACGTGTACTAAATGCACTTGATACTATTTGTTTTTTGCTTTAAAGGTTTAACCATTGATCTCAAATATCGAACAATTGAGATCTTTTAAGAATATTAGAGAATGTATGAATGTGTACATGAACCCTTCTCTCCTTTTACATAAACATAAAATCTACAGAAAACATGTTAACCCAATAAATTGGGTGCACAAAATGCACTTTCAGCTATACAAGAAATTGTATGATAATGAAATTTACTTAATTCCTAAAAAATAAATCACATTTTCTGCTCAAATTTATGTGTGAAAAGATATAATTTTTACTTTAACCAGCAGTTCGTGTTCGGGTCACCTACCTCAGCTTGTACAGTTCATGTTTAAGTTTGCTCAACCAATCTAAAAGGCCAAATATGAACAATGTCATGAGCTAGCCATGCCACTTTGTATTCCTATATGAACCGATAAACCAGTATGCCACATTCTCTTTTGCATTACTTTAGGTGGATACAATTATCAACATTTTGGGTTGTATTCGTATCGAAACTGCCAACATTATCGTGTTCGGAGTTGTCTTGTCATGGCATTTGTGTTCATGCAAGAACAGCAATTGTGTTCATGCAAGAACAGGTAACCTGGAATTATAGCAATTTTATATCCTCAGGATAAATAAACCAACTTACAAAAATACTGCTTTGTAACAATTAAAGTGCTTGTATATTTATCATACAAAACAATAGAGTTTCATTGCAAGATTTTATATTTAAAACGTAGTTAGTGGAGGTTTGGAACCACTGGTTCCGGTTCCAAGGCAGTTTTTAGAGACCATGAGTCATAACCAAATTAGGTGGTCTTTGGTTCCATGGGCAGTGTGGTTCTGATTTGAACCGGACATATCTGTATTATATTATCCGAGAGCATGATTTAATAAAATAAACAAGGGTTAGATTATTAAAAGGCATTTTTAATCTCGAATGCAGTTTTACAATGACAAAAATAATGATTTTGATAGGCTATAGAAAGCTGCACTTAGTATGTCATATATGCAATAGGTATCAGCTGCCGTGTTCAAATTGCAGGTTTAATCACCCTTTACAATATTCAAGCTTGACATGGGTCAAGCTCGAGGTGAGCCTAGCCGGATTATGCTAGCTCAAGCTTAAACAAGTGGTTGCAATAAAACCCAGAAGTTTGCTCGGTGAGAAGTACCCAATAAATTTTCTAAGTAGGCCATTCAATATTCCAATCCAGTTACACTGTACTTTTGGATTTGGAATTACATCCAACTCTGAATCCGAGTACTGAATTTAGGCTGCATGGATTTAGCCGTCCAACCACATGATGCCCCAATGTGCAAGGAACTATGAGGGAGTGATGCCTCCACCCTAGCAACCCCAGGTCATGTGAGACCACATGCTGAGTTTAAGCATATCAATAAGGAGAGGAAAAGAAAGGGATTCCCCTAGTAATTCTGAATTGTAATATAGGTAGAAGCGTCCTCAGCGACAAACTGGAAACAAGCCCCCTTAAAGGGGCACTAGAGAGGGTGAGAGCCTCATCATGCCCGAATCCTGCTACACCATGAGGCATGGGCAAGTCGGATTGTTTAGGAATGCAACCTTAATGGGATGGTAAATTTCATTCAAGATTAAATATTGACAGGAGAGTGATAACGAACTGCGAGAGAAAGATGAAAATGACTAAAAAAGAGTCAAAGAGTGCTTAATATTGTTGGAAGGGAAGTTGATGGGGACTGACAATGTGCCTTGGTTGAATGCGGAATGGCCTATGGTTGTTGCTTGGCTCGGGGTATGGATTGGTGCGAGTTGTTGTGATAGTTGAAGTCTGTCACAGACACATTTCCAGACTTTGGCCTAACAGAAGTTCGATGCTCCGCGATGGCAGGTAAAGCCCCGCTTTACCTCAGTCTCCTGCGTCAGTGTAAGAAACTGCAACAAGAGAGGTTTCCACAGACTGCACTACGCATACTTGACACTTGCGGAAGTAGCTTACCTCGATGCCTCCCTTATGCAGAGCCTCTCCTCGAGTAGACTAAGGAACGACACATGCAGGTAAGAATAAGATAAAAGCTCTTTTATTTCAAAGACTCACAAGGCTGCATTTCACAACAACTTACTTGGGACATCACATACAAATGCCTAGATCGAGCAGCTGATCCTGGACTCATGAGGAACACCTTCTTCAGCTATCACTCTCACGTCTAGCATATCCTAGTGCCTATCTACACCCAAGGAACACCAAGCTTGAGCAACACTCACTCTCCTCCAATGGACCTGAAGTACTACTCCACTTCTCGGGTTACTATTCATGCAACCCCCCTTGGTCTATTTATAGGCCAAGGGTGCAACTAACCAGCCCAAGAATATTCCATGAATATTCTTTGGGTTTGGTTAGTCACTAACCCCTCTAGTTAGACACTAATTGTAAACACTCAAAAAAAATTTCGATAATTTGATCTTTTAGAAAATTTGTCTTTTAAAAGAAAAAAATTATGGTTTTGAGTCTTTTAAGGGTTTTCAAATAAAGACACATTAAACGAACTCATCTCCACACCAAAATTTCGTGACAACTTCAAAATAAAGTTAAATTGCACCTCTGGCAGAAAAATCAAATTTCGACAAAGGGCCAAAAAAAATATTACTTTGCCCTCAAGCCCAAATTGGTAGCATTCTACTTGCTCCAATAATTTCATATAAAGAAATGATGGTTTCAAACAATTTTCTTCAAAGAAACAAATAGAAATGAAACAATGAGAACCAAACCCAAAAAATATTTGTAAACTAGCAAATTTACTAAAACCTTGAAATTCAAATCAAATCAGACCTAAAAAATTAGCTCAATTGAGGATAGTCTTACTCGGAGACCCTATACCCATCAAGGGTTAAAGTGGTCCGACACCCTACACCCATCTAGGGTTAAAGTGGTTTAATACCCTATACTCATCAAGGGTTAAAGTGGTTTGATATCCTACACCCAACAAAGGGTTAAGGTGGTTGAAACAGTGAAGACCAACTCATGGGACAAAAGCAGGTCGCCCGTGCAAATGAATACTGCAAATGGAACTCAGTTGTTCTCAAAGAAAAGAATATTTGAAGATTTTGACAAAACTCAATATTTTTAAATATATCTCAAATGAAATGGTTTTAAATAGTAAAAAAAGAAATATTTAAAATAATAAATAAAAAGGGATAAAGCCCAGATCAAATCAAGGATAGGAACAAATCAGGATGGGAGCGAGGATCAAGGCGACAGTTGAACCAAGCCCACATCAAGCCACGACCAAGCCCACCTGTGTCAAGCTCACATACCTTGATCGGACCAATGGGACTCGTCTAGGCAAATCTCCATGAAGAAGGGGACTTGGCTCAAGCATCCAAGGTAGATTCAAATAAAGATTAAAACTCATTCAAATCCTCAAGTTCGACCGAATGGCCAAGAAGAGTGCGAAGCAAATTATGACTGAAATGGGACAAAGGAGGTTCGAGTTCAAGTTTAAATACAAGTCAATTGAAGCTTAAATGAAACAAAACAAGTGGTGGGCTAGTCATGTTATACATCCTAAGTTCAAATCAAATGACCGAAGACCGCATCATCGAGCCAACGGTTTGTACCAAGTCCAACCGACCGTGCTCAAGTGCACATAGCCTATCGAACTCACCATAGCCAATCCATCCTCCCTTTAATTGATTAACATATCTTGATCAAGTCACCTTGGCCTTACCTAACCAAATAACCTTGGTCGAACATGCCTTGGCCAAGCTTGACCGAATCCACCTTTAACTCAACACATGCTAGCGGATTGTGACAGAGCCCACTTGGCTGGATACACATACCTTGGTCAGCTTAATACACCCACCTTGACCCAAGAGGGACCACTCTAAGGCCCACGTGAGCCCATGTGGCCAACCAAGAGTTGGGTTAAGACTTGGGTTCCAAAAAGTCTCATTCAAGCCCAATCCAAGATCCACCAAAAGCCTATAAAAAGACACCTTGGGGGGGCTCATTTCCAACATCTTAGAGATTAGAGAAGGGGCTTCCCAAAGCTGGAATGAAGTCTAGGAGAGGGTTTAGGAGGGAGAGAGGAATTGTTGTAAAAAGAAAGAAAGAGAGAAAAAAAGTGAGAAGAGAGAAAAGAGTGAAAGGAGAAGAGGAAGGGAACAACCTCCTCTTGTATTCGAGTTCCCTTGGAGGGTTGTTAAGTAAGCATTTTTCTTTCATTGATGATCTTGATTCTCTTCTTCCTATTTAATTTGAGAAAGGGTTGTATTAATGGAGCTTTGTCTCCCCCTATGTTGTAATAGAAAGTAGAAATGCTGTCAATTTCGTTTCATATTTATGCACTCTACTTGTTTGGTTTCTTGATTCTCTACCTTTATATATTGTATAAACAACTCCTAACTCCCTCTATGCTTAAGCTAATATATATATATATTTACTTTCATCTCCCTTCAATAATGTGCTTTAATTTCGTTGTGGATGTCATTTAAATTCAGATGGATGTATGTATTTATATTTTAAAAAGTGAAACTCTGTTTTTCTACATCCTCTATATACCGATTGTTTCAATTTTCATTACTAAACTGCTACTCGGAATGATCTAAAACTTAAGATACTAAATCCATACACAAAACCCACTATAGATAAAAATTTTAAGAATTTTAGGGGCGTGTAGACTCATGAATAAAATAGGAAAAAATCGGTATAGTTCAGATTCGGTTTCTACAAAGTTTGTTTTCCTATCATAGGGTTGGGTAAAAGTCTCATAACTCTATTTGTAGTAAACCAAAATTGATAAAATTAGTCTTATTGAAAACTAGATATCCATAGCTTTTCAACAAGACTAAAATCATACAATTTGGAATTCTGTGCACCGAGATAAAGAGGCTTCTTTAGGCCTCTATGTTTCTATAAGAGAGTATCCTGAAACACTTGAGCAGTGGGCTGTTCTGGATTTAATTCTATAAATCCACAAAACCAAATCATAAATTAAAAATAGACTTAGAATCTCCACATTCCATTCTATGTTTTGTAAAGTTTTCATGAATTTTAGAGATTTCTAAGTTACCAAAAAAATTCGGGAATCAACTTTGAAAATAGAACGAGTTTCTATTTTTCAAAACTTGAAAACCTTCAATCTCTAGACTAAGTGCACGAGTTTGATTTGATTGAAAACCATCTTTTAAAGTCAATTTTGGAAACATACACTAGCACAAATAAATGTTCAAAGTGTCTAGGCTGATCTTTGAGCATCGGTTCAAGAAGACCTAAGGCAAAAAAATCTCGCTTAGCTATAATCGCCCATGAAGGTAGAATTATACTTTGCTAGTTTAGTGAAACTAGTTGGCACGCTCACGCAAATGAAGTAGGTTGAGAAGTTTATTTCAAGGCTCTACATAGGCTTGAAATAAAATTTTCACATCTACACTAACCTAACTAGTTTAGTTAACCCAAAATGAACCAAATTGTACCTAACTGATACTAGCTAGTCCGAGTATTCTACACACACTTGAACCCTCGGGTACATGGACTCAATCCACACCCTAGCTATATGTTATGTACAAGAGACATGTACTGCTTCACGTGCGCTCACGTCGCCCGCCTCCATGCATGCTTGCCTCAGAAATAAAGGAATATGTGCGTCTTCCACTGAGTCGTCCGTGCATAAACATGCCAAAGTGAGAATCGTTGAGTGGCGCTAGCACTCTAGAAAATGTCATGTGACAACTCTCTGAGGTCTCGTGAGTGTGTGCCTTGCCCAAGGCACTTCCCACGACCCCAACCATCTGCTCCATTGTTAACTTCGACTTCTATCGTTGGCATGTCAAAACCTCCCCTGGATGTTGTTCGGTTCACATGATACTCACCCTGACTCAAGCTTCTCGTTAGTCCCGGCTTGACACTGTTAACCTGCCCCTTGTGACTCTGCCTTGGCGCTGGCCCTAGTGTAGTGCGTATGGTGCTAAAAGACTGGCTTAAACCTCCCTGCCTGAGGGGGTTTTCTTGTTGTGTATGGCACTCCTATACCTGTCCTGTCCTGACCCGTCGCCTGGTCCAATCCCCCCTATATGATCAGCCACCCTTGGTGACCCTCGACCCATTCCTCGGCCTATCACCCATTAGGCATAGGGCAACATAAGTGACCGTCTTTGGTGCCTTCAGTGGATCCACACAAGACACAAACCCTAGCTGATCCTCATGCATGAAGACCAATCCCCGAAGGTGTGACGCTACCATCTTCTATGCAACTACCATAAAGTTGCACCCAAGAATCATCGGGTATTCTTCTATGGCTGCTACTTCTAAATCCATCATGCCCTTCCACGGTCCAACCCTCAACTTGCAACCCCGTGCTACTCCCCCGATGGAACTCACAGTGGCATTCACAAGTTTTAATTGTTTGGTGGATGACATCACCTTCAAACCCATCGTTTTGGCAACCTGTGGTGAAATAAAAAATGGCTCGCCCCCGAGTCTACCAATGCCCGAATGGTGTGTCGCCCCATTTGCACTTTCACGAAGCTCAAGGCTCGCTTCGGATCCTCACAACTCACTGTGTTGAGGAGCTTAAACTATGCGACTTGGATCACCTCATCCATAGGCACCTCAACCTTCACTTGCTCACTCAACTCCAAGGTAGCTAACTTAGCTTTCTTGGGACAATTGCGCATGAGATGAGACCCATTGTATGTAAAGCATGACCCCACTCCCTTGCCTCCGCTTTTACTCGTACAAGATGTCACACTCTTCTTCGCTTTGTTCCCGTTCTGTTTGTGGATTTTAGTCATCTTGTCCTATTTTTTCTTTTGGATGTCTCACCATTCTCTCGTGAGCTCCTAAGGTCGACAAACAACTATACCGTTGTCACAACATCCACAATTGACACGGGAGCTCTACATTGTAGCTCCACCTGTGCCCACGACTACAAACCATCTTCAAAATAGATGATTTTGTCTTCTTTAGTCATATGTTTAACTTCCAAGAGGATCGTATTGAACCTCTTAACATAGTCATGAAGAGACCTAGTTTGCTTCAACTGTTTGAGCAATTCCCACATTCGTCTAACGTAATTCGTGGGTGAAAACTGCATTCATAGTTTACTTACGAACTCATCCCATGTAGAAGGTAGCCTACGACCCTCTTCCATGGCACATCTTACTCGCGTGCACCACCAGAGTTTGGCGTCACCTGCAAGGTAAAGGGCAGCTAGCTGTATTCGGTTTGTGCCCTGGATTTGGGACATACATAAGTACTATTCTAAATCCCAAATAAAATTGTCAACAGATTTGCGATATCTCCCTCCCTCAAAATGCTTGGGTTCAGGTATCTTTACCTTAGCTATAGTGGACAACACCCGAGCTATCTCATGTTGGACAAGAGCTACTGGTGGTCTGTCTTCTCAGCCAAACTGAAGCTCAAGCTCAAGTTGCCTCTGACCCTGCTGCATCTGCAGAATTTGCTATGCCAGATCCTCACTTCTTGCGTTCAGTGCAACCAGTTGCCGTGTCATCTGCTGGAAGATGACATCCAAGGCATTGCTACTAGATGTGCCTTATTCATCAATTGCTTCACGATGTGACTTTCCCATCGGAATGCAACCAGAAAATTTATTATAGGTGATATGTTTGCAGACAGGCCTACAGAAAAGTTCTTACAGAAGCTCAAAGTATAATTACTTTGATTGATCAAATGACATCCTATTTCAAAGATAAACTACCGTTGGAAAGCTTACAAACACAACTTTCTCATAAATTTTACAGAATTTAATTTCGACCATAGAATCGCTCGAAAAGTGGCCCACAATCCCACTGTAATTTTGCATTTTCTGCTGCGCGACTGAACAAACTCTTCAGTTAGTTCCACCGTGAACTTTCTTAAGATATGCAACAACTCAACACTTTTTCTTCTTCGATAACCCACTACACATCTCTAGAAAGTAGTTAACTATCAAATTAACCAACGAATTAGGCTGAATTCTCCACAAAATTAGAACTGTCCACCTGTTCTTGCGGTTTGTAGAAACTGAATTTCACCAGATTTTCTTCTTCCAATTTGGTCTTTTGTGACCCAAATCTCATTAGATTTGTGCTGATCTAGCTTCCTCTTACTTAGATCTAAGAGTGTATCACACGGATCAAGTGTCGATACGTCAAATTCTCCCATATCTGCTCAAACTTCACAGATCTACAAAATTTTCCTAAATTTTGTTCACTAGAAATCGATTTGCGGTTTTCTAATTTCTAATTCCTTTCTATTACTTTTTTTTGTCAAATTCATGTTAGATTGGAAGGAACACTCCTCCACATCCAAATCTAAACAGTTCTCCATGGAATTTCAGAAGACAATTCACTTACCTGACTGTCTTCCACAGAATTGATGCTAGAATTTTTTGAAATTCTGCGAGACATCGCCAGAACTCTAGATCCACAAATCTGCGATGTTTCCTCGCTTCTTCGCCTTTGAAATTGAGCTTCCACACTCTGATACCACTTTATCATAGACACATTTCTAGACTTCGGCCTAATGAAAGTTCGATGCTTCATGATGGTAGGTAAAACCCCACTTTACCTCAGCCTCCAGTACTAGTGCAAGAAACAGTAGGAAGAGAGGTTTCCACGGACTGCATTGTGTATACTTGATGCTTGCAAAAGTAGCTTACCTCAATGCCTCCCTTATGCACACACTCATGTGTCTCAACGTCTCCTTGAGTAGACTAAGGAACGACACACGTAGGTAAAAATAAGATCAAAGCTCTTTTATTTCAAAGACTTAAAAGGCTGCGTTTCACATCAACTGACTTGGAACAACACATACAAATGCCTAGACCGAGCAACTTATCCTGGACTAGTGAGGAACACCCTCTCCGGCCACTCTCACGTCTAACATATCCTAATGCCTATCTATGCCCATGGAACACCAAGCTTGAGCATCACTCACTCTTCCCCAATGTACCTCAAGTACTATTCTTCTTTTCAAGTTACTATTCATGCAACCCCCCTTGGTCTATTTATAGGTCAAGGATGCAGCTAACCAGCCCATGAATATTCCTTGGGTTTGGTTAATCCCTAACCCCTCTAGTTAGATACTAACCTAACTAGTTTAGCTAATTCAAAATGAACCAAACTGCACCTAACCGATCCTAGCTAGTGTGAGTGTTCTACACACACTTGAACCCTCGGTTACATGGACTCGATCCACACCCTAGCTATATGGTATGTAAAAGAGACATGTACCGCTTCATGTGCACACGCGTTGCCCTCCTCCATGCGTGCTTGCCTCTAGAATGAAGGAATGCATGTGTCTTCCCGTGAGTTGTCCATGCGTAAACATGCCAAAGTGAGAATCGTTGGGTGGTGCTAGCGCTCTAGAAAATGTCATGTGACAAAGTCTGAGCTATTGTCACACTCACGGAATGTCATCACACCAACGAAGAACCTTGGTACACACCCTCATGTCAGGCTGCTTGGTGCGATGGCACCCGTACGTGGGCTCCTTATCCAACCTGTCTTGAAACACGATTCAAGGAGTATGGTAAATGTGCGGGCCGATGGGAGTGGAAACCCGAAAGCCGAAAGGAAGCTGAGTGGCAGGATCTCCTCACAGGGAGCACTGCCGACCCACCTTGACTTTGGTGTGTATATATATATATATATACTGTATGACAATGCACTTATAGCTCATTGTTAGGCTCTTTGTATTTGGTAGGTCTCTCGTCTCTTTCGTCTCTTTTCAGAAGACTCTCCCATTTCTTGCAGTCGACTCGAGCTCTTTCAATTTCGCCACCACCCACCGAGGTGATTGTCTTTTTCTCACTCCCTCTCTCTCATCTCTGCTTCTCCCTTAGCGTGTCTTCCTTATAGCAAACGTGCTGAATGGTAAACATGTCTGAAGACGCATCTATCTCCCTTCCCCCCTCCCTCTCTCTCTCTCCAACGCTCGCATATAGGTTTAAAGCGACAAAGGGAGAAAGACCATACACGACCATCACCATAAGAGGTTGATTCAAATGAGAATAGACTTTGGTAAAAACGGCGTAGCAACAGTTGTTTCTTCTTCTTTATGTGATGAAGTGATCGGTCTTTCATGTCCTTCCCAATGAGATGACATGATCATACATATTCTGATTCTCTAGAGAGTGAAGATGGACGATTCTATAAAGAGCGATGATGATAGGAGCATGGATTCCCTCTTATTCTAGATTCACTTAGCTTTGCAGAACATACATATATATATATATATATATATATATATATATATATATATATAAAGGTGTAGCAGAATCAGGCAAAGTCTAAACCTTTTATGGAGTTAATGTTTATTCAAATGTTAATTAAGATCATTTCCGTTGTATATCATTATAACTAATACATCTTATTTAAATGTGTAATGTTAAAAGTGATCACAACTCATATATACTAATAGCATGGTACATAAATGGACTTTGAAAGTGTCTCACGATAATGTTATTGAGTTGGACAATTGGAAGAATGTCACATACCAATCTAGATTTTATATGCAGGAAAAGTTGATGGATGAGGTATTGGACCACTTTTTGTCGAGCCCTTCTATTGAACTGTGATGTAGACATGGGCTGAAGAGTTGATGGATAAGGTGTTGGACCACTTGTTGTCAAGCCCTTTTATCGATCTGCGATGTAGACATGGTCAGTTCAGGTCTACCATGGTTCTAGGTTGTCTGGAACCATGAATGCTGACTGAACCGGCATTAGGATGGTCCCAGATACAGATCTATAATCGGTTGCGATGGGTTTAGAACCAGAACCATATTTAAAAGTAAAATAAAAAAAAAGTAAAATTTTGAACGATTAAAAGTGGTCTCCACTTGGGTAAGGCTTGCCTGCACCGATTGAGATTCGACTGAGTGAATCTAACTCTTTATCAGTCTCATGATGATATTTATTTATTTATTATTTTAGTGATAATATTGTTTTAAAAAATTAATATAATGTTTACTTGTTATATATTAAAAGGCTAGATTATTTTTTAGTGTCTAGTTACTAATTATGTAGTTTCACTTTATCACATCACATATGCTTTTTACTATCTAGTATTTTTAATGTTTTTCCTATTTACCTCATAGAATGAAAGAATGTCTCTCTAGTCCCTACCATATAGAATGAATAAGGACAAAAACAAGATGGGGGCCGGGGCTTCTAGAAGTCAAAGGGCACACATTCAACTCTGTTACACATATTTGTATGAGCGAAAAAACAAGACTCATTACTTTAAATCAAAACCAACGGTTTCAAACTGTTGTGGTTTCTTCAATGTTAAAACCATAACCAAACCGGAGGGAGTCGAGGTGTGATTACAGTTTCGGGTTTGGCTTAGTCGGTTCCTGTTACGAACTCATATCTACTATGATAGCTCAATGCTAATAGTTTTCACATACAATGAGGTGATAAAATAATTATCATATAATTCTATATTCTATATGATGTTCACCTAATTCAAAACCTTTGGATAGAAGAACACCTGCTCTTTTCATATAGGAAATAGAAGCAGAGATAAAGAAAGTTATTTTAGAGGACATTATGAGCATGAACGTTGAGGAATACCTGCTTTATGCAATTGTTAACTTACGATGTTCGCAATGTTCGTAAGTATGCCCAGGGCAAATTGGCACTAGGGTGTCAGTTACTAAGGACAACAACTTAGCTACTCTTTAGGTAATAATTGCCTTTTTCACATTAAATTAATGTTATAAGTTTTCTATAATATATTAAATAAATGTGTTGTGTGTTGCATGCCTGAATTTATGAATACCTTAAGTCATTTAGAGTGAGTCAATGATTGTGATGAGTTGAGAGATAGCCTCAAGCAACTAGATGAATGGGGTATCATACCTTATTTTTCTTGGTATCATAAGAAGTTGAACTTTATGTCAATAGATAAAGTATGGGTATAAGATACATGCTAAACTTTATTATGTATAAGTTACATGTTTTACAATAATATTGAAATCATTTGTCTCTTCCATTATAGATAGATTGATAATGCTAATTTTGGAGGAATTACATTAATGATAAGTATAAACTTCACAAAATCATGGATGCATGCATATGTTGTTCAGATGTCATGAAGATATGTTTGATTGAGACGTCCTATCAATTTGTTTTTTTAGTACATCCATCTTTCTCTATTTTATACACTATAACACTTTGGTATTAGAGCAGTCTACTCATATGAGTGTGATGGATCATACATTATATGAATTGATATATCGCTTTTACATATCGTTTTATACCGAGAGACTTGGCACATTGTTATCAATGATCGCTTTCTCCACCAAGCAATCATACAACATTGAACTTTTGTAGGTAAAACAAAACTTTGTTTTTAGTATGGTTCATTGAGTGAAAATCCTAATATAATCTTAACTTGTTAGATAATACTCATTTACTAGCGTTGATTATAGAACAACTGAATGTAAGATGTCATATGACAGTGAGATACCTTGATTTATGGTACCGTATGTTGCTAGATGGATGAACGCTATAGTTTATTGTAACTATAGATACCGGAAAACTTTTGGGGAAAGAGAGGCATATTGTGCTTCAATTTGTTGAGATTGTTTTGTGAAAATAAATACATCTCATACTTGAACGTTTATAAGAGGCAACATCGATGACATTTTATGTCTGTTGTACTGCTTTCATAATTTCTGCATACATATTTAACCAATGGTGATAGTTGATATGGGTTGGATAATTACTACTTGATGGATATTGTGTTAGTATCACTTTTAAGGACAAATCAACGAAGTTCATTCACTTAATGGCGATCATCCACCAGTATGTGATATATCATAAATCAATGTGACACTTTTTTACGTTAAGTATATTTTTCAGCTTGAAGTTGTCTTATATTCCCCTTCAAATGCATATGCTTAAGTTGTATTGTATTTTGTTTCACTTGTATATGGTTGGTCGACCCTAATGCCACTTATTCAATGTGTGAACAAAATCCGTATAAAAGCATTACTAATTGAAATTTATCATTATGCACGTGTACTGGTAAATATCTATTACTAAGAGGATTGTAAGATTATCATATACACAATCTTTAATTCAATTAGTTCTCACTTTTGTGTTTGATGATGGATAACTCTTTTGTATTTGATAATGTTTTATGTCTAATAATACTATCAACTTTTATATAACTTGAATAGATCTCACTTTTCCTTTTGCAAAGAGTTATCAAAATGTTAAATCCTTTTCTTATTGTCTATGCATGAGTATGGTTAACATGTGTGTACTTCACTAATATGGACTAGGTTTTGACATGATACTATTAGTTTATTTTATAATTCAATTAAGAATGAATATTTTATTTAAAAAGAAGAAGAGAGAGAAATCATAGTCAACTTCTAAGGCAACTTAAAAGCTCTTGCCACATTGTAACTTAAGGATTCAAACCCTCCTACAAATGTTAAACTAATTGCCTATACTGATTATGACTAGAATGGTTTTTCAACTGTTAGCAATATCTTCCAACTTAACTCTCTCTCTCTCTCCAACCAATGTCATCGTCAAGTATGTCAGACCATCCTTCTTCATGTCAAGTTTTTTTTATATCAAGTTTTTTTTATAAGAGATGAATTGATAACAATTGTAATCAACTGCCATGCTTTTAAAAGAATGAATATCTCATAAGCATATGATTATATGAACATCAGAGTCTACACTCACATGCTACTAGATTCCAACCCACTATATCTTCACAGTTGGCTTGTTTTATAATTATATCAAGTATGTGACATAGAACTTTTCTCTATCATCTTACTAAGCTTGAAATAATGTTTTGAGATTCATAAAATGATTTCTTCTATTTGGTAGAGTTTGATTCATATCATATCTAACCTCTTAGTTGAGAGGTTGATAAATCCTTTCAACCTTACATGCTTACTCTTGACTCGGCACACCAACGTAAATAATACTAAAACAATACCTATGTGACAATAATCATATATATGTATATATATATATGATGAATATTAATTGCATGTAGTCGTGTGAATATCATAGTTCATTTATATACTATATACAACCTTACTTTTTTGCGCTAACATTTAGTTTCCATGTAGCTTTGATTGTCTCACAATATGCTAGGGCTTATCATAACTTCTTATATGTCTATTATAAAGTTACACTCATCATGAGAGGATGTTTGTAAATCTTGTGATTCATTAATCATAGTTAACTTACACAATTCATCAACTTCACGAGCTCCTTGAAGTGAAAACAGACAACTTATTTTGTTTGTACATGTTTAATATTTAGCTTTAACTTCAACTACTTCATTGTTTATATATTGATTGCTTCTATCTCAGGAAGCCATATTTTATCTATTCCACCTTTTGTTTTGAAAGAATTATTATGTTGTAGTCATTTTCAACTCGTTTATTTTGTATACTAAAACAACTTATCTCAACCACAAAGTATGTTGCCAGTTTCAAACACAAAAGAATAATCAATTTCTCACCCCCCCACTCAATGCATGTATCATTCAGTTTACGACAATCAATTTGAGCCTCACTCTTCATTGTATAACCATATTATGTTCCGTCTAAGACGTTCTACAATCGAAAGAAAAGAAAACAGTTTGGTCCCAATTTGTGTTGGTTCTAAACCATGATTAATCATGTTTGAACATGTCAATACATGACACATAGTCTTGATAAATTATAGATTAAGTTGCTCCTGGATATGATTTGGAGTGGTACTTTATATATATATATGTGATGGAGCAACGAAACGAGAACAAGTCAGATTTAGATCGGTTAGATCTGGTTTAATCAGTTTACATCCGTTATTTGAACACCCCCAGTTAGCTCCTTCAACATGACCTTGACACGAGGACAGGGCACGTTACCCAAAAGACACGTAACGCGACACAAAACCGATAGAACACGACACGGAAAAGTCTCTCTCTCTCTCTCTCGGCTCAGGGTCTCGGATAGTGAAGGTGCGGTGTTGTTTGGGCGTTTCTCTAGTTTTCTGTTTTTTCTTCGTCTTCTTTGGGTTCTTCTTCTTTTTTCTGGTTCTAGGGTTCATGATGAAGGACAGCAAGCGGGCGACCCACCGAGACAACGGGAGGGATCGATTCCGTCACCGAGATCGCAAAAATACTGGCCACAACGGATCTTCTAATAGCGTCGGGAATAATCGCGATTGTTCGTCTCGCGGGGTTGAGAACGGCATCGGTCGGCACAAGGAGCAAGATTCCGATTCTCTGCGAAACCGTTCATCGTCACTTTCTTCGTCTTCGGCGTCGCTCGGCTGCCGGAATTCGTACGGAAAGGCCGATCGCGAGTCCGGTGAGCTCTCTAGCGGAAGCGAGGGCAGCGAAGTTCGGAAGTCGGGGGCGAGGGTTTCGCCGTCTCCGTTACGCGTCAAGAAAAGGAAATTTTCTCCTATTGTTTGGGATTTAGAGGAAAAGTTTGCATCGGTATCTCATTCTGTGGATTTCGGGAGTGTGCGGATGGATCAAAGCTTCTCTTCCGTAGACCAACACAACATCGAGCAGGATCCATCGACGTTACAAACCAACGAGGATGATGATGAGGATAATGCGCCTACTAGAGTTCTTTCAGCGTCAAGATGGGCGAATGACAATTTTGATGGTGAAGACATATACTATGAGGGCAATGTGTCGAGGACGAAAAAGAACGAGGAAATTATGGAGGTGAGGGGTTTGATGCTGGACGTTGGCGAGTCTCGTGCGGAACGTATGAATAGCGGCCGACTGGCAAAATCTGGTTCAGATAACGAAAATAGTGGCAATGAAGGGAAGGAAGCCGATAATGGAAATGTATCAGATGCAAATGATCGAATGGAGACAGAAAGTCTGGATCTTGTGGTTGATGAAAGAGAGGAGCTGGATATTTCATCTGATAACGATGAAAGTGTCGATATTGATGTTGATGATGGTGCCCGTGGTGTTGACAGTACGGAGGATTCGCCGATGAATTCAGGTGTGTCGGTGTATAGGAAGATCAATATGTTACGAGAATGTAGGAGCGTGGATGAATTTGAGAGACTAAATAGGATAGACGAAGGGACATATGGAGTGGTATACAGAGCGAGAGATAAGAAGACGGGGGAGATTGTGGCTCTGAAGAAGGTTAAAATGGAAAAAGAAAGAGAAGGATTTCCACCGACTTCTTTGAGGGAAATAAACATCCTCTTGTCGTTTCACCATCCATCGATAGTTGACGTGAAGGAAGTTGTTGTTGGTAGCAACTTTGACAGCATTTTCATGGTGATGGAGTACATGGACCATGATCTTAAGGGGTTGATGAAGACGATGAAGCAACCGTTTAGTATTAGTGAAGTAAAGTGCCTCATGCTGCAGCTTTTTCAGGGTGTTAAGTACCTGCATGATAATTGGGTGCTCCACAGGTATTCCATAGTCTTTCATGTATCAAGTTCTGGTACGTTCTACCATGTTTATGGTTTTGAATGCTTATTGTTTCAGTAGTTTTTATGACGGTAAAATCAAGCATATTTTGAAACGTTCAGAGACTTGAAGACGTCAAATCTTTTGCTAAACAATCGTGGGGATTTGAAAATATGCGATTTTGGATTGGCTCGCCAGTATGGTAGCCCATTGAGGGAGTACACCAGATTGGTGGTCACTCTCTGGTACAGGTATGGCCATTTTCAATTTGGTAGCTCTTTATCTTTTAGTTTCGGTCCCATGATTTACAAGAGGTTCACATTCTTGGCAAAGTTGTCCTTTGGAGAAACATCCAAAGTTGTTTTTCTTGGGGAAGTATCCAGAAATATCGTTTATACTTTATATAATAAATTCCTAAGTGCAGGTGCTTGAAAAGCACAGAAAAGGAAATAAGGGGTTTTTGCAACATATTTTCTGGACAACATTAAAACCACACAGGAAAGGCATTGAAAATCATAGAAAAAACCACCTAAAATGTTCTCTAATCAAGACTCTTCCCCCAAAGGTTGGTTTAGCTACTTGGATTCTTCATCAACACTCTGACATGTCTTCAGGCATAGTTGCAGTACAACTTGTCACTATTGGGGTTCCTTGGCAAGAT
The DNA here is from genome assembly GCA_036023115.1 of Brasenia schreberi. Taxonomy (NCBI): domain Eukaryota; kingdom Viridiplantae; phylum Streptophyta; class Magnoliopsida; order Nymphaeales; family Cabombaceae; genus Brasenia; species Brasenia schreberi. The sequence continues at coordinate 20,154,778 of JAYKKT010000082.1, forward strand.
CATCCTAGGGTTGGAAACTTGGAAGTAAAAGATCAGACAAAGTTTTATGCCGACAGTCATCTACTCAATGCAATCCTCATTCTCCAGGCCTGGGAGAAGTTATGGAAAGTTAAACACTCACCATAGACATACTCATCAATATCATGGGTAGAAAGTTTCTTAAAAAATAGTCTTCATAAATTTAGAGTACATATAAAAGTTCCTAAATCTTGTGATATTGTGTAAGAAAATCGAAACAGCATGTTTCAATTATTAACATAAGAAATATGTTTTGCCAAGAATTTAGTTTTCTTGTGAGTTTTTTCCTTCCCATTCTTAGTTCTTTGTTTTTCTTATAAAAAAGCTGGAAGTCTTTGTCAAACAGTGCCTGTACTTTAAGATACGTTCTTAACCCTCCACGTATAACCTTTTTGGTGTGTCATTCATATTAAAAGTTCCAATTTTAACCTTTTTCTTGTTTAAATTTGTTGTATGGAACTTCAAAACATTTTACTTTAGTTTTTTGTTCATGACTATAAGGGTGAATGGACCATTTAGAGGGAGAATAACAATTTCAAGGACAATACGGGTTGGCTATGTAGCAATTTTGTTACGGTGAAGCTTGTATATGATGCAATAAATGCACTTTTACCATGCCTTAGGTTCCTAGAGGCTAGACATAGACTTTCATGCTATAAGTAGGTAATGCATGTAAAAATACCATATGGGGATCTCTATCTTTAGATATAATGTTTTTCTTATGTGTAAGTTTGTTTAAACCTTGTATTATATACACGCCAGGCATCACTATGTTCTTATTTCCTCTAGATCACATGGTAAGAAATAACTCTTCAATTGATTTCAAGAGTTTATGCCAAATGATAATATCATGATCCAAGAATCGCCAACCAATCAATACACCAAACACTTGTGTTCAAACTAGTGTTATCCGATACACCACTGTGTATCGCATTGGGAAACTTATTGGGCTCTATCATGCGAACATAAACCCACGTTTCTGGCCGAACAGAACCCCATGTTTTTGCTGGTTTTTGGAGTTTTATGGTGTCTCCCAATCTGTTCTCTGGTGGCTCTCAAGGTGTTCAAGGCTCCCAAGGTGCTCTATGGCATGAATGCAAGGCTCTCAACCTAGGTTGTGGTATACTTTTTTTTGCATTTTTCGAATTTTTTTCTTTGTATTTGTTGTTTTTTGAATTATTTTTATTGACAATATATGAAGTTATTAAGTGTGTAGATGTAATTTTTATTGTATTCTTGAAGTGAGAGACACTTTTGAGTGTTAAGTGAAGATCGAGAATTTATCAAGTACTTTTATTTTTAGGTTTTTTATTAGATTAAAGTGTTCAATTGAGACGGCAGGAAAGGGTGTTAGGGACTCCTAATCTCGGCCCGATGATCCAGTATAGCAGGGAGGCATACCCGTTGAGGGTAACAAATTGAAGATAAAATGTTTGTTTTGTGAGAAGGTGGTTAGTCGTGAAATTTCACGATTGAAATATCACCTAGAAGGGACTAGGAAAGAAGTTGTTCCTTGCATCGGTAAAGTTAGGAAATTGTCAAAAGCCATTAAAGGACAATGTTTACAGATGATTTAGGGCATACTTGAGAGGAGAAAACAGAAGGATGATGATGATTTAGAGATGTTTTAGGAAGAGGATGATGTTGTTAGATTGGGTGATAATATTCCTTCTAATGGTAGGACAAAGGTTGGTAGTAGTAGTTCTCGACCACAAACTAGAGAAAAGAGGGACGTTGAAGCGGTTGCAAGTGGAAGTGGTAGAAGAGAAAGGAGTAGAGGAGAGCTTACTCTAGCATACATTCATTTTTCTCACTTAGCACTATATATGGTGTAAAACTCTCTTTACAGTTGGTGTTGCCAAGATATCACCACATTTATCTACAACCATGCTTTTGTATTATATATGATAAGGAGATATACACATGACGGAGAACTCCCTCGTATAGTTACAACTTAGTTTGTAACTAATTTCTTATTAGTATAGAGCATTGTGAAACAAAAGCAAGCCTTAAAGAAAATGTTCTCCTGAGTGACAATAATTTACAGAGTTAGTCTCAAAATAGAAGAAACAAAAAGCTGAATAAAATTTTAGAGATAGTCTTTAGGAGTATATTTGGGAACTCTTGTGTTAGAGTATTGAGAATTACAACAAATGGAACAAGCTTTGAGATTGACTGACAACAATGAGAAACCATCTATTGGTTATCTTTGCCAAGCCATAGATAAGGCAAAAGAAGCCATTAGAAGCAATTTCAATGGAAAAAAGAGGGATTATGTGTTGGTGTGAAATATTATAGATAATAGATGGAACAAACAATTACATTGTCCTATTCATGCAATAACTTATTACCTAAACCCAACATTCATATATTTAACAAGCTTTAAAAGGTACGATGAGGTAAACTGGGGTATCATTGATTGTATAGACGGATTGGTCTCTAATGAGAGTAGAGCAAATACTATACATCGAAAGATGAAGATCTACTATAATGCTCTTCACTTGATGAGCTTGTTTGTAATCATTCGCAACCGCACTAATATGCACTCAGGTAAACTGTTTATCTTAATATTTAAGTTTCTTAAATCTTATATTTATATTGAATTAAGTTTATAATGTTTGTCTTTTTCTATCAAATGTTTGGTGGAATAGGTTTGGAATTGATTGTCCAAACCTTAGAGATTTTGTAGGAAGAGTTTTGAGTCAAGCTTATAGGAACATGTTATGAAAGTAATTATAGGTATGTCACACGGGTACGGGTGCGTGATACGGCAAATTTCAAAAATTTTGGGTGCGGCGACACGGCTAAGGTTGTTATTCAAATTGGTTGTGGTTAAAACTTTGAATTTTTGTGTAGGTGAAGACGAATGCACAAAACGTTTCTTTTGGATAGGTTGGAGAATAGGTTTGGAGCATGGATTTGGGTATCGAGTTCTTGTGAATAAATCAAGGGACTAGGGAATTGGATTAGATCTTGATATGCTTAGATCCTAATGGGAAAAGGGCTAAAGGGATTGAGTTGGAATGGGATTAAGCAGGTTGGATTAGATCTGACTAAGGGAGATCCGAATTTGGTTAGGATTACGAAGAGAAGGGGAAAGAGTGGCAACACATATGGGTTTTACGGTGAAGAGAAGTGGCCTCAACGTAGGTAAGAGGGAGAGGAGGGGAGCAACGATGAAGTTGATGGAAGTGCGTAGATGGTGGAGGAAGCGACCAGATCGGTTTGACAGTGGTGGAGAGGGGCGCCCGCTAATTACTTAAGCGACCAGGGTTAAAAGAGAAAAAGAGGGAGGTGGTGAGAGAGGGAGAGACGAGGTGGGATGGTTTTTGTGGTAGCTAAAGTGGCTCGACGATTGGAAGCGATGATGGGAGACACGATGGGCGACAAGGCAATGATTGAGAGTAATGGCGGCGAGACTCAATGGCTAGCAGCTGGGAGGTAAGCCATCTTCCTTTTTTTTTGGCTGGTGATCACAGGGAAAAGGGAAGACAAACAAGGATGATTCGACGATCGTGTCGGCATCACTGACACCGACATCAACACAGTGTTGGTGTTGCACAAGTGTCGGGGCCGACACTTCACCTCTTAGAGGCGTCTTTGTGACATAGAATTGAAGTTTCTTTGAACACATCCACACAAAAAAGTGCAACAGGTTGGAACATAAGCGGCTCAATGACTTAGTTTTCATCCGTTATAATATGTGGTTTAGATAGAGGTAATATTTTATTAGTTACTACTTAAATATTCAATTCAATATTTTATTTTACTTAAATTGTTAATGATGTTTACTAATTACTTATCTTTCTTTCTTATAAGTAATTAAAAACATTAAATAAGGATGAAAACCAATTTAATCAAATAAGTTTGGATAATTTTGATATATTAGAGTGAATTATAGAAGATAATGAAACAAATGCACTCTTAACCGAAGAAGACATTCCATGAATTAATTTGGAAGGAGCATAACAACAATATCATCAAGAGGATGATGATTTTGATTTTTAAGTAGAAGGTGGTGAGGATCTTCAACATGGAGAAGATAGAGATTATTTACTTTCTTGATTACAATGTGCCGACCCCATCTAGTATGAGAAAAGGCTTAGTTGTTCTTGTTGATCCTGATTACAATGTGTAAATGTATTTTTTTCAATAATGAAAGTATTTTTTCTATGGATATTATGTAATGGCACTGCTTTAAAATATGTAATTCCTTTTTCAATTATTGAATGGTGAATGATGAATATGTACAAAATTTTGGATTATATGAATTCTTTGAAATTATCATATTTTTCCTATTTTTGGATTTTTTTGGATTTTACCAATTTTTTAGTATTAAATTACGATACGGAGCGATATGAGTATCGTTGACCAAAATGATACACGATATGATACACATCGAACAACACTGATACCACCTTATCACTTTCAATGATGATCATGTTATCAACATACAAAAGCAAGATTACTATACCTGCATCTGATTTTTTCATAAACAATGCTATGTTAGTATAGAAGATATAAACTTATGCACATGCACGAAACTTTTAAATTTGTCAAAGCAAGCCTTGTGGGCTTACCTACTAAAATGCCTTATTTAATCTAAGAACATGATTTTTGGGACATTAAGTCCGAAAAGAGAAATCATATGGAACTATTTGTTTAACTTACCAATCAAGAAGGCATTCTTAACATCTAATTGAAAGATTTGGGTTAAAATTATTATCAAAGTTATTTTAACAATAAGAGCAAAAGTTTTATCATATTGTATTCTATATTTTTGGGTATACCCCTTAGCTACTAGTCTAGCTTTATCTTTCTATGATGCCATCTCTATTTGTAGATATAATGTTTTTCTTATGTGTAAGTTTGTTTCAATCTTTTATTATATACACGCTAGACATCTTATTTCCTCTAGATCACATTATAAGAAATAACTCTTCAATTGACTAGGGTTTGTGCCAAATGATAATATCACGATCCAAGAATTTCCAACCAATCAATACACCAAACACCAAACAAATAATCAAGGTGTTATCCCAAAATTAGGATATTATTTAATGAAGGTTGTGACTCTATTCATAATTTAAGAATGAGAGTTTAGAACAACAAGAAGGAAAAGAGAGAGGAGAGCTGTTCGAGCTCCCCCAATGGCTACCTTAACTAACCGTTGGGGGCCAATTTTGTTGGGGCCCAATGGCTCCCCCAAAATTAGTCAACAATCTCTTGGCTAGTGCCTTAGTGACCGGGCCAGATAGACTTAGGTCAACGTTTTTATTACACTTTAACATCCCTTTCAAACTTACAGGTTATATACCGAAAGTTTGTCCAAAAAAAATTTAAACTTAGGAGCTGACAATGACTTGGTAATAAAATGTGTAAGTTAAAGTTTCGAGGGCACATAGAACATACTAAGCTTTTTCTTCAAACATTCCTCTCTAATAAAGTCCATAAAAGTGTTAAAAGAAACAATAAAGAATGATTTAGTTTATATTGAGGTAATTGCTAGCATGACACATGATAGGACCCTATGGAAACAAAGAATTCATGTAGCCAACTCCATCTAGTATGAGAAAAAGCTTAGTTGTAGTTGTATTTTTCTCTAACAAAGGGACAATCCATTTCGATATGCTTGATTCTTTAATAAAAGGTGTTGTTAGATGCTATATAAATGTCACTATTGTTGTCACAAAACATAATGGAGGGATGTTCGAGAATGACTCTCACGTCTCTCAACACCTCTACAATCCATGAAGTCTGAGTGGCAGTAGTTGTCATTGCACGATATTATACTTCTGTGGAAGATAACGACACCTTATTTCACTTCTTACATCTTTAGGAGATCAAAGACTTACCTACGAATACACAAAAATCGATGGTAGAGTGTTTATTGTTGACATCTCCATCCCAATCAACATCAATATATCAAGTCAAGAGAAGATGAGAAGATGAAGAGGTTAGAAACACCTCCTTATTCACAAGGTACTTAATGGATCTCATGATTCTGATAACCACACTCATGTCAGCACTAGTAGGAGCTTGTTAAAACTGACTGACAATGTGAACAATGTGTAATATGTCTAGGCAAGTGATATAGAGATAAGTTAGGCCCCTATTAGCTGCTTGTACAGTATTGGATCTTACAGTTTCTCTCATTATGTTTTTCTCTCTCTCATTATGTTTTTCTCAACCTCATTTCAAGTATTTTGGGTGTATCTACCTTCTCATTGGTTAGTCATGACTTATTAATAATATCATTTGCAAATTCTTTTAAAACATAAATATCCTCTATTCCCAAAAAAAGAATTGAGCAATCCGAGATCTTTCATTTCAAATTCTTCATTAATATCTCTTTTAACTTAAAGTATACCACCATCATGACTTCCAATGATGATCATGTCATCAACATACAAAAGCAAAATTATTATACCTGCATTTGATTTTCTCATAAACAAAGCTATGCCAGTATAAAAGGATATAAACTATGCGCATGCATAAAACTTTCAAATTTGTCAAACCAAGCCTTATAGGCTTGCTTAAGACTATACAAAGCCTTATTTAATCTAAGAACATGATTTTTTTGGGCATTAAGTCCTAAAAGAGAAATCATATATAACTATTTGTTTAGCTTCCCAATCAAGAAGGCATTATTAACATCTAATTGAAAGATTTTCCACTTCTTAATATCGCTAAGGGTTGTTAGGATCAGTGTCGCATGACGCGTATCGTATCGCGTATCGCTAGGCTTCACGATACGAGCGTATCGTATCGTACTTTAATATTTAAAAAATACAAAAATTATATAAAAAATCAAGAAAAATTAGTAAAAAACTGAAAAAAATCAAGAAAAATCTGAAAAAATTTGGTAATTACTTTAAATTCATATAATATAAAGTTTAGTACAGATTGAGCATTCAACATTGAACAATTGCATCCAAATTTACATATTTTGGAGCAAAAAATGAAATACATTTACATTTTACATATTGTAAATTTGTATCAGCCTATCAGGATCATTAACTAAATAATCTTCATCTTCTCCTTGATAAAGATTCGAAGTTTCTTATCACCTTCTGCTTCAAAATCAAAATCTTCATCTCCTTCATGATGTCGTTGCACTCCTTTCAAATTAATCCATGCAATGTCTTCTTCGATTAGGACTGCATTTTCTTCGTTATCTTTCATAATTCACTCATCTAATATATCAAAATTAACAAATATATGTAGTTGTAATATTTGCTAATTTTCATATGTGAGCAAAACGATGAGCTCCATTTCTTTGATTATTGAGTTGAGTCAATGACACCTCAGTGATCTAATATTGTTACTTGATGATATCCCCTTTTTCTCTTACTGGAGACTAGCTTTTTAACTAATGCTTGAGCTCCATTTCTCACTTCATAGACTGAGTTAAGCCTCACACACGTTGATATGTTCAACTCAATGGAAGTCATGTAAGGTGAACCCTAAAATAGTGAAGTTGTGAAATGCCAACTCAATGAACCGAGACAACCAAATTGTTTTTCTTGTTTGTGATTTCATGAAATTAGAAACTGGTAGGAGAAATATACCTAAAAGTTAGCAATAGAAAGGAAAATGATTTTGTCATAATTTTTATTTGTTCATAAATTATTCTTATTCAATAAATGAAATTATAAACCCAAATTTATATGTTACATACACAACATGCAATCCCAAACAAACATATCGGAGGATGCCTTGGAGGGAAGTGAAAAGAGGTGAAGAGAGGCCAAAAACCTGCAATTTTTTTTTGGATTTTTTTGGGTGCGATACGGGCCGTATCGTACGATACGGTATCATATCGTATAATACAGTGCGATAACCTGTATCATACGATACAGGTTACTGTATCGTATCGTCGATACGGATAACACTGTATCGCACTATATCGTACAATACAGTGCGATACGGATAACACTGGTTAGGATTCTTATGAAAGTCATTTTAGGAACATGAGCAAAAGTTTCCTCGTAGTTTACTTTATATTTTTGGGTATCCTCTTTAGCTATTAGTCTAGCTTTTTATATTTCTATGATGCCATAACTATGAGTTTTTACCTTTATATCCATCTACGTCCAATAAGTTTCTTATCTTTAGGTTTAAATATAATGTTTCCCCTGTATAAGCTTTATCTAAAGCCTTTAATTCTTCTTGGATAACATTTTCCTATTCCTATTCCCTTGGCTTGATTATAATAATTTGGTTCTTTAACTTATTGAATGGCGGCAATGGGATTTCTTCTTTGAGGTTCAAAGGTTTCATAAGACACAAATCTTTGTAGGGGCCTTGAGATTCTAGAGGGTATTCTTATATTTTCTTGTCAGGTCTTCTAGTGTACAATAGAGGAAAAGACTCCATAGTCTCCCTAGGCTCATTGTGTTATCCTATTTCTAAATTGGTGTACTCATCTTATTGTTTATGGTTTATTGTTCCTTTTATTATCTTTATTATCACTATATTCCTCTAGATTTATAATGTCATTAAGAAAAGTATATTTTTCTTTATCTTCATGGTTAGAGTCATAATAGTAGTATTTTTCTATAAATTTCACATCTCTTACACATATAGTTTGTCTTCTTTTGGATTAAAATATCTATAACCATTTTTTTGAGACTCCATAACCTAGAAAGAGATAATCTATAGCTTTAGTAATAGTAATAGTATTTTTGTCTAACTCCATACCCATTTTTGTCAACTCCATTATTATCACTATCTTCCTCTAGATTTATAGCGTCATTAAGAAAAGTATATTTATCTTTATCTTTATGGTTAGAGTCATAATAATAGTATTTTTCTATAAATTACACATCTCTTACGCATATAGTTTGTCTTCTTTTGGATTAAAATATCTATAACCATTTTTGTCAACTCCATAACCTAGAAAGAGATAATCTATAGCTTTAGGTGACAAATTATCTTTCTTATCCATATGAACAAAACATCAATAGAAAAAAAACTCTCAATTTTTCATAATTTGGAATAAGTCCAAACAAATTTTCGAAGGAAGAGATATTAGTAAGTGGGAGGAAGGCATCCTATTTATTAGGTATATGGCGGTTTGGGTATTTTCTGTTCATAAATACTTAGGTACTTTGCTATGTTGGCACACCCTGTGATATGTGGAACAATATGGCTATACATATTAGGAAAGTGGCGAAAGATGTGTTAGGGGTATCTAAGGGAGGTGTACCGGCACAAAAAGAAGCTTGGTGGTGGAGTGAAGTAGTACAAAATAAAATCAAGGCAAAGAGGGCATGGTACAAATTACATTATGCTAAAAAAACTAGTAAAACTTTAGAAGCTTATAAGAAAGCAAAGAAGGAAGCAAAAAAGGCCGTTAGTGAAGCAAAAGCTAAGATTTGGGAGGACTTATATAAAAAACTCAACTCAAAAGAGGGTGAAAGAGATATTTTTAGGATAGCTAGGGCTAGAGATAAGAAAACTAAAGATCTTAATTATGTTAGATGCATAAAAGACGAGGATGAAAAAATTCTAGTGGCAAATGATGATATAAGAAATAGATGGAAAAACTATTTTTATAATCTTTTTAATGAAAATAAAGATGTTAGTATTAGTTTAGGAGATTTAGCTAAGTCAGAAAAGTATATAAACTACAATTTCTACCGACGTATTCAAAAGAATGAAGTCAAAGAGGCTCTTAAACATATGAAGAGTGGTAAATCGGTAGGACCAGATAATATTCCTATAGAAGTTTGGAAAATACTAGGAGAAATAGGAATCACTTGGCTCACAAGACTATTTAATGAAATATGGAAAAACCAAAAGATGCTCGAGGAATGGAGAGCAAGTACACTTATACTCGTATATAAGAACAAGGGAGACATTCAAAATTGTGCGAATTATCGAGGTATCAAGTTAATGAGTCATACTATGAAATTATGGGAAAGAATTATCGAATGTAGGTTAAGGCAAGTATCAAGTACAACAGAGAACCAATTTGGATTCATGTCAGGCAGATCTACTAGTGAAGCGACTCACCTTTTGAGACGTCTTATGGAACATTTTAGAGCAAAAAAGAAAGACCTTCACATGATATTTATTGATCTAGAAAAAGCTTATGATAGGGTACCGAGGGAGGTTCTTTGGATAACTTTGGAAAAAAGAGGTATCCCATTGACATATATTAACCTTATAAGAGACATGTATGATGTACAAAAACATGTGTGAGGACTCACGAAGGAACGACAAACTTCTTTGAAGTTAATATTGGGTTACATCAAGGATCAACTTTAAGTCCATACTTATTTATAATGGTGATGGATGAATTAACAAAATATATTCAAGATGAAGTACCTTGGTGTATGTTATTTGCGGATGACATTGTATTAGTGGAGGAGTCTAAGGAAAAAGTTAATAGAAAATTGGAACTATGGAGAGAAACATTAGAAAGCAAAGGCCTCCGACTTAGTAGATCAAAGACAAAATATATGGAATGTAAGTTTGATCATTTGGCTACTTCAGAGGACATAAAAATTAAAATTGGCACACATTCCATTCCCCAAAAGGAAAGTTTTAAATACCTAGGGTCAATTTTTCAAAGTGATGGAAGAATTGATGGAGATGTTACGCATAGAATTAATGCTGGTTGGTTAAAATGGAGAGGAGCATCAGGTATTTTTTGTGATAAGAAGATACCATTAAAATTAAAAGGTAAATATTATAGAGCAACAATTAGGCCTGCCATGTTTTATGGTTCTGAGTGTTGTGCAGTTAATCATCAACATGTACTAAAGATGTCTGTGACAGAAATGAAGATGTTGAGATGGATGAGTGGTCATACAAGAAAAGACCGTATACATAATGAGGTTATTATAAACAAATTAGGAGTGGCACCAATAGAGGATAAAATGAGTGAACATCGTTTAAGATGGTTTGGACATATAGAAAGAAGATCAAAAGAAGAACTGTAAGAAGGTTAGAAAAACTAAATTTGGAAAGTATTAAAAGAGGTAGAGGACGACCACAAAAGTGTTGGAAAGAAACAATAAAGAATGATCTAGTTTATTGGGAGTTAACTGCTAACATGGCACACGATAGGGATCTGTGGAAACAAAGAATCCATGTAGCCGACCCCGTCTAGTATGGGAAAAGGCTTAGTTGTTGTTGTTGTATTCCTAAGTTTAAAAGCTGTCGGATTACAAAAATTATGAGCATTGCTTTGGGGCGTCCCTGCATAGCGACGTGCTGCAGAGCCCGAATGCGGTAATAAGTAAGCAAGAACCACTACATTTTCGCCCGAATGTAGTGAATCAATTGCAGAGAGGGTTCCCACATCATGGATGGGTGTGGGTAAAGAAGTTAATCCCTCTACATTGCCGCCCGAATGTAGTGAATAATTTTCAGAGAGGGTCTTCGCATTTTGATTATGGACGGATGCGGGGGGGGGGGGGGTAAGGAAGCTAGTCTTAGATAATAAGATTCGTATTGGTTCTTGGAATATCAGAACGTTATCCGGTAAGCTAATGGAGGTGGTAGATACTACGATTCGGAGAAGGATTCATATTCTATGTTTACAAGAGACAAAATGGGTTGGAGAAAAAGTAAAGGAGATAGAGGATACAAGTTTTAAATTATGGTACTCAGGCAAAGAAAAGGCTCGAAACGGAGTTGGTATTATCATAAATAAAAATTTAAAGGATAGTGTAGTAGACATACAACAATATGGTGACCGAATCATGACGTTGAAATTAGTGTTCAGAGCAGAGGCTTTGAATATAGTTTGTGCTTATGCACCCCAAGTAGGACTAGAAGATAGTATAAAGACAGCTTTTTGGGAAGAGTTAGATAAGGTGATTCAAAAGATTCCACAAAGGGAAATAATTTGTTTAGGAGGAGACTTAAATAAACATGTTGGTAAAGAGGCATTAGGATATCAAGGTATTCATGGAAACTTTGGTTTTGGGGATATAAATGAGGAAGGTAGGGAGATTTTAAATTTTGTTATGGCATTTGATCTCTTTATAGTCAATACAATCTTTAAAAAACGAGATGAATATTTAATTACTTACAAGAGTGGCTTGTCACAAACACAAGTTGATTACTTTATTTATAGAAAAAAAGATAGAGCGTGTTTGTAAAGATTGCAAGGTAATTCGAGGAGAAAGCTTAACCACCCAACATCGACTTTTAGTTATGGATTTACAAATAAAAAAATGGACAAAGAAGAAAAGAGTACATTGAGTTATTCAGACTAAATGGTGGAACTTCAAAAGCGAGAAAGAAGATATATTTAAACAGAAAGTCCTTCAAGGAGATGTTTGGAATTATGTTGGTACACCCTGTGATATGTGGAACAATATGGCTATACATATTAGGAAAGTGGCGAAAGATGTGTTAGGTGTATCTAAGAGAGGTGTACCGGCACACAAAGAAGCTTGGTGGTGGAGTGAAGTAGTGCAAAATAAAATCAAAGGCAAAGAGGGCATGTTACAAATTACATTATGCTAAGAAAACTAGTGAAACTTTAGAGGCTTATAAGAAAGCAAAGAAGGAAGCGAAAAAGGCCGTGAGTGAAGCAAAAGATAAAATTTGGGAGGATTTATATAAAAACCTCAACTCAAAAGAGGGTGAAAGATATTTTTAGGATAGCTAGGGCTAGAGATAAGAAAACTAAAGATCTTAATGATGTTAAATGCATCAAGGACGATGATGAAAAAATTCTAGTGGCAAATGATGATATAAGAAATAGATGGAAAAACTGTTTTTATAAGCTTTTTAATTAAAATAAAGATGTTAGTATTAGCTTAGGAGAGTTAGCCAAATCAAAAAGTATATAAACCATAATTTCTATCGACGTATTCAAAAGAATGAAGTCAAAGAGGCTCTTAAAGATATGAAGGATGGTAAATCGGTAGGACCAGATAATATTCTTATAGAAGTTTGGAAAATACTAGGAGAAATAGGAATTACTTGGCTCATAAGACAATTTAATGAAATATGGAAAAATCAAAAGATGCCTGAGGAATGGAGAGCAAGTACACTTATACCCATATATAAAAACAAGGGAGACATTGAAAATTATGCGAATTATCGAGGTATCAAGTTAATGAGCCATGCTATGAAATTATGGGAAAGAATTATCGAATGTAGGTTAAGACAAGTATCAAGTACAACAGAGAACCAATTTGGTTTCATGCCAGCATATCTACTGTTGAAGCGATTCACCTTTTGAGACGTCTTATGGAACATTTTAGAGTAAAAAAGAAAGATCTTCACATGATATTTATTGATCTAGAAAAAGCTTATGATAGAGTACCGAGGGAGGTTATTTGGAGAACTTTGGAAAAATAAGGTATCCTATTGACATTCATTAACCTTATAAGAGACATGTATGATGGTGCAAAAGCATGTGTGAGGACTCATGAAGCAACGACAGACTTCTTTGAAGTTAATATTGGGTTACATCAATGATCAACTTTAAGTCCATACTTATTTATAATGGTGATTGATGAGTTAACAAAACATATTCAAGATAAAGTACCTTGGTGTATGTTATTTGCAGATGACATTATATTAGTGGAGGAGTCTAAGAAAAAAGTTAATAGAAAATTGGAACTATGGAGAGAAACATTAGAAAGCAAAGGCCTCCGACTTAGTAGAACAAAGACAGAATATATGGAATGTAAGTTTGATCATTTGGTTACCTCATAGGATATAGAAATTAAAATTGGCACACATTGCATTCCTCGAAAGGAATGTTTTAAATACATAGGGTCAATTTTTCAGAGTGATGGAAGAATTGATGGAGATGTTACGCATAGAATTAATGCTGGTTGGTTAAAATGGAGAGGAGCATCAGGTATTCTTTGTGATAAGAAGATACCATTAAAGTTAAAAGGTAAATATTATAGAGCAGCAATTAGGCCTACCATGTTTTATGGTTTTGAGTGTTGGGCAGTTAATCATCAATATGTACTAAAGATGTATGTGACAGAAATGAAGATGTTGATATGGATGAGTGGTCATACAAGAAAAGACCGTATACATAATGAGGTTATTAGAAACAAATTAGGAGTGGCACTAATAGAGGATAAAATGAGAGAATATCGTTTAAGATGGTTTGGACATATGGAAAGAATATAAAAAAAAGAACCTGGAAGAAGGTATGAAAAACTAAATTTGGAAAGTATTAAAAGAGGTAGAGGACGACCACAAAAGTGTTGGAAGGAAACAATAAAGAATGATCTAGCTTATTGTGAGTTAACTGCTAACATGGCACACGATAGGGATCTGTGGAAACAAAGAATCCTAATCATTCATATCCAACTTTGATAACAATTTGTATCAAACAAACAACTTAATACTTCATTTTTGCTTTCCATTGTTGAGAGAGAGACGAGTTTTTAAGGGTTACCACAACCTTGAAATGCTGAAAACAAGAAGTCATAATTTTTTCAAACTCACTTCTAGTTAGGCACATTTTCCAATGCAGCCATGTCCGATGATTTGCTTCCGAGTAGGCTCTAATACTATGTACGAAACAACTCTTTAATTGCCAGTTCTTTTAGTGCCTTCATGCTCTCAAGTTTAACACACTATACCGTGTTATCAATAGCAGTTAAGGGGAATTAATTCTTGAATATAGCAATAGCGAAGATATATAATGGATACAACAGATTTAGATGTATACCACCATTAAGCAACAAATAAAATAACAAAAACATATATCCAACACATTTATAAGTAGGCATCCATATAAACACAAAATTCAGAAACACGTAATTTCAGAACATCTTTGTAACATCTAAATGACCGTTACTTTTTGATATAGACTGAGAGTCATTAACAATTTGTTATGGATAAACGTATTTCATACATAATTGCAAAATAGAATATGTACATTACATACATTTGGAAAAGTGGGAGCGAAAGAATAAGAAAGAAGAAGAGGCGAAGAGAAAGAAATACACAATAATAAGAAAAGAGGTAGAGAAAGAAGAAGAAAATAGAGAAAATATGAAAGAGGAAGAGGGGGAGGAAAATGAGAGAAAAGAGAAAAAGGAAAAGGGGAAAAAGTGAAAGGACCACCAATAAAATGGTGCAAGTTGGCTACTATCGCGGAACTCCAAAATAGTCACCGATAGCTGTAAAGCTCCAATAAAGCGGATAGTTGGGATACACCGGCCAACATGTCACACTGTTAATAACATAGCTAGAATATGTATTAACGCATCCATTTGGTTTTCATGTTTGCCAGATGACTTTCTATAATTGGTCATATGCTGTGTCTAAAGCTTATTTTCAGAAAAATGCATGGTGACAAGATTGCTCTTAGCATTCTCTCGCTTCTTTGGAGTTTCTTCTATATAGTGGGCTTTTGCTGGTGATGATTGACTATAGTTGCTAGAGCAACTACTTTCGCGTCTTTACCATTAACAACATTATATATGAAGCCATGACATGAGAAAATTGGATTTTTTGTGACTTTACTCATAAAGTATGAGTGTGATATTGTTCTGTTATGTACTAGACTTGTTCATGGAATTTTAGTGCAAGTTGGAGCAGGTTAGGACTTCTCATAAGGTAGATCCTATTATATCATTGAATTACTCTTTTTCAACCAAATTCTGATAATGTTCGTTGTTCTTTATGATTTTAGGGCCCCAGAACTTCTCCTAGGGGAGAAGCTATACTCAACAGCTATTGACATGTGGTCTTTGGGATGTATAATGGCTGAATTGTTAGCCAAAGAACCTTTGTTTCCTGGGAAAACAGAAATTGACCAGCTTGACAAAGTAATAACCACCTCGGTGTATGCTCATTTTATACTGTTTTCTTGCATGGTTTGCTTTTCCCTGGTTCTTATTAACCTTGTGAAATGAGATTGAATCCCAGGTTTGCTTGCATGCAGATTTACAGAATATTGGGCACTCCAAATGAAAAAATATGGCCAGGCTATGCCAAATTGCCAGGTGTCAAGTGCAACTTTGTGAAACAACCGTAAGTAGCTAATGCCATTTCCAAGTATATCATAGCATAGAATGGATAGATATGATGATGGAATGTACATTTTTTGTTACATACCTGTGTTTTAATCCACTGTATTCTATCTTATGTTCTGATTCTTTTTCCTTTTGTCTTCGATACTGTTTTCCCAGGAAAAGGGATGACTGTTGTCAGGATTTCTTGCTTGCCATGGTGGTATTTCCAGTTTGGAGATATAGTTTTCAATTTTTTTAATATCAGTCACTAATGTGCTTCTTCAGGTACAATAGACTCCGCGAGAAGTTCCCCAAATTTACAGCTACTTCTTTCTCTGGCAAGCCAGCACTTTCAGATGCTGGATTTGATCTGCTGAACAAGCTTCTTACTTATGACCCTGAAAAGGTAGACCAGCAAAGTTTGTCTCAACCTATCTTGTATGTCCACACTAGCTCATTTGGATTCAAGTTTTATATTTTCTTATTGTGTAATTGCAGAGAATAACTGCAGAGGATGCTTTGAAGCATGAATGGCTTAATGAGTTTCCTCCTCCGAAGTCTAAAGAGTTTATGCCAACCTTCCCTGGTCAGCATGCCAAGGATAGGTATTATTTTCTTGTGTATGACGAGCTTTATTTCATCCGTGAGGTCCTAAATTTTTTCCTGTCTTTCATATTCTGCTTTTTTGGTCAGGTTATTTTGCTTTGCATTAGAATTAACTGCTTTTGACTTCTCCCCCTAAAACCAGGATGTTAGTTATGAGGAGTCCAGATCCATTGGAAGAGTTGCGGAAGAAAGAGTGGCAGCAGGGAGCATCCTTGGGCTCAGCACGCATGTTGGCCTAGTTGAGTTATCAGATTCAGATTGCATACGTTTTGATTCCCTATTGCTCACAATGAAGCAAAGATGCACCCAGAAGGGTTCATTGAGGTGAGATAATGCACGGTGGGGTGGGGTGGGGAGTTGCTGGCTTTCCCTGAATGAGAAAAAGAGGTGCCTGCATAGCATGTGAACTTTCCAAAAACTGTGCAACATTCTCATATATAGCTAAAGCTGAAAACCTTTTGCAAGTATCAACGATGAAAAATCCATGTAAAGGACACACTCTATTTTCTGCCTTTTCTTTTAGTGAAATATAGACCTTATTTGCATGACAAGGTCTGAAAGCACATTATTATCTGTAACATATTTTCTTTCTTGGGTGTCATCCCATCGATCTTGCAAATTTAGCACTTGTTCGGTAAGATGCATAATATTTGCAAATTTGAAATTTATTTTCTTCTCTTTCAATGCATGCTGTTTTAATCTCCACATTGTCTTTGCAAGAGGCAGATGGTTTGAGGCATGGAGGAAGTTGTTTGCTTTTCATACCAGCAGATATTCAACTCACATTTCCAATATAAAGGTAATTATGATTTGATATCTCTGGAAATTAAAATAAGGGAGGTGTAAATTTGCTAACCAACTGTGAAAGTTTTTTTACTTAATGTATATGTTGACCATGGGCCTGTGATGTAAATGTTACACACACAAACAAAACTGCAGAGATACTTGCAACCTTTCTGGGGCAAGCTACTGCTAATTAGACATTCGTTATATCATGCTTCCCATCCAACTCAAGTGTATCGAGTCCATCCAGCTAATTAAGCTCATGTTGGACTTACATGGGAACATATACTAATGCTAAGACTTGGTAACATGCGAAGTATATAATGAAGTTATTAAAAGTTGTAATACTGCACTGAGTTCTTGGAGAATGGTTTATGACATGGACCATTTGTTGCATATGAAATGAGGATATGGGTTTTTCTTGTTTAGGTCTCTTTGTACGTATGGCAGACATATTTCTCTATTGTAAAGTGTGTAAGATATAATTTATATGGAAATATAGTTCATCATAGTAATTATGTTTTGGATAGTTTAATTGGATTTAGAATCTACACAATCTTGTCAAATCTCTTCTGCTTTCTGTCAATTGTATTCGATACAATCTTGTTGTACCTCTCCTATTCTGCAAGTGGTTTACGAGTTCGACTGGTACCATCTTATTCTAGATGGTCTTTTAATGTCATTCCCCGATGTACATCATTAGCTATGTTCTGCAGTCGGTTATGTGGTCTCTCCTCAGCCTGCCTTTGTGTTGTTTACTATGTGTTCTGTGCTGTGTTACAGTTTATTAATGGCCAATGTGTCGTCTAACTTCTCTCTTGCCGGAATGTTCCTTGTATCTGTTGGATTCTTTGATATGCAAAACTTTCTTTTGACTAAAATCATTCATCTTTTCTGTTATTTAGCTAGATGACTGTGGGATTTAGATAGTTGGCATTTAACATCACAAGTTAAGTCTATGTTCTCTCTCTCTCTTTTTGGTACTTGAGTTCCTGCACCGTTAATTAGCTTCATTGAATTCTCATGACACTTCTGCAAATGTTACTGCAGTACAAAGCAAGCAGGTTATTGAGATCGTTCAGGACTTTTATAACTATTGGTTAAGCGTGCTCCAAAATCTAGTAGCAGGTCTTTTTGTAGGTACATCTTTGTTTAATCTACCTTCTTTTCGGCTTTCTTTCTTTTGCTTGCCTATTATGTTGTCTGGATTTGGTGCCAATTATTGTCATTAAGCCAGGTAGGTTCACTGGAAAGAGTCGTTCATAATTCACTAATTGTGTGCGTGTGTGAATGTTTGAGTACATTCGTGGGTGCGTGGGTGTGTGAACGGCATGCAAACTTGAATCTGTATCCCAAGTCCGTTGTGCTATACACCTTGGATAAAAGTGATAACATGGTTTCAGAATCGCCGTAAACCAAGAAGTAGATATGGCACTTGGTAAAAGCTTGTTTCTAGTTACTGCTGCTTTCAACCACAAACAAATTCACAAGCTAACATAACAAAATTGTACTACATCGAGTGACAAAAAGTCCTCATAATAAAATTAATCTTATTTCACAAGCCCATGTAAGGGATCACCCTTTAATTGCCGGTCCCAAGCCCAGATAAAGGAGGAGGGTTGTGTTAGGCTTCCGATAGCCTGCGTAAAACTTCGTCGGATTTTTATAACATAGATTACAAAAATGATGAGCATTGCTTTGGGGCGTCCCCGCCTAGCGACGTGCTGCAGAGCCCGAATGCAGTAAGAAGTAAGCAAGGGCTACTACATTTTCACCCAAATGTAGTGAATCAATTGCAGGGAGGGTTTCCACGTCATGGATGGGTGTGGGTAAAGAAGTTAGTCCCTCTACATTGCCGCCTGAATGTAGTGAATAATTTTCAGAGAGGGTCTCTGCATTTTGATTATGGACGGATGCGGTGGGGGGGGGGGGGTAAGGAAGCTAGTCTTAGATAATAAGATTCGTATTGGTTCTTGGAATATCGGAACATTATCCGGTAAGCTAATGGAGGTGGTAGATACTACGATTCGGAGAAAGATTCATATTCTATGTTTACAAGAGACAAAATGGGTTGGAGAAAAAGCAAAGGAGATAGAGGATACAAGTTTTAAATTATGGTACTCAGGTAAAGATAAGGCTCGAAACGGAGTTGGTATTATCATAAATAAAAATTTAAAGGATAGTGTAGTAGACATACAACAATATGGTGACCGAATCATGACGTTGAAATTAGTGTTCGGAGCAGAGGTTTTGAATATAGTTTGTGCTTACGCACCCCAAGTAAGACTAGAAGATAGTATAAAGACAACTTTTTGGGAAGAGTTAGATAAGGTGATTCAAAAGATTCCACAAAGGGAAATGATTTGTTTAGGAGGAGACTTAAATGAACATGTTGGTAAAGAGGCATTAGGATATCAAGGTATTCATGGAAACTTTGGTTTTGGGGATATAAATGAGGAAGGTAGGGAGATTTTAAATTTTGTTATGGCATTTGATTTCTTTATAGTCAATACAATCTTTAAAAACGAGATGAATATTTAATTACTTACAAGAGTGGCTTGTCACAAACACAAGTTGATTACTTTATTTATAGAAAAAAAGATAGAGCGTGTTTGTAAAGATTGCAAGGTAATTCGAGGAGAAAGCTTAACCACCCAACATCGACTTTTAGTTATGGATTTACAAATAAAAAAATGGACAAAGAAGAAAAGAGTACATTGAGTTATTCAGACTAAATGGTGGAACTTCAAAAGCGAGAAAGAAGATATATTTAAACAGAAAGTCCTTCAAGGAGATGTTTGGAATTATGTTGGTACACCCTGTGATATGTGGAACAATATGGCTATACATATTAGGAAAGTGGCGAAAGATGTGTTAGGTGTATCTAAGGGAGGTGTACCGGCACAAAAAGAAGCTTAGTACAAAATAAAATCAAGGCAAAGAGGGCATGTTACAAATTACATTATGCCAAGAAAACTAGTGAAACTTTAGAAGCTTATAAGAAATCAAAGAAGGAAGCGAAAAAGGCCGTTAGTAAAGCAAAAGCTAAGATTTGGGAGGACTTATATAAAAAACTCAACTCAAAAGAGGGTGAAAGAGATATTTTTAGGGTAGCTAGGGCTAGAGATAAGAAAACTAAAGATCTTAATTATGTTAGATGCATAAAAGACGAGGATGAAAAAATTCTAGTGGCAAATGATGATATAAGAAATAGATGGAAAAACTATTTTTATAATCTTTTTAATGAAAATAAAGATGTTAGTATTAGTTTAGGAGATTTAGCTAAGTCAGAAAAGTATATAAACCAGTGTTGTCTGACGCGTATCGTATCGTGTATCGCTGGGCTCCACGATACGGGCGTATCGTATCGTATCGTATCGTATCGTATCGTATCGTATCGTATCGTATCGTACTTTAATATTAAAATAATGTAAAAATAATTAAAAATTAATAAAAAATCGAAAAAAATCGAAAAAAATCAAGAAAAAATCAGGAAAAATCTGATAATTGCTTTAAATTCATATAATGTAAGTTTAGTACAGATTGAGCATTCAACATTGAACAATTGCATCCAAATTTATATATTTTGAATCCAAAAAATAAAATACAGACATAGTTTACACTTTACACTTTACAGTACACTACAGTTACATATAATGTTACATTTTACAAATTGTAATCAGGATCATCAACTAAATAATCTTCATCTTCTCCTTGTTGCAGATCCTCATCATCATCAGCCACGCCCACACCTTCTTCTTCAAAATCAAATTCTTCATCTCCATAATGTTGTTGCGCTCCTTCCAAATTAATCCAGGCAACGTCTTCTTCTGTTAGGAGGGCATTTTCTTCAGTGTCTTCCATAACCCAATCTTCTAATATATCAAAATTATCCAAACTTATTGGATCGAACTGACTTTCTTCTCTATTTACTTTTTTTAATTGCCTACGACACAAACAAAGATAAACAATTAGTAAGTAATATTAACAATTGAAAACTGAAGTTAAATAATATCGAATTGAAAATTTGAAAGTAATACAACATTACCTTTCACGAAGGCGCATGTTACAACGAATATAAACCAAATCATTAAGCCTTTTGTGTTCCAACCTGTTGCGCTTTTTTGTATGGATGTGTTCAAAAACACTCCAATTTCTTTCACAACCTGTTGCACTACAGGTTTGGCTTAAGACTCTAACTGCAAAATCTCTAAGGTTTGGACAATCACTTCCAAACCTATTCCACCAAACATCTGTAAAAAAAAATATAAACATTAGAGACATAATAATCCACAGTAATGTAAGATGCAACTTAAATATGAAAATAAACAATGTACCTGGACGCATCGTAGAGCGGTTGCGAATTGCAACAGGCAAACCCATCAAGTGAAGAGCATTATCATATATCTCCATCTCTCGATGTATCGCATCTACTATGCTCTCATCAGGGACTAATCTGTCGATGCATTCAATGATTCCTCGATTAACCTCACCGTCCCTTTTGAAGGTTGCTGAGTACCTCAATGATGGGTTTAGATAGTAGGCTGCTGCATGAATAGGCTGATGCAATTGTTTATTCCATCTACTATCAATTATTTTCCACACGGGCACATAATCTCTTTTTTTTCCATTAAAGTTATTTCTGATTGCTTCTTTTGCCCTGTCCATGGATTCATAAAGGTAGCCCATAGATGGTTTCTCCTCGCTGTCAGCCAATCTCAAAACTTTCACTAAAGGACAAGTAATTTTCAATATTCTGATACATGCATTCCAAAATGAACTTCTAAAAACCGTTTCTGCAATCTCATTTAACTTTCTGTTCCTTCTGTTTTGTGGCAACTCTGCAAATTGTTGCCACTCATCTGAGGAGAACATTCTCTTTAAAGCTTGCTTCTGTCTCAAAATACTCTGTACAGATAAGAAGTTTGTTGCAAACCGAGTTGCAGCTGTGCGAAGAAGCTCTGCACCTTCTGTGTATCTCCTCATCATACATAAAACAAATGCATGGTTGTAAATAAATTTTGTAATATCTTGGCAACACTCAGTTGCTGCCTTTATTTCATCCATCTCACCGATGTCCTCGAGGATGAGATCTAAACAATGGGCTGCACATGGTGTCCAGTAGAAAGTCCCATAAATATCAGCTAACTCCTTTCCGGCTGCTTTGTAGTTAGCTGCATTATCTGTAATCAATTGAACTACATTTTCTAGCCCAACCTCTTGTATAACCTTATCAAATTCCTCTCGTAGGATCTCTGCAGTGTGCCTCTCCTCTGACATATCTAGAGATCTCAAAAATATGAGTCCTTTAGGACAATATACAAGAAAGTTTAGCAATGTCCTTCCTCGCCTATCGGTCCATCCATCTGCCATGATAGTGCATCCTGTTTCCTTCCACGATTGTCTCAAAGTCGAACAGTATTGCTGCACTTCAATCACGGTCTGATCTAATATCTTCCCTCTCAACTTCTGATAAGAGGGCATCCTGTATCCTGGACCAATGTTAGCAATTGCATCTGCCATTGCTTGAAAATGAAAACTGTTTGCTGCATTAAATGGAATGCATGTATCATAAAACCATCTGCCCACTGCAAGGTCTGCTTGATCGTGCAGTTGTTCTGAAGCCATAGCAGCACGAATTCCTGGCTGAGCACCAGGTGTAGTGGAAGGAGGAAAGAACGAATGTATGCTAGAAGAAGAAGCTCTTCCTCTACTCCTTCCTGAACTTCCTCTTCTGCCACCTCCAAAGTCTTCAGATGCAACCCTCTTTCCTCTGCTAGGTGCTCGCGAACTGCTACTACCAATATCTGTTCTAGCATCTGAAGGCAAACTATCAGTGAATCCAACTCCAGTGGCAGTAGCATCATCAGCTTCTTCACACATCTGAAAATCATCCTTTTGTTGTCTCCTTTCCTGTATGCTCTCAATCATCTGCAAGCATTGCCATTTAATACCTTCTGGCACACTTCTAACTCTGCCTGTGCATGGAGCAACTTCTTTCCTGGTTCCTGCTAGGTGGTGTTTCAACCTTGAAATTCCACCACTAACCACCTTTTCACAAAATAAACATCTGATTTTTAACCTTGAACCCTCAACTGGTATACCCCACTGCCATGCCAGATCATCAGACTTTGAATGAGAGTCTCTACCACCCCTTCCTGCCATCTCAATGGAGTACTTTAATTCAAACAAAAACCTGAAAATAAAAGCACTTCGTAAATCCCCCAATCTTCAAATAACACTCAAATCGAGTGTCTCCCACTTCATGAATGCAATAAAAATCGTATACACACACTTAATAACTTCATATTTTGTCATTCAAAAAAAAAAACCGAAATAACACAAAAAACAATAAATATAAAGGAAAAAAAGGAAAAAAACATTAAAAATATACCTAAATCCGAGTTTGGAGGCTTGGACGGACACCGTAGGGCATGATTTTAGAGCTTTGAACACCAAGGAGGCAAAAACCGACTCTTAGGGAGCTTGAAGAACTCAAAAAGAGAGAGGAAACCCGCGAAAAATCGCGGGTTTCCCTCGGCCCGGGACCCTTTATAAGGGTCCCAGGGCGTATCGCCCGTATCGTACGATACGGGCGATACGCACCGTATCGTGCGATACGGGCCGTATCGCACGATACGGTGCGATACGCCCGCACCTGCGATACGGGGGCCCGTATCGTATCGTGGTGGCCCACGATACGATACGTATCGCACCGTATCATACGATACGGTGCGATACGGACAACACTGATATAAACCACAATTTCTACCGACGTATTCAAAAGAATGAAGTCAAAGAGGCTCTTAAACATATGATGGGTGGTAAATCGGTAGGACCAGATAATATTCCTATAGAAGTTTGGAAAATACTAGGAGAAATAGGAATCACTTGGCTCACAAGACTATTTAATGAAATATGGAAAAACCAAAAGATGCTCGAGGAATGGAGAGCAAGTACACTTATACCCATATATAAGAACTAGGGAGACATTCAAAATTGTGGGAATTATCGAGGTATCAAGTTAATGAGTCATACTATGAAATTATGGGAAAGAATTATCGAATGTAGGTTAAGGCAAGTATCAAGTACAACAGAGAACCAATTTGGATTCATGCCAGGCAGATCTACTAGTGAAGCGACTCACCTTTTGAGACGTCTTATGGAACATTTTAGAGCAAAAAAGAAAGACCTTCACATGATATTTATTGATCTAGAAAAAGCTTATGATAGGGTACCGAGGGAGGTTCTTTGGAGAACTTTGGAAAAAAGAGGTATCCCATTGACATATATTAACCTTATAAGAGACATGTATGATGTGCAAAAACATGTGCGAGGACTCATGAAGGAACGACAAACTTCTTTGAAGTGAATATTGGGTTACATCAAGGATCAACTTTAAGTCCATACTTATTTATAATGGTGATGGATGAATTAACAAAACATATTCAAGATGAAGTACCTTGGTGTATGTTATTTGCTGATGACATTGTATTAGTGGAGGAGTCTAAGGAAAAAGTTAATAGGAAATTAGAACTATGGAGAGAAACATTAGAAAGCAAAGGCCTCCGACTTAGTAGAACAAAGATAAAATATATGGAATGTAAGTTTGATCATTTGGTTACTTTAGAGGACATGAAAATTAAAATTGACACATATTGCATTCCCCAAAAGGAAAGTTTTAAATACCTAGGGTCAATTTTTTCGAGTGATGGAAGAATTGATGGAGATGTTACACATAAAATTAATGCTGGTTGGTTAAAATGGAGAGGAGCATCAGGTATTCTTTGTGATAAGAAGATACCATTAAAGTTAAAAGATTAATATTATAGAGCAGCAATTAGGCCTACCATGTTTTATGGTTCTGAGTGTTAGTTAATCATCAACATGTACTAAAGATGTCTGTGACAGAAATGAAGATGTTGAGATGGATGAGTGGTCATACAAGAAAAGACCGTATACATAATGAGGTTATTATAAACAAATTAGGAGTGGCACCAATAGAGGATAAAATGAGAGAACATCGTTTAAGATGGTTTGGACATACAGAAAGAAGATCAAAAGAAGAACCTGTAAGAAGGTTAGAAAAACTAAAATTGGAAAGTATTAAAAGAGGTAGAGGACGACCACAAAAGTGTTGGAAAGAAACAATAAAGAATGATCTAGCTTATTGTGAGTTAACTGCTAACATGGCACACGATAGGGATATGTAGAAACAAAGAATCCTTGTAGCCGACCCCGTCTAGTATGGGAAAAGGCTTAGTTGTTGTTGTTGTTGGTTGTAAATAACTGAAACACCTCCTATCTTATATTAAAGTTTTTGCTAAATCCTTTATCTAAAAATTTCTTTTTTTGATAGGTTCTAGATATTTCTGTAAGCATTCACTTACATATTTGTTTTCTATAATCATTCTGAATGAAATGTGAATTGAGGCTGTATATCATAATGCAACTGAATCTTTCAGCATTTGTCCTACCGCCAACTGTAGGAACGATAAGTTTGGTGTCTTGACTCTTAACGATTTGTCTCTAATGCCCTTGCCTTTGGCATCTTACGTTGTTAATATGGATGATATCTGGGTGCCCCATTATTGGTGTTTCCTGATCACTCGCGGCTCACCCCAAATCAGATGGCAGTGTCCATGCATGACAACTTTCAGCTACTCCATTGTCTCCTCAGGTTCTTTTGAAAAGTATTCCTTTCCTTTGAAATTGAGGATTAAATCTAAAACATCTGTCTGCGAACCTGCATATGCTTAGTTGTGATCATTGTGAAAAATACGATGCTCCATGATACCTAACTTAGCTATTTGGAAACTTAAAATGATACAAACACTGAAACTGTTTTCAGGACTGTATTGCATGCGTTTGATGGTTAGAATCTGACATATTGTACAATTTACAGCAATGTAATATGACTTAGTAAACCTTTGTTCAATTGTTAATTTGTTATTGTCCTGACTTCTTGTATTTTATGGCTAAATGGGGCTCATGCCAGAATGCGCCAAATTATTCAGGATCAGGTCAGTTGGATCCAACTTATGATTTTGTTAGGTAATCAATTATGCATTCTGTGGAGTCAAACTAAAGTCAGTAGGTTCCCATGGAGTCAAACATATGTACATTTTCAGCAGTGGCACTTGTGAAGTTTTAAGGTACCTTATGTTTTGTGGTGGCATTGGCATTCATTATACATATCATAACTAAATTGACCCATCTATAATAATGTCTTTTGACATCGAACCCACTCAGTGTGGAGCACATGATGTCAACAGAAAAAAAGGTTTCGACTTTCTTTAATTTGTTCCACTATCAAATTATTTGCTTCATTTCAACTCTAAAGTATCTCTTCTTTTACTCTTAGCTGGCCTAGGAGTTAAAGTGTCTGAGTAGTTGATGAGGCAAAAATTTCTAAATTAGCTTGTTTGAGAGGATGATCGGCTACACTGGGCTAAAACACGAAGTATGTAAGAGGCATTAGTGGTAAATTTTCGTAATGAGCTAAAGCCTGAAAGAGAAATGCCATATAGAGGTAGGTCCATGATTCATGACTTCTTAGTAATGCTGGCTTATGAGGAATAAGCATAAGCTATCTCCGTGCTAATCGCCAAGTTGTAAGATAAGCAACCATGTAGTATTGGATGACATCAGTGCGCTTTCCCTGGAAAACATCAACGTTAAAAGGATTTCCCCTAGACCATTCGATTACATCAAACTTGATGGATGTTTTGTCATCAATTCTTGTTTGAATAAATGAACAAAATGAAAAAGAGAAGGTAGAATAATTGTGTGAAGAGGAATGCTTGCTCATCTTATGGAGATTACAATTAATTGGCGCCACAATATCAAGGATATTGCATCTCCAGATTCAGCTAAAGAAATATTGGGTACAAAGGGATTCTGAAGGAATATGAGGTAATGGGAGAAGAAACCTCTATCTAGATAATCTATCTGCCAGTAATTAGAGTACCGAGCTCCATGTATGAAATGTGTTTTCTTGAGTTCACATGTTTGGATTGTTCAAGATACCCATAAGAAAGTGGGATAAAACAAATATTCTTGATTTCTTGTGGATGTACACTATGTTACAAGGTTGTGAAGACTGATATACTCGGGTTAGGATTCCTTTAGGCTCTTGCGGAGGAGAGCTAATTCATCAATGAACTAGGTGTATTGCATTTTGATTTTTGTAATGTATTAAAATTCATTGGTTTTTATGTTTATTGCAATTTGCAATGTGTTTCAATGTTTTCACATTAACCACAATCATGCGTTATTCTTGATGATTATTGTAAGTTTTTTTAAACTGATTTTGTATATTAAAACAATAAAGTGACACATGATCAGACTCTATGGAAACAAGGAATCCATGTAGCCGACCTCATCTAGTATGGGAAAAGGCTTAGTTGTTGTTTTGATTTTGTATATTAGTCTCCTCTTCAGTCAGCTAGTTCTGTCATTTATCAAGAAAAAAGAATTCAACTTGTTTGTACTTAAGACTATGAGAAGCTTTCTTGGGCCTTGGGACCTAGGAATCAATAGTATAAATATCATCAGTATCTGAATCTTAAGCACTCATTGATCGGCGCATATCTGCCTCACAGTGTAGGATAACGTAGGTTTTCTGAAAGTTTTTGTGCAACTCTGGGTTCAACATCATCTTACAAACTTTTGTTAGAACAAAGTGACATGGGAAACAAGAATGTGATACGATTACCACACTGTTTTCACTATTTCCTCCCCCAAAATTTTCATACTGCATTTGAATTGCAGTTGTGAACATCAGTGTGTTATCAATACTGTGAAGAGGGCGCCTGAATTTTGCATTCAAACTGAACTGAGTTACTAATAAAGCAACACGAATCAAGATGTTAATTTGCTGGTCTTCTCTTAAAGATTTGAAACTTAATTATAGTTTGGATTATTAAGAAGCTTTTAATGCATTTTTGTAGCTTTTCTTTTAATGGTTGGATGTTTCTAGCCACCGGAAGACAACTCCAGTGCTTTTTAAGCTGCTGTTGTGTTGTAATACTTTTGAATGGTACAACTTGTAGCCTTCATACTTTGGCTCTGTTAAGTGCAATCTGACTGGATCATCAATGGAAGGACAAATCTCCAATTGGCTTCCATGTCAATGTTATTATTGAGTCAATGCACTGGTAACGCATTGTAAACAGTTTGTCTCTTCAAAGACAGGAAAGGCTAGAGGTAGGCCCCCTTTATTGCATTATGTACAGAAACGGTGTGCGTAAAATATGAAGTTTAAATGTACATATTAGGTTCGATAAGAAATACGTATTAGATGCTGCATTCAGTGGTACCATCCACTTGTGTTTTCTCCTAGGTCTAACCAAAGTATGAATAAGCAATTAGTTAGAATATTATGTGATGATAGGGGTGGAAATCTCGTGTTTCAGGTCATACAACAACAACTAAGCCTTTTCCCATACTAGACGGGGTCGGCTACATGGATTCTTTGTTTCCACAGATCCCTATCGTGTGTCATGTTAGCAGTTAACTCCCAATAAGCTAGATCATTCTTTATTGTTTCTTTCCAACACTTTTGTGGTCGTCCTCTACCTCTTTTAATACTTTCCAAATTTAGTTTTTCTAACCTTCTTAAAGGTTCTTCTTTTGATCTTCTTGCTATATGTCCAAACCATCTTAAACGATGTTCTCTCATTTTATCCTCTATTGGTGCCACTCCTAATTTGATTCTAATAACCTCATTATGTATATGGTCTTTTCTTGTATGACCACTCATCCATCTCAACATCTTCATTTCTGTCACAGACATCTTTTGTACATGTTGATGATTAATTGCCCAACACTCATAACCATAAAACATGGCAGGCCTAATTGCTGCTCTATAATATTTACCTTTTAATTTTAATGGTATCTTCTTATCACAAAGAAAACCCGATGCTCCTCTCCATTTTAACCAACCAGCATTAATTCTATGTGTAACATCTCCATCAATTCTTCCATCACTTTGAAAAATTGGGTGTGTACCCGAACACCACCAATATTTTTGCACACGATTGGGTAGGTGACGATGGCCTCTTTGGGTTGTCAAGGTGTTGGGCTTAGGCATATTGCCGGTGGTTTTGTACTTCATGTTATATTTATGTGGTGTCATTTAGTGCTTCTATCAAAACAAAAATGAGTTGCACCAAGAGCGTAAGCTCAACGGCAGGGCGCTCTAGAACCGTTGCGGCTGGTGGGGAGTTTGACTTTTGGAGGGTTTGTGTGTTAGGCTCTGGCCTCTTCTTGTTACAAAATCAACAAGATTGATTTGAACATGATCTGATTATGGTTTTCATGTTCTCATACTGCGGGCCCTTAAACAAATTGAGTTCTCGTCCTTTCAGAGATATCCGATAAAACAAAGGCCGTTCTCTGTTGTACAAAGTTGTTGGTTGTGTGCTAGGTCTTAATGTTTGCATTTTTTTTTTGTGTGTAAGAGAGAGTATTGCGTTTTGGACATCTCAAGAACTGTTTAGATGTGATGATAATTTAGAGCTGCCAAATGCACTCGAGCTGCTTGTTTTTCTTTAACTTGTCTCAGGTAGATGGTGTTCAGTTTTCTTTGTTTTTTCGAAAGACTTTGAATAAATGAAGGGCCCACGGTTGGGGAATCTGAGGGAAATCTCTCTTTGTCTCTCTCTCTAGATAGTGAGTCGCTATGAGGACAAATATAAGTTGTTCGGTAGTGTTCTGTTTGGGTTCGCACAGAAAATGAGCTGGTTGGTGAATAACGATGGGTACTGGTTCTGCGCGTTTGCCACCCCCACCATGAAGTGACAAATACTCCGATCTTCGTTATTAGAGGGGAACGTTAATAATATGTTGGTTGTCAGGTTTCTAATAACTCAAACATATTTAACTACTCACTGGAGGATTTTATCTCATCAACCGGGGGCTGCTCAAACTGGAAGGGTCCTTGTGTGAATCGAGCTTACAGTGATAACTATTCACTTGGATTGTCAAATGGAATGCAGATGGCGCCTATTAACTGAAGTTGTAAAATGAACCCAAGCCCCTTTCTTTTCACCATATTTGGCCATCAGCATTGAGGGCCGCTCACATCCTCCCATCCCCGTCCCGTCCCTTTCCCCGTCTCTCAGGTTGCCAGCCACCGTTTTCTCTCTCCTCCACCCCCTGCCGGTCTGCATGTATGTGTGTCTTTCCATTGGAACTTTTCATGCCATAGTGTATCTTAGTTTGTGTGATTTCTCTCTAACTCTCATGGTTCTTGTGAGAAAGATTTATATTATCGAGTATTCTATCTGTAGAAAATAGATGATGCTGATTTCAGGAGAGAGAGAGAGATGGTAACCACACGGTGGCTGAAAATGGTGATAGAGATAAGCCACTGGAGTGAGGGGGGAAGGACAAAAGAGCATTTTACATCATGTTTTCATTCGATGCAAGCCATAAACAAGTGTCTGTTTGATTCATGGCGTTTGCTCTTTGTACTAGAACTGTAGGCTTAGACATATTTGAGCTTATAATCATGGTTTTGTGTTTGATCTGACGTTCTTGAGTTTTATGTAAAGCTCTGGAGTCTAGTTTTTGTATTCTACCCCTCCCTGTGTGTGTGTCAAGCTTTTTTTTGAAATTAGACCTACGAAATCACGGTTTCACGCTAGCGATGGGTTCTGCCAAATGCACAACAGAGCTTGACAATGTGAGTGCCGAGAATCAAGATTTAATTCCTTTAAAACCTTTTATCTAACACAGGGCATTCCTATTTGAACTTCCCTTCAACAACAACTGGGTTCGATCCAAAAACAAATATTTAAATTTGAAGCATTGCTCCACATCCGTCACATTGTCCCAATTTGACCGCATCATTTACCCGTAAACTACAAGCAAATCACTTTGGATTGGCCATTGAAGTTTGTTATCCAACCTATTACGCACAGCTAGTTCGACTCGATTACATGCTATTGTAGTAGAATGCGTTGGCAAGTGGACACGGTAGGCCCGGTACGAGTCGTAATGAAGTGTCCGGGTGACAGACATCTGAGGAAAATGCAAGGTCGGAAGGGTCATATTTCTTGCACGCGCTATCCAGTGTGATGCTTTTGAAACTTCAGAGTTTTCTCTCGGAGCTACCCGCGAACAGCGAACTAACTGTGAGCTCTTATCCTTACTTTCTTTTCCTTCTTCAAGAAGGCGTCCCTGTCGTCTCCTTCCTCCCCTAACCTTTGTAGCAATCGCGTTACTAAGGGGGCGTCCTTCTCCTTCGCCAATTTCCGTCTTCATGTCGCCGGAACCCGTCGTCTCTTTGGAGGATTCCGGCTATGTGCGAGCAGGGGGTCGTCCGATGAATACCCCATCGACGACGACGAGTACTTGGAGAAATTCAAGCCCAGGAGCAAGGAGGCGGAGGATGAGGCTAGGCGGCGAAACTGGATTGAGCGGGGATGGGCTCCGTGGGAGGAGATCCTCTCGTCGGAGGCGGATTTCGCGAGGAAGAGTCTCAACGGGCGGAGGCGTTCGAGGCGTTCCGGATGCTGAGCCCGAAGTACAGGAGGAAGAGCATGGAGGAGATGGGGCTTTTCGAGGATGAATGGCTGAAGAAGCAGTTTGAGATCAAGGGAGAGATACCGGAGCCGTTGAAGACGCACTGGAACGGGCTACTGGTTCTTCTTAAGATCCCGCCGAGAGATTGGCCACCGCCAGGGTGGAGAGTGGACAAGAGGGAGCTCTTGTTCATAAGGGAGGCGCATAAATTGCAGTCCGCGAGGATCGACCCGAATAATGTGGAGGCGTCGATTGATGCGCAGGAGGCAAGCTTTGCTCGGTACGATATGTTCTTGAAGCAGTACAAGATGTGGGTTGAGGTGAACAGGGAGAGGTTGGAGGACGAGTCCTGTGAGGTTTGACATGTATCAGATTTCCTCTCTTTCTTACGTTTGATTTTCTTTCTGTTTGTGTCTTTGTAATTGAATCGATTGCGATGATGACTGTGCTTGGATTTGATGAATAGTAGTAATTGGCGCTAGGTGATGACAGGTATAGTGAGCGCAGCTGCGTAATAATAGTCTTTACGATGTGAAAGAGAAATGCTCTACATCAAATCTACATCTTTATGAAAATATGCTTCATTTGAGCTTGTGAGGTCGATGGTTCCGACATGTGATAGTTATGGGTGTGACAAAGTGATGGAACTTCTTATCTTCTAGTTCATTTAATCTTTTTAGCACCTGAAACTATACAACAACAACAACAACTAAGCCTTTTCCCATACTAGATGGGTCAGCTACATGGATTCTTTGTTTTCTCCATATTCAAAATGCGGAGATCCTCTTTGAAAATTATTCACTATATTCGGGCGGCAATGTAGCGGGACTAACTTCTTTTTCCACACCCGTCCATGATATGGGAACCCTCTCTGCAATTGATTCACTACATTCTGGTAAAAATGTAGTGGCCCTTGCTTACTTATTACTGCATTCGGGGTCTGCATCACGTTGTTAGGCGGAAACGTCCTAAAGCAATGCTCATAATTTTTGTAATCCATGTTATAAAAATCCGACAAAGTTTTATGCTGGCTGTTGGAAGCCTAACACAACCCTCCTCCTTTATCCTGGCATGGGACCGACAATGCAAGGGTGATCCCTTAAGGCTAGTTGCATTATAAAGACAAGTCAGATGGTATTTTACCTTCTCCTTCCAATAGTATCCTATCAAAGAAATTTGGTGTAATTCACCATGGCTATTAGTGTGGTCTTGCTTCTGTTCCTTTGGTTAAAAAATGCAACGTAGAGAGATGGTAGCAAATGCCAATGTGAGACATCGTCCCACTGTGATTGGCCCTTGGCCTCCTCTTGATTTAAAAAGAAAAATGTAATACTTAGGCATCAAAATCTAATGCAACAGAGATTTGAATTCATTTCTCGTGTAGATTTTAAATGTCAAACACTAAAATTCGATTTAGATAAACTTTTTGCAGAAAATATACTGGTAAACAATATGGCGTAAGTGATCTATATGTAGAACCAATCCATTCCCAACAACCAAAATTTGAGTTGGATTATCATAGTCAGAAAAACAAACCGAAACCATGGCTAAAGCAAACGCAACAGGAATAAATGGTAGGCTTCTCGAGAGATTCCCTACTCCATGTGCCTGATCTGATTCCTTGAGATCCAGATTGAGTCATGACTAACCAACCTGACCCAATGAAGAAGACCTGAGTGGGTTCGATGCAGTTGACTCTACTTTTGAAACTGAACCCTTCCACAAGGAGTCAAAGACTCAGTGCTCTATTCCTTTCACTGAGCGGGGCTTTGCCTAGCCACTAGAAAATGGGTGTGCCCTATTATTACATTTAGGTGTTTGGCGAGGTCTCTTTGTAGCATCATGCAAACTTTTCAAGTCGAAAAAACCAAGGCTAACATCAATATGTAGTCGTCTTGATGTGTTTGGCATAACACACACATACATACACTGAGATGAAATTATTGAAAGAAAATATACAATAATGGGTTAATGCAGTTTTCCCTTCTTTTATCACGTCACCTGCAAAAACCTAAGGACATTTATTTCATATGGCTGTTAGCAACTCTGCACTGCATAATAAGATTCCTTCCTTGGCCTTCCCTCTCTCTCTCACACACAAAATAATATTTTTGTTGAATCATCATACCTTTCTATCTCCAGTTTAAAGCCCCACCAGCCCCTCCCGTTTCTCTCTGTTGCATGTCATTATCTCCTTAAAGTATCCAAAACGGAGTCACCTTTTACTTCTCACTACAATGGATCTCACGGTAAACTATCATCTTTCTCACTCTCCTTGGATCTCACAGTAAACTACCATCTTTCTCGTTCTCCTGATAACTTTGCACTTGCAGGCCATGGGAAGCACCAGACTCAGTCCTCTTAAGGATGGCAGCCTCAACTTCGGACGGACTAGCAAATGACGGAGGTGGTGGTGGTGGCCATTGATGTCTATGTATTTAAGTTATTAATATTCATTTAAGTTATTAATTGATTGACTCTATGTGTTTTTTATTAATTATTATCGTGTTTTATTTTAGATGAATGGTGGGTTCATTTTGGTGTAGATGTATCGAATTTGGCAAGGTTTGCTCAACATATATTGAGCCAAACATTTAGTTCGAGTGGATGCGAAAGGAATTTGAGCTTTTTTGAACGCATTCACAAAAAAAACGAAATAGACTAGAGCATGCTTGATTGCATGATTTGGTATACGTTGCTTATAACATGAAGTTAAGGCGAAGGTAATAATTATAAAATATATATATTGTTTGTCGATGCCTAGTTTTTGACTTATTTCTTAATCTTATTAATAATGAATGCTTGATGTGGTTATATTGCATTTGATATTCTTTATAATTTGAATATATTTTCTTTATAAGCAAATGAAAATGTATGCAAGAAGTGCAAGAAAGGTGCCATATTATTCGTTTAGTTACAAAAATATTGATATTCTTGATGATTGGGTCGAAGAGGAGGATCTGCCTATGATTTTAGAGGATGAAAACGTGATGACACTTTAAGCTGAAGCATAATTTTGAGTTGAAGATGATGAAAATGAAGGTGTTGGATGGGCATCATATTATGGAGGAAGAAGAGGAAGGAGATGATGATGATGATGGTGATAATGACTACGTTGATTATATTGCTTTTGTTGATTATGATTAACGTTGTGGATGATTGTAATTTGTTTTAACTTTTATTTATAACTTTGTAATGTTCTCATGATTGTAACTTGTACTTATAACTTTGTTGTTTATTAAGTTAAAACCCCTTCTGTATTCACTATTGAGTATTCTCTTCACGTTACCTAATAGCTAACGCCTAATGATATGGAATATGGATGCTTGTAGCCTTGTTTGTAACTTTATTAGGAGATGTTTTTGTTATAGTATGAATGCTTCTTCATTGTGTTATATATGTTTTGTTTATTAATTTTAATTTTTGTAATTTTTGATTTTTTTTAAAAAATTTAATACAAAAAATATTCCATATATCGTACGATACAATACGATACAGCCGTATAGGTGCCTAGTGCGATACGGGCACCGATACGGTTTTTACAATATTGCTCATAATCTATAATTTACATAAATATTGGTAAAGTCATGACCAGGTATCCCTATGTCCAATGGAGAATTTGTTAAATGTCTAAGCTATAGATCAGTGCATTAAGTCGTTATATTTTATGTATCATACGGATCTCTTTTATGTTTTACTTTATGTTGGTTCTGGAGTTGCTTGTTGGTGGCATGATAGATATTAACATGTCTTCACATTTATCTACTCGCGTGTTACTGATGCTCATAAGTATAGCTCGGATTCTCTAGGTGGGTGCCAATAAAGGGAAATGACTGGTATTGGATACGTCATCATATAAAAGTTGGCATGAATGTAATTGTTGAAATTCTGGTTAGTGGCACTGATAACCTTCTCATATGCTAGGACTTTTCTGATGATTTCTTTTTATATTTTTAATTTGAACATGATGGTTGTCCTGATGCTACTCTGCAGGCTAAATGAGATCCCTACCGGTATCGTTTCCCAATAGAGATGCGCTTTGTAAATCCTGATATTGATCATCTTATGTATGTAGATGGATTTCTCTCTCTCTCTCTCACATTATAATACACGTGTGCGTGTGTTTGAGTAGATGAATGGACTGAATAACTCATGTATGTCTCAACTTGTTGCTGCTCTGCTAAGCTCATGATGTGACTGTTATGAAATACAAAAGGACTGCTCTAGCCACTAGCAGAACAACGTGTGTTTGAGTAGATTCTTAACAGCTCATTACCATGTTGAGCCAAGTTTTTGTTTGAGGAGGGAGAGAGATTTCCTTAGGTTCTTTGATAGTCTCCTCCATGCTTCAACTTTGTTCTCTATACTGTTCTGTTTGATATTTGTTTTCATTTCTAGAACCATTTGTTCAATTGCTCACCATTGTCACTTAGTAACAAAGATAAGGCGTCTTCATTAAATGTTGAAGTTGAGGGAATTTATGCTGTTTCTTGAGAGAAAAGTGTTTTGAGGATCGACTGGATGCAGTTAAAGTCTATAATTGTGTATGACCAGTTTTGTTTTTTGTTTTTAAAGGTTCTTGAAAATGACATATTTGTAATATGCCTTATGGTGGATGTATTTAAGTCTCTTAGGGCCTCAACCCTAGAGGGCAGAATTAATAAGAGAGAGAGGAGTTGCTGGTACAACACAAGAGTCTTATCAACCTATGTTTCTTCTCTCCAATATTGCATATAATCAAGCATGATTATTGTATAATTAACATGGTATCAGAGCATTAATGACACAAAATAAGGGTTGCAACAGTTCATAACCGATTGGTATTGAGGTAAGCCAACGATTGATTTTTTGTCTTGTGATTAAGGGGTGGAATGAAGGAAACAACCAGGACATTGTGATTAAGGGAGAGATACAGAAAAATATAAAGAAATAAATGTCTATAACTAAGAGCATAGTAGTGATATGAATGGTGAATCTTTTTAAATAATCAATATCAAATTAGATGACAAGAATTACAGAGAATGAGCCACATTTATTGAGTTAGCAGTAAGATTAAGAGGACCAATATGTTGTGAAGAAAACTCTCTTTACGAAAAATGGGCA
The DNA here is from genome assembly GCA_036023115.1 of Brasenia schreberi. Taxonomy (NCBI): domain Eukaryota; kingdom Viridiplantae; phylum Streptophyta; class Magnoliopsida; order Nymphaeales; family Cabombaceae; genus Brasenia; species Brasenia schreberi. Next base: position 20,191,782 of record JAYKKT010000082.1, read on the forward strand.
AATGATGTTGCCCTAGTTAGCTCTTGGTTGACCCAATCAATGATTCCCTTCATTGGATGAAATTTGGAAGGTTATAGTAGAACCATATTCTAGAAAAAAAATATATCCAAAGAATATAAAATAATAGAAAAAATGAGAAGATGTAAACATGGAGATAAGACTATTGGAGAATACTATGGACAACTAAGGTGTCTATAGAATGAGCGACGTCTATTTGAAAAAAAGTGTATAATGTGTATGAAAAATAGAAATGCAAAAGCATAAAAGAAGAAAATGTTTGATTTCTTATGGGGCATCTCATCATAATATGATAATGTAAAAAGCAATATACTAAGCATATATTCACTATTAATCAGAGAAAAAGGCAGGAACCTTGAAAAATTATATTATAAGGCCAGTGACAAAACAACATTTGCCAACAGAGGAGTTCCACATAATGGAAGAGGTAAAGGATATCCTACCACAAGAGGACGAGGACGAGGTGCCTTCCAAGGAGATGAAAAAGACAAGCTAAAATACATTTATTGTAAGAAGAATATGATAGAATAATACTGGGATCTAGTCGGTAAACCTCTTCAATTTAAAAACAAAGCTTATGTTGTAGTAGGTACTTTAGAAAAAAAGACCGAAGAAGAGAAAAATTCAGCACTTACACTTGTCATGGAAAGGTTAGAGGAATAGAGATTTGATTCAACAACACGACAATCATATCTATGAACCATTAAACATTAGTTGTTGTTGCAATGTTAAGAAAAAAAACCTCCAACTCGGAATTTGGTAACATATGTTCTTCTGGGCGAATTTCGTAACATATGTTCTTCTTGGTTTCATGTTTGAAGGGCTTCAGATCATATGGTAGGAAGTAGTCAGGGTATATATGAATATGAAAAATTACGTATTAATGAACTTGTTCGATTGACAGATGATTCTTATATCCAGTAGTTGGGAAAGGAAAATTGAAATTAATATTTTTAAATATTATACTTGTGTTACATATGCCTGATATTACAGTAAATTTATTATCTTTTACTAAAAATTTGGTAACATATGTTCTTATGAGTTTCATGTTTGGATAATTGATTAAAGGGCTTCATATCATTTGGTAGGAAGTAGTAAAGGTATATATGAATATGAAAAACTACATATTAATGAATATGTTTGATTGATAGATGATTCTTATATCTCATTAGTTGGGAAAGGGAAGTTGAAATTAATGTTTTTAAATATTATACTTGTGTTACATATGTTTGATATTTCAGTAAATTTATTATCTTTTAGTTTTTTGGTGAGAAACTCAAGATCCTCACTAATCTTCCTATCCTCTCGTTGTGTGTTTCAAGACCCAAAGATGGGGAAAACTTTTGGACGTGGTAATCTCAAGAAGTGACTATATATTATGGAGGAAAAGTTTCACCCTATGTAAGTCCATGGTGTTATGGTTGATAGAAGGCTCAAAGATCTATCTTTGTGGCATAGTAGATTAGGACATTTACCTTTATCTAAGTTCAGAGTTGTCCTACCTGAAAAAAGTTAATCTTGAATGTGATGTTTAACAACGTGCTAAACATGTTAGAAATTCCTTTAATAAAAGTCATTCTAGAGCAGTGAAACCATTTGAAATAGTTCATTTTAATGTATGGGGTCTATGCTTTACTTTGGCTATTATTGGTCACCATTATTTTGTCATTTTTATTGATGATTAGTCAAGATTTACAATGATTTATTGGATGAAGTCAAAGAATGAGGGGGAATCTTTATTTTTTTTCATTTCATAAGTTTGTTGGAAATCAATTTCAAACTTGAGTAAAGATTATGAGGTCTTATAATGGGGTGAATTTATTTCCTTACTCTGAAGAATTATTTGATGAGTAAGGGAATTATTCACCAAATCACATGCATAAACTCCCCTCGATAAAATGCAGTGGCAGAAAAAAAGAACTGACATATTCTCGAAGTTGCAAGAACTTTGGCCTTGAGATCTTATGCACTTAAATACTTATGGGGGAATCAGTTCTTACAACAATATACTTGATTAATAGAGCCCATGTGATGTCTTAGATGGTAAATCTCTCTTTATAATGCTTTATCCTATTAACAAAATCTTAATGTTCAACCTAGGGTATTTGGATGTGTTTGTTATTTGCATATTCACTTTCAGCTGAGAGATAAACTTGATCCAGATCTATTAAGTGTGTATTTGGTTATCTCATTTCAGAAAAGATATCATTGTTATGATCCATGTAATAAGAAATTTTATAGTACTATGGATGCATCTTTTCATGAATCTAGTTCTACTATGCGATGGAGGGAGGAATAAAAGGACCGTTAAAGAACCCTTACCAGTCATGCTAGTAATTTCAAACTATGAGAATGAAATAGACATTAAAGATCACGTGAGGAGTGCTGAGATAAGCAAAAAGCCAAAAACATAGATAAAAAAGTATGTCCGAGGTGAGAAAAGAATAATTCTTTCGAGACTGATATATAAGAGGAGTATGATTTGAATATGCCTATTATATTACAGAAAGGTAAGAGAACATTACATGTCCTATCGGTAAGTATATTTCTCTTGAGAATACATCCTCTAGTTATAAATCCTTTGCTGCAAATATGGATTTTATTTATGTTCTAAATAATTTTGAGGATGCTAATAAATATGTTGAGTGACAGCTAGTTATGAAACAAGAACTTAGGCCTTGGAAATGAATCAAACGTGAGATATGGTGAACTTATCACCAAGAAGAAACATAATGGGTTGTAATGGGTTTACACCATTAAAGTAAAAGCAGATGGAAGCATAAAAAAAATAAAGCGAGACTAGTAGCAAAGGGGTACAACCATGTCTATGGCTTGGACTACAATGAAACCTTTACACTAGTAGCAAAACTTACTATCGTTCGGGAGCTTATTAGTATGACAACTAATAAAGATTGGAAACTCTAGCAGTTAGATGTTAAAAATACTTTTTTGTAGAGAAACCTAACAGAGGAGATATATATGGAGTTACCTTCAAGATTGAGAAACAAGCAGGGAAGAGAGGTGTGTAAGTTGAAGAAAACTATAGGATTAAAACGATCCCTTAGGGCCTGGTTTGAGAGATTCAATAAGGGGGTTATAAGCCTTGGTTATTCCCATAGTGCAAATGATCATACACGGTTTATAAAGCATGGTAAAGGAATCATAATCCTCATAGTATATGTTGATGACATTATAATTACATGTGATGATGTCGAGTAAATTGAAGAGCTAAAGAAACAATTGTGTATTAGAAAGCATAAAATAAACAGAAATTACTTAATCAAAATAATTAAATAAGATGATTGGTGCTGTTGACAGGCTTAATGTTGTCGGCACCTGCTCTTTCTTATTATTTGTCTTCATGAAAAACCAATTATTGCAGATAGAGTATTCACCCTTTAAATAACATTGTACAAAAAGACTAATTTACCTAATTGCTATTAATGAGACTTATTTAAAGCTACATTTAAAAATATATTTAATTAAAATAAGAAAAGATAGACTTAATAGACTTTAAATATCATCCATTTCCAGAAGCTTTAGCACCCCCCCCAAGTTGGGTGAAGGATAGATGTTACGTCCAACTTGCTGCACAATTTGATTAGCAAATTTCTGTTAAGAGCCTTAGTTAACATGTTTGCACATTGATTATCTGACTTCACATGTTCAAACTGAAATTCCTTAGTCGGTATGCAATCATGTATGAAGTGACAATCAATTTTAATGTGTTTCGTTCTTTCATGATACACATGATTAGAAGCTATTTCTATTGCTGCTTTACTGTCACAAAATATATGAATAGAATTATCCAAAAATAAACCAATTTCTATCTGCATAGAGCGTAACCATTTTCCTTTACATATTCCTTATGCAATTGCTCTATATTTTGCTTGAACTGTTGACCTTGTTACAACATATTGTTTTTTACTTTTTCATGACATTATGTTACCTCCAACAAGTGTTATATATCCTGTAGTTGATTTTCTGTCTTTTATAAAACCTTCCCAATCAACATCTTTATACACTTCAATTTTTGTGTGACCATTAGCTCTGTATATTATTCCATGTCCAGGAGTTGCTTTCAAGTATCTTAGTAAAAACTGCATCCATATGGTACTTAGAAGGTACTTGCATGAACCGATTTACAATGCTCACTGCATATGCTATGTTTGAGCGTGTAATAGTTAAATATATTAATTTTCCGACTAGTTGTAGATATCTGGTTACGCCCACTTTATCCGCTCCATCCTCTAATTGTAGCTTATGATTAATATCCATGGGTGCATGAATAGGTTTACAACTTTCCATCTTGACTTCCCGCAATCATTCCAAGGTATATTTTCTTTGATTTAAGCAAATGTTTGTACCTGAGTAAACTACTTCAATGCCCAAGAAATAATGTAGTTTTTCAAGGTCCTTGATATTAAATAGCCGATGTAGATCCTGCTTTAGCCTTTGAATTTCCTCAAAATCATCTCCTGTTATAATAATGTCATCAACATATACAAGTAACAATGTCAACTTTTCTCCTCTTTTAAAGAACAATGTGTGATCAATCACACTTTTTTTATAACCAAGCATATAATACTATTACTAAATTTCTCAAATAAGGCTCTAGGAGACTGTTTTAATCCATAAATCTTTCTTTAATTTACAAACTTTGTTTTCAGGATTTGAATAACCAGGTGGTAATTTCATGTAGACTTCTTCTTTGAGCTCCTCCTACAAGAATGCATTCTTCACATCAAGTTGCCACAAAGTTCAACCTCTCTGAGTTGCGATACTAATAATGACCCGTATAGAAGTGAGTTTTGCTACTAATATAAAAGTTTCCTAATAGTCAATTCCATAAGATTGACTATACCCTCGAGCCACTAATCTTGTTTTGTATCTCTCCAATATGCCATCTGTTCTGAATTTTATAGTATACACCTACTTACAACCTACCACCTTTCTACATGGTGGTAGATCACTAACCTTTCATGTCTGATTCTTTTTAAGTGCTTGAAGTTCAGATTTCATGGCTTCGACCCAATGTTCCTATTATGATGCTTCATAAAAATTTTTAAGAACTTGATATAAATCAACATTTAATACAAAATTATGATAGTTGAATGCTAACTGATCATGTGATAAATTGTAAAATTGGGTACTTACCACACTGTATTTTTCCTTTTCGAATGGCTACTGGAATATTTAAATCATCGCTACTTTCTTCTTCCTTATTTTTAGTTGGAGCGGAGGAAGGATCTCTATTCTTTTGCTATATTCCTTTGCGTTGAATATGCATCTTCAGCTGCAGTCCAAATTTCTGTAACTGAATTCATATACATAAATGTCTCACTAATACAAGGATTCATCGATTGAAGGAGCCACAAACTTACCAAGGCATTATCCTTGGACCACTTCTGAAACTCTGCACCGTCTTCTTCTGGTTTTGACTGATTTTGTTTGATAATAGATATTTTTCCTCCAGAACGTAAGACAAGTTCAATCGATCTTGCCCATTCCCTATAATTTTTTCATTCTAGCCGAATATTTGTAATTTTAAATAGTTTCAATTTTTTATCATTACCATATGTGACTGATTGCAATTCCTCTTTCATCCTTCTTTCCATAGATTGAATGTGTTAAGATGTTCTGAACATAAGTTGACAGGAATTAGGTATTATCCTTGAGTAGTTAATCTCAACCCTTCTTGCTGCTATCGTGATCGTGCCGTTTAATCATATGCTATACTGGCAAAGAACCTTCATGATGTTTCCGTCAAGCATATCTTCTCCTTATTATGAATCATAATGACATTACTTGATTTTGTATATAATTGTAACTATATATATATATATATATATATGCAGGTTCTATTCCAACAATTTGTATTCCAGCAAGATTTTTTAATATCACAATATTCTGTTGTTGGTCATCAATACTATAAGAAGACTGAAACATAATCGATACTTATAAGACTGTTTAAGACCACCAGCAAGATTCTTTGATATCACGATGTTTATTGATCAACAATAATACAAGAAGACAGAAACATAATCGATACTTATTAGACTGTACCCAGACCATCAGATGTTGGATACCATGCAGTTATGTACGGAGTCACTCCAGAGACATCGACTTGTCAACTTGCATAGATTGTTGATGATGATTTATATGTTCTGTATAGAGTCACTTTAGAGACCTATGTTATCAATAGTGGTTAGCGTGTTGTTAGCGGCTGACCTTGATATAGCGGTAGCGGGGATATAGCGGTACACTTTTATTTATAATTAAAAAAGTATATATATATATAATGGGTTCTCTAATTTCTAAGAAAAATCAAGAAATACAACAACTTCTTTCATAAATATGAATCAAACTAAATAAACAAATTCTACTTTTAACTTGTAAAGAAGTTTATTTATCTTTCATGTGTCGAAATCTCAAAAGAGTTATGAACATGGTATATATGGGAAGAACTCACTCAACATAAACTTGTCACATCAAGCATAAATTCCAAGAGTGGCAGGAAGAATTGATTATGCTAAATTCAATATGTGAAATTAACGCAAGCAGCTCAATATGCTATGCTGTTTACAATTACCACAGACAGACTCACCTCATAAATAGAAAGAACGCCCTTTTGTGTGCCATCTCCACCAATTATATAAACCTCGATAGGAAACAATCCTTAGGTTTATATGAGAAATGCTACTACTAAAGAAAAACAAAACCCTAACAAGCACTACAATAGGTGTTGTCATGGGATTGGCTACATAAACTCTAAACTCATATTCGGATTGTTCTTGGGGGCATTTAAATATAAAAAAGATAAGAGTTCCAAACTTTACTTTACGCACCTGGTTAGTACCCCTGTCCACAATGCTATCAACTATCCTTTTGGTAATCTGCCCAGCTGTCCCAAGAATTGTGCCACGACGCTCGTGAATGTCATCGATTCGATTTGCTCTGATGACCACAGCCCGGATTCAAAACAATCGGCTCCAAATTCTCACGGACGAGTCCGGCAGGAAGGCCTCCACGCCCTACAATTTCGGGGTCGAACATGTGGATCTCAGTCGGGCATTAGATCCAGGGCTTGTCTACGACATTTTGACCCAGGACTACGTGAGCTTCCTCTGCTCCACCGGGTACGCGCCCAGAGCGATCCAAGTCATCACGAAGGCCCCGGTTACCTGCCCCGACCCGAAACCCTACTCGGAGAACCTCAACTACCCGTCGTTCTTTGCCATCCTAGACGTTTCGAAGTCACCGTTCGCCACCAAGACATTCACCCTTATCGTCACCAACGTAGGCCTGCAAACTCTATCTATTCCGCTAAAATCGACATCTCTAAGAAGGAAGTCTCCACCTCGGTCACCCCATCAAAGTTGGCATTCACTGAAACAAACTAGCAGCTGAGCTACACCCTCTCGGTGACAGCCACCCACCCGAACCTTTCTCCCGGCGATGCCGGCACAGTCTCCATCTTTCTCTCGTGGTCCGATGGCCGAGACACAGTCTGCAACCCCATTGTCGTCTCCAGGATGCAACCTTTCTAGCGACCAGCAGCTCATCGGTTGTCCGACCAAGTAACTAGGTTATTTCTTTTATTTAGATTGGGTCGATCCAAATAGCGTTATCAACATGTTGTGCTAGCGGTGCTATAGCGGCCTTGGTAGGTCGCCCGCTAAGGGTCACCCGCTATATCATTTTTAGCACTGCTAAAACGCTATAGCGGGCGCTATAGCACGCTATTGATAACATAGGTAGAGATGTCGACTTATCATAGACAGTTGATGACGATTGTCTATCAATAGAATACAATAGGATAATGCCTGAACGTCTTCACCCAACTTGCTATTTTTCCAATAAAACTCTGATACCATGTGCATTAGAAAGCATAAAATAAACAGAAATTACTGAATCAAAATAATATGATAACATGGCTCTAGTGTTGTCGACAGGCTTAATGATGTCGCCACCTATTCTTTCTTATTATCCGTATTCATGAAAAACCAATTACACTAGCTAGAGTTTTCACCCTTTAAATAACAATGTACAGAAAGACTAATTTACCTAATTGCCATTAATGGGACTTATTTAAAGCTACCTTTGAAAACGTATTTAATTGAAATAAGGAAAGACAGACTGAATAGATTTTAAATATCGTCTACTTTGAGAAGCTTTAACAACTTCATAAGTTATTTGCCTTAGAAAGATTTAGGAAGACTGCACTATTTTATAGGTATTGAAGTTCTCCATTCAAGCAAATGTATATTCTTAACTTAGAGGAAATATAAGAAATTATCTTAAAATGAGGATGAAAAATATTAAGATATTGAGGGATACCAGAGACTAGTGAGAAAACTAATTTATCTAACTATCATAGACTTGATATTACCTTTGCAGTGGGTGTTGTGAGAAAATATATGCCTGCATTATCCATATGTCATATGGAAGCTGTCTATCAAATTCGTAGATACTTAAAGAAGACTTCGGGCTATGGAGTGATGTATGCTAAACATAGACACCTAGAATTAGAAGTGCGCAAGATGCAGACTGAGTTGGTTCATTAGAAGACCAAAAGTCTACTACACAATACCTAACCCTGTTTGGAAGCAATATTGTATCCTTGAAGAGTAAGAAACAATGAGGTATGGCTAGATTAAGTGTAGAAGCAAAATATAGATTAGTAACTCATGGTGAAGGATTATAACTTCAGGCACTTATCAAAGATTTAGGAGAAGAGATACAGCTACCTATCCATAGATATTGTAATAGTAAGGCTGCCATACAAATTGCACTGAATCTGGTTTATCATGTGAGAACAAAACATATAAAAGTGAACTGTCATTTTATTTGAGAGAAGATGAACAAATAATTTCAATTAATTCATGTGATCAAGTGATCAATTGGCACATATGTTGACTAAAGTAGTGCCAAAAGGAATATTATGTAAGACTATAAAAAAGTTGGGTGTAGGTAGTGTCTTTAACCTAACTTGAGGGGGAGTATCTAGAGGATCGGCTGTATGCAGTCAAAGTCTATAATTGTCTATGACCAGCAATTATGTTTTTTGTTTTCAAAGGTTCTTGTATTTCCAATTCATTAATATCATATATTAATATGCCTTATGCTAGATGTATTTAAGTCTCTTAGGGCCTCTCAACCCTAGAGAGCAAAATTATTAAAAGAGAGAGAGGGGGCTGCTGATACAACACAATAGGCTGATCGACAACCTATGTTTCTTCTCTTCAATACTACTGCGTGTAATCAAGCATGATTGCTGCATAATTAACAAATGGTGTGCAGTAGGCTTGAAGCAATAATAATCAATAACTATTCTGCAACATTTGGTTTTGATTATTGCAGACGGTATGAAGTGGGTCCACAGTGGTGGCTGTGAAACCTTCTTTCATGTGAACAATCAAGAAGGCTAACCCTGTGATCACGGTTTATGTAAAGCTTTTGGTCATGCCATTCAGCAAGCCTTCTTCAGCTGATAGACCGTGTGTGTTTCAGCTCGGATGCTTTAATGATACGGCAAATTGTCTTGTACCATTGTCTAACATGAATTAGCTGAGCAACAATCAGCTCGGTTTGTTACCAGCCCTATGAAGTGGAGTGGCAGGTTGGGGTAGTGAGATACTGGCGATGCTTTTGCAGAGTTGAGTACAATGTAGTCTACTGAAGAAAGATAGTGAAGAGTGTTGTGTCCAAATCCCAAGAATTTGATGATTTATATTAAATAGATGAAATTTTATGAGGCTTTAGAATCAACAGTCCTTTTTTTCCTTATAGGATCTGATCTACATGAAAAACCAATGTTACATGAATATTCATGATTTTTTGACTTTGGGAGCACATCCATGTGATTATTTTTTCTTAACAGAATGATTTCACACACCCACACCATTTAAGAGGTTAACTCCATGGGAGTTCCATGTTGCTTATTTGCATGTTCCATTTTTCAGCTTCAACAGATTTGAATTTCCTCCAATATTTCATCGTGATGAAGACACTCTTCTTGATGAATTATTGGTGAGTACTCAGATGCCAAATATGCGTGAGCAAATGGCATGCACCTGAATTTACATTTGTGCTTGCACTTATTAGTTGTTCATGAACTTCTAAAATTTTATGCTATTTGTCTTCTATGATAAGACTTGACAAATTATGTCTATACCCCTTGTCATAGTAAATTAAACGATGAGCTATTCTCAAATCTCTTTCAGGTACTTGTGGCATTTTGGTTAAATGCACTGTTTGCATTCTTGAAGTTTTAAGAGTAAAGAGTAGAAAAGTATACTAAAATCCAGCATGTAATTTATCTCTGACCAGATTGACCGTAATTCTGATGAAAAGATTGCATCCTGTTATAGATCTTTTAGGTGAGAAGTCTCGCTGGTTGTGTGTAGCTGCACACTTGCACATATATGTACACATACACAAACACTACTTGGTTCTTCATTTAGTAGTATAAAGATGTGGAGATAGATGAAAAATATGGATGAAAAGAAGTGCCCGGTCATTTCCGAACAAGCAAACTAACCATATCTTTCAGTTCATGCATTGTCGGTCCCAAGCCCGGATAAAGGAGGGTTGTGTTAGGCTTTCGACAGCCAGCGTAAAACTTGTTGGATTTTTATAACATGGATTACAAAAATTATGAGCATTGCTTTGGGGCGTCCCCACCTAGCGATGTGCTGCAGAGCCTAAATGCAGTAATAAGTAAAAGGGTCACTACATTTTTGCCCGAATGTAGTGAATCAATTGCAGAGAGGGTTCCCACGTCATGAATGGGTGTGGGTAAAGAAGTTAGTCCCGCTACATTGTCGCTCGAATGTAGTGAATAATTTTCAGAGAGGGTCTCTGCATTTTGAATATGGACGGATGCGGGGGGTAAGGAAGCTAATCCTAGATAATAAGATTTGTATTGGTTCTTGGAATATCGGAACATTATCCGGTAAGCTAATGGAGGTGGTAGATACTACGATTCGGAGAAAGATTCATATTCTATGTTTACAAGAGACAAAATGGGTTGGAGAAAAAGCAAAGGAGATAGAGAATAAAAGTTTTAAATTGTGGTACTAGGTAAAGAAAAGGATTTAAAGGTTAGTGTAGTAGACATACAACGATATGGTGACCGAATCATGATGCTGAAATTAGTGTGAGGATCCAAGGTTTTGAATATAGTTTGTGCTTATGCACCCCAAGGGACTAGAAGATAGTATAAAGACAGCTTTTTGGGAAGAGTTAGATAAGGCGATTCAAAAGATTCCACAATGGAAATAGTTTGGACGAGTATGACTTTCTCGGAGTTTCTCCATTGGCGAAGATCCCTAGAGGAGAGAGAAGATCTTATCAGAGATATAAGGTGGTATCTTGTCTATTTGTTTTATTCCTTTATCTATAATTGGATATCAGTGTTCTTAAACGTACTAGTTACCACTAGCATACCTTTAACCAACTTGCTATTTATTATTACTTTCCATCTGAATTTCCTGAGGCATTAAGAATAAGCCCTAATTCATGTGCATCAAATAAAATCTTCAAATCTATGATGGTACCTGTTACCAGATCATAATGTTTAGTTCTTGAATGCATGTACCATGGTCGCCATTTTCATCTGAAGTTGACCTTCTAACCTTTTCAATGTTTATTTGATGTTGACAATGAACAGTTACATAAAACAAAAACAACTAAGCCTTTTCCCATACTAAATGGGGTTGGCTACATGGATTCTTTGTTTCCACAGAGCCCTATAATGTTCATGCATGCATGTATGGCTAATTTAACATTGTACTTTTATATTCTAATGGCTATTATGCTTTACATCTGTGCAATGATGCCAACATATTATCCGTCTTCCTTTTCCAGCAGAGTTTCGATTTCAAATTGTGACGCATATTATGATTCTTTTTGTCTATTCAGCATCGAGCACGACTTCCTTTAGAGGAGCCAGATAAGCACAAGGATGATAGCTATTTCGGCAAGGACCGGTATGACCCTTCAAGTTCAATGTATCGGTATGATTACTGGGGTGAACCAAAGAACTCGGAGAAGAGCAAACAAAACAGGGAAACTGATATTCATAACAAGTCGATAGTTGGCAAAGGAACAGTGTGGTACGAAATGTCATATGAAGATGCCATTAAACAGCGCATGCACCAGGAATCTCGACCCCATGAAGTGCCTCAAGAGGATGATCAAGATGAATCAGATCATGAAATGACTGGTAGCTTTAGCTCGTCACAGCCTATTGTTAATGGAACCGAATCCACGCATATGCGAGATGGTGGTGTGTTTGGAAAATAACATAATATTTAAGCTTACTGGATGGAGCCAGATTTCCTGGTCGCCTTGCATGTGTACTGTTTCACAACTAGTTTCAGGCGGCATCCTCAAGGGCTGGTACAAAGCGACGTCCGAAATTTCCTGATGAGTAACTAAGCGCCGTCATGTGCAAGAAGTTTATGTGAAAGTCCTTCAAAATACAAGCTTTTATGCTCTGTAAGGATCTGTAAATTTTGCAATGTAATCTTGCACTTGATGAATCCTTTGTTTAATTGATGCTTGTGCAACAATTTATTGGTAAAAACTTGCTCTATTTATTGTTAAAGCATGTGATAGCTTTGGTTTGTTGGCAGTAAACGCCTGTAACATAATAAACTTGTGTTTGAATAAATCCTCAATACCAGTTATGTCCCTACTGTTACTGCTAGTTTGGATCTCTTTATTTGGCCCAAACCGAACATGACTAATATATATTTGTCTCACGTGGTAGCGAAATAGATTTGTTTTATTGTATTAAGACTTGGGTCCACAAATCCACTTAAGCGTTTCCGGTCAAGTATGGACCCAGTTGAGCCATTGAAGTCTGCCTAAACCCAGCTACCAATAACTGTGAAAGACATTATAAACTATCCAGGCCTCCAAAAATGGAACGTCTAACGGTTATAAGATGATCGCTGAAAATAATGTTAATGTAATAGGGGTATGGTTCATTAGGGCCTGTGCAATCCCAGTTTGAGGCAGGGCCAAGGCCAGGGCCAGCATGGCCTTGACCATTACCGTTGGGAGCCCCAACGGCTAGTAGCCGTTGGAGTTGCCCAACGGCTAGTGCTGGCCCAGCCAACAACTAGCCGTTGGATCCCAACGGCCGGCCAACACTAGTTCTTCTTCTTGCTCCTTGTGTTATTTCTTTAACATTTCATGTACATAGTAATGAGTATAAATACTCCATCACAACATGAATAAATTATGCAGTCTTGGTGCTGCTTTTGACTTGTTTTATATATGCTTCCGCTCTCGTATTGGTTATTCTTGAAGATTGGCATTTGTGATTGAATGCCACTTGACTCTTGGCGATTTGGTGGATTTGATTCGTGAAATATCAATCTTCGATTGTCGACAATTATTTACATGATATCAGAGTTTCGGATTGAAGAAATTGAGTGCATTGGGAAGCATGCCAACATTGGAAAATCTATGATTCTTGTTTTTTGATATTGCAAAGTTCAAGGTAACTTTAGAAAGTATGTTTATTTTGAAAATTGAAAGAAAATAATGAAGTTCTCAACTGATTATGTTGTTTTCGTGGAAATTTTGGAATTTCTTGAAAATATAACAATGTGTTTGAAAATATAACTTTCTTAGAAATATATGATTATGGTTTTCTTGTATATATGCTTGTGTTTTTGAAATTGAACTTTTGTTTTTAACAAATTATTCTTGACTAAAGTAAATTTGTAGCTATGTTTGATATGCTTGAAACATTTGAAAACTTAGTTGTTTATCAAAGACATGAGATAGTAATAATATTTTTCACATTCTCGTTTTTCAAAAAATATATATATATATATATATATATATATTTTATCATTGTCCTTTGTCATTGATCCATATCCTGCCCTTAATGAGTTTGAAGAAGACGATAGATTAGTTCATTCGCATTGCATTGCTTCATTTCTCAAATATCATCTTCTCGTTTTGTTGGTCTATGAACAATAGTCTTGTTATCTATATCTTCGTTTTATGTAGAAATGTGCTTTCTTTTGCTATGAATCTTAATAGTAGTTGTTCTTTGGTTTCTTAGTTCATGATTGTTATAAGAACATTATGCGATCTATTTTTGGATTAAGGATGGCTTATTAATTTATCTCCCCTTTCTTTGAAAAATCCTATGTTGTTTCAGTGCAAATATGATAACTTAAGATTTTTTGAAGCATGCTTTTGAAATGGTCATTAAATAATTACTTGGATTTTGAAGAAATCACTGTGTTTTTTAGTGTTAATTGTCCTTTGTTCGTTGCGACTGTTTGTTTGTTAGTGTGTTTTCAGTATCTCTCCTTTACATCTATGTGGGTGTTGGTTTCTCTTATGTAGTTTCGTTTGGGTTTTGGCATTTGAGTGACTTGATAAGGATTGAAATAACTTTGTCCTTTTGTCCTTGAAAATTAGTTTAATAAATATTGAGTACTTAGCTAATCGTTGATTCTTTATATGTGGTCTTGTTTGGTTTGTTTACTTATCACGATATCAATTGTCATTCTTTGTTTGCCATGTGAATTCGGCTAGTATTGCATTCTTTGTTATGGTGGTTGCTTTGAGAATTCTTTGGGTTTGATTTATCTTGTGGTGATGGTTGGGATATGCAATATTCCAATAATATCAGTTTGTTTTTGTGAGAACCACTTTTTCTTACCCTTGATCTGGCAATGTTAAATTATACGTGGATTAGATGAACTTATTGATAAGAAACATGAGTTCAACTTGATTATTGAAGCATTTTGCTTTCTCTTTCTTCTCATGAAAACGTGAATCTTTTCTGTTTCACTTAATATTATTGCATGTTTGTATAGTATTTGCATTGTTGAGTTAAATGAACAGATTTGACTATTCGATCCGATTCTGCTGTGCATGGTATTCAGACTTAGCTCATCCAGGTGTGTTCCTTTCAACTTGGTTACATGCAATCTTGATTATGTATTTACGGAGTTAAATCAAATTGTTTGTTGGCATGTTTAGAAGAAAAATGTGTTGTGATATTTGGATGATTTAAAACTTGACTATTGATAAATTTGAAAATCTATTTGTTAGAAAACAATAAGGGGTATCTTCTTGTATAATTGAGATCCATGTTGTTGGCCTTTTGTTGAAGACCTTTGTGATTAAGGTGCTTCATGTTGGTGGCCTTTTGTTGAAAATTAATTGATATCTTAAGATGTACTTATTGTTATTTGAAAATTTGTTACGATTTCAAACTTGACTATTGATAAGTTGGAAAATGTATTTGTTGGAAAACAATAAGGGGTATCTTCTTGTGTAATTGAGATCCATGTTGTTGACCTTTTGGTTGGAGAGTAATCAATATTGAAAAAGACTTATAGTTATCTTGATTAACTTGTAAGTGATAGAAGTTTTTAACAAATTATTATTTAAAAATTTGTGATCTTGATAACTTTAAGGTTATTCTTCTTATGAGGTTACGATCTCCGTTTGTTGGCCTTTTGCTGGAAATCTTTATGATTAAGATGTTTCATGTCATTGGCCTTTTGGTTGGAGAGTAATCAATATTGAAAAAGACTTATAGTTATCTTGATGTTATGATTTTAACAAACCTTGTGAGACCTTTTGAAAATCATGAAGTTGATTCCTTTAACTTGTTTTAATCATTCAAATAAATTATCTTACCTTTGAAACCATAGAATCACTTTTGAGTTTAAAGGATATTTAAGGGCCTTGGGAATTGTATATTTGATTTGAAGGTTTTGAGTTTTGCCTTAAAAAGCTTGTTTAGGTTCGAGTTTTTCCTCAAAACTTGGATTTTGAGCTTAACCTTAAAAATCTTGTTTGACTTGGTGGGTTTTGAGCTTAACCTTAAAAAGCTTGTTTGACTTTGTGGGTTTTGAGTTTAACCTTAAAAAGCTTGTTTGACTTGGCGGGTTTTGAGCTTAACTTTAAAAAGCTTGTTTGATTTTAAGATTTTGAGCTTTGCCTTAAAAATCTTGTTTGGGTTCAAGTTTGTCCTTAAAACTTGGGTTTTGAGCATAACCTTAAAATGCTTGTTTGATATACTAAGGTCCCCTTACAATATCACACGTTTGTAGTGATTTATGAATCTAGTTATTATAATAGACAATTCTATTTGAATGATATCAATGTTTTTCTTTCAAATGAGTTTCTTGAGAAAATCTTCATGAACTTATTTGACTCATTTTTTTGGTTTACCCTCTGGATTAGATATTGTACATTGTCTTACGATTTCATTAAGATTGAGCAAATGTATGTATTGATACTTTGTTGATTTTCATGCAAGATGACAAATAAGTTGACACATTGATTATAAAAAGATGATTTGGAGTTGTTTCAAAGGAAGTTGTGGCAACTTTGATACTAATTTTGTAGAATTTTTTGTAACAAGTTCGTTGAAAATTGAATTGTATTTGATTTATGTTAGACAAACTTACGTTGTATATCCCGTAAGTTTGAGGGGGGGTGCAGCCCCAGTTTGAGGCAGGGCTATGGCCAACATGGCCCTGACCATTACCGTTGGGAGCCCCAACGACTAGTAGCCATTGGAGCTGCCCAACGGCTAGTGTTGGCCCATCCAACAACTAGCCATTGGATCCCAACGGTCGGCCAACACTAGTTCATCCTCTTGCTCCTTGTGTTATTTCTTTAACATTTAATGTACATAGTAATGAGTCTATAAATACTCCATCACAACATGAATAAATTATGCAATCTTGGCACTGCTTTTGACTTGTTTTGTATATGCTTTCGCTCTCGTATTGGTTATTCTTGAAGATTGGCATTCGTGATTGAATGTCACTTGACTCTTGGCGATTTGGTGGATTTGATTCGGGAAATATCAATCTTCGATTATCGACAATTATTTACACACTATACTAATGAATAGACAAAATATTTTCTATTCACTATTTTTTTTAAAAAAACTAAAAATTATCAACGTATTCTCTATGTAATGAAGGTAATGCTTCAATGTAGTAGTAGAAGATCGATGAATAAATATCACCACAACATGACTATCATAAGGCCTTAAAAAAAGGCTATAATCTCATTCAAGTGCAATGAAGGTACATAAAAAAAAAAGTCTCAAGAGTACATTGGAGAGCTTATATAGGAAGAAGGAAGAGAAGAGAGTGAGAGTTGTATCCAACTAGACCCCAATGGCTGGTTGGACTAATCTTAGGGCCTAACGCCAGGGACTATTGTTTGGTGCGCTCATGAAAAATATCATTGTGAGCAATCTGAATACACTCTATTATCACAGTAAAGAAAGTGGGGGAGGATTGAGAGAAACCCAAGTCGTCAAGAAGCCAACGTAACCAAAGTATCTTAGAATGTGGTGTATCGGCTAGTGCCGATATTACTTCGAGTACTGAACAATGCAGTTAAAGTTATTTCTTGCTTCGCCATGAAATAAGTGCATCACCAAGATAGATACAGTAGTAGCTAGTGGTGGTGGATCGGCGATGACGGTCTAGAGATTCCACCCAATCAACATCGAATAAGCCTAGAGAAGGAGAAGATTAATAATCATGTCATCAACATAAAGAAGTAGTAACAAGTGTGCCACTATAGATCTTTACGGATGAAGAGTGTTGAATCATGAGAACTAGAGGAGTATCCAAGCCGATTGATGGTGGAACCGAACTTAGCAAACCAGGCTCGAGGAGCTTGTTTAAGACCATACAAGGCTTTGCGAAGAAGACAGACCTTGTTAGGTGGACAAGAGTAACCTAGTGGTGGTCATATATAGACTTCTTCTTCTAAGTCACCATTAAGAAAGACATTCTTCACATCCATCGATTAAGAGTCAGTTATGAGTGGCAGCAATAGCAAAAAGAGTGCGAACCGAAGTAAGACGAGCAACTAGAGCAAATGTTTCTTCATAATCAATCCCATATTCTTGAGTAAAACCTTTGGCCACCAAGTGGGCCTTGTAACGATCAACAAACCCATCAGATCGAGTTTTAATCTTGTAAACCCATTTACATCCAACAAGAGCCTTATCGAAGGAAGATCAACCATTTCCCAAGTACCATTATTCTCCAAAGCTGTAATTCTTCATTCATAGTATGCGATGATTAAGTTTCTTTAAAGCTTTTAGGTTCTTTTATGGTAAGAATAATAGTGAAGAGAGCTCTACGTCTTGCTGAAAAACTATCATAGGAAATAAACTGTTCTGGAGGTCTAGAGTCACGATTGGATTTTCTAGGCACGAGTTGGGTAACATTAAGATTTTCTAGAGTAATGTTGATAAAAAGGAATAACATAATGCCTTGACGATATGTGTTCATCGTAATCATTTTCTAGGTTTATCACATCATTTTGTAAAATATCATTAAAAAAGAAATAAGTAGAATCATCAATAGAACTAACATCATCCATACCTTTAAACATATATTCATGTTCAAAAAATTTGACATCTTTTTATATATAGTGTTTGTCATTTTTATAATCATAACACCTATACTCTTTTTTATTTATTTCATATCTCCAAAAAACACATTCTATGACATGAGAGAATAATTTATTATTTTTATCACTATAAACAAAACATTTGCATCCAGACATTCTTAATATAGAGTAGTTGAGAGAAGTTTTAAAAAGCTTTTCTATAAAAGACATTTTGTAAAACCGAAGAAGGCATATGGTTAATCAAATAAATAGTAACAATAATTACTTCTCCCCAAAATTTTTTAGGAACCCTATTAGAAGAAAGCAATGTTCTTTTGGTTTCTAAAATATAACTATATTTACGTTCTGAAATTCCATTTTGGTGGGAGTCTTAGCGCAAGAAGATTGATGAATAATTCCAAATTTGTCAAAACTTTTAAATTCCTTAGACATAAACTCTCTTTCAGAGTCAGTTATGGAAAACATAATTTCATAGTCAAATTGATTTTTCATAAAGTTATGAAAAAAAAATTTGAAAGATATCGAATTTGACTTTTAAAAGATATACCAATGTACATATAGTGAAATCATTGATAAAAATAATATAGTAGGAGATACCTCCTTTAGAAATAACGGGCACAAGATCCCAAACACTCGAGTGAACAATTTCAAAAGGTCTCATGATAATATGTGTTTTGTTTAATAAAGAAAGGTGTTGCATTTTACCAAGTACACAATCTTTGCAAGAAAAATACTCAATAGTATTTATTTCAAGAGAATATTGATACAACTTTTGAACATTATGATGTTCTAACCTTTTGTGTCACAGAAGAGCATTGCTTTCATCCCGTCATTCTAATTTCATACTAACTACAAAAGTTGGAAAATACTCGTACATCCATACCTACAATTAAAACATATATAGTTAAATTATAAAAAATAACTATATGAAACATATTATAGCAAACAACAATAATATAAGTTCTTAGAGAAAAAAAGTATGTCTACTAAGTTGTTTTGTTTCTATCCGACATATTTTTTTTAGTTGTTTGTATAAATAAACTGTTGTTATTGCACTTCAAGTATAATTATCAACTCTCTAAACATCATGTGCCAATAGATGCATAATCATTATTGTTTCTTTTTATATCCATACAATCAATTCATATATTGTACATGCCCATTCACATTCACTCATCCCTTTCAATAAAAAGTAGGGTGTCCCCATGTTAGGACGGTACTCTCATGTCGACAACATTAGACTCAGCCATCAATGGCATGCAAGAAGCGATACATCATTATCTTCTCAATACTAGAGCATCCTAACAATGGCGAGGGAGACTGTGTACTATACACAAAATTGTCTATTCTTCGTCGGTCTATGTTACTTACCGCATCTCGTGGGAAGAGACTATTCGTTCTTATCCTCCACGTATTCCACATCGATATTTTAGCCTTCTTGTACGTTTCTGCCACATTGATTCATCGACAAATTTGCCCTAACTGGAAAGTGTCTTGCTGTTTTTTAAAGCCCTAAAAAAGATTGGACTTTAAGGAGATGGTGACAGTATTTTATATTTTTATTTAAATTTATCTGTGTATTTGTTGATTTGATCATATGATAAGAAATCAAGAAGAAAAAAGAAGTTTTGATTAAAAACATAAATGGAAGATAACTCTATTAAAATAACAAAATATTAAAAAATATTTGGGAAAATCTTTAAAGAATACGTCATTTTAAATAATTTATTAAACATTTATTTATTTTGATGGAATCTAATGACGTCAATCAATTGTTGATGGGATTTTCTCTGGTGTCCATTAGCCTAGAGGGGTACCGTGCCCTTGAATATTTAAAAAAAGATAGAGAGAGAGAGAAAGAATAATAATAGGAATATTCGAAGAAATTAAATTATTATGTAAAATGATGGAAAGAAATTAATAAAAATATAATTTTATTAATAAAAAATATTAATAAAATTACACATTGTACATGTAATAAAATAAAAAATAAAAAAATGAAATAAATAATATTAAAGAAAACTTAATAACTTAATAAGAAATAAATAATATTAAAGGCTTAATAATATAATTAAAGGCAAGGAAATTGATGAAAATAAAAACATTAATAAAATTGAAGAAATTCTTCAGCAACTAGAAAAGCTTTTAGAGGATGAAAAAAATAATAAATAAAAAAAGAGATTTAGAAGAATTATTAAAAATATATCCAAAGGAATTAATCAAATCGATAGAACAAGAACTATCAAAATTCTTAAAATCAATAACTTTATGGAGAGAATAAAAGATGAATATATAGAAATAGTAAAGAAATCAAATGATATTGAAAAAAATTCAACAACTATTAGAACAATTAAAAATAATTGAAGAAGAAAATAATCAAATACAAAATATAGAACAAATAGAAACAATAATAAAAATGAAGAGGTAATATTAAATTATAGTACTTACGTATTAATTAGACTATAACGAGATATTTATGGAAAAAGAAGAAAGCAAAGAAATTCAAAACTTAAATGGGAAGATTATTGGGAGTAGCTTGAGATCAAGGATACAATGTGGACAAGAAATGAATAATTGGGGTAAAGCAGATAATCATGGGATAAATATAAGAGAAAATGGGAAATAATATAGTATATCGCAAGAAAAAGATGGTAGATGGACTAAGATCCAATAAGAATTTAAACCTCATTATGAAAGTATTAGGTCGGAAATAAACTAAATATTGATTGTGCAAGAAAAAAAGAAGAAGTACTTTTACAATGGACCAAGCGAAATAACTTTGCTTATAGCAGCAGGATGAAAGATTTAATGGAATAAATTCTTACTAGATATTAAAAATTTACTAATCTATAAAACGAAGGAAATGTACAAAAATTTCTTATGAGCATTAATGATGAAACATGACGATAGTACGCAAGATCTATAAGAAATAATCAAGAATTTGCTAGAATAATTATGGGATTAATTTATCAAGAATTTATTGGATACAAAACTTTTGAACATAGAGAAGATGTAAAAGCATTTTACTGCACGAAAAAGCAAAAGCACATTTAAAAAAATTATAAATATGTAACATGTGTGAAATAGAAATATCAAAAATATTACTATCAACTAAAAATTGTAAAATCATAAAATATTACTATCAACTCAAAAAGCGATACAAAAGGAATATATATGGATATCTTTATAGAAAAACTACCATATTCACTTAATACAAAAAATAAGAACTATTTGGCGGACTCAACTAAGAAAAAGCATTGCTAACACAGGAGAATTATACAAATTCTTTATTACGAACTAAGAGAACAATGTATCTGAGAGAGAAACAATTAGATAGCTAAATAAAGGAAGAAATGTAATCTATTGTGATATACCAGGGAAATAGAAACCCTAAGAACCATGGATGTAATTAAACTACAAAGAAAAGAAAGTATTATAAAGAAAACCTAGATTAAGAAAAACTTATCAAAGAAGAAAAAAGCATAAAAATAATAAAAAGAAAATATTTTAGACGGAAAAAGATATACACTAAGAAAATATTGTCCAAAAAAAAAAAAGAAATGTGTATGTTGGATATGTAATATAGAAGGTTACTATGCAAATGAATGTCCTCAAAGGAAAGAAAAAGATTTTAAAGAAAAAATCAGTATATTCAAAAGAATGAAGTCAAAGAGGCTCTTAAATATATGAAGTTTGGTAAATATGTAGGACCAGACAATAAGTACGGAAAATCTTAGGAGAGGTGAGACTCACTTGAGTCATAAGACTATTTAATGACATATGAAGAACCCAAAAGATGTCCGAGAAATAGAGAACAAGTACACTTATACCCATATATAAGAACAAGGAAGATATTTAGAATCGTTTGAATTATTGAGGTATCAAGTTAACGAGCCATAGTATGAAACTATGAGAAAAAATTATTGAGCGTAAGTTAAAACAAATATCAAGTACAACAAAGAACTAATTTGGATTCATGCCCGACAAATCTACTATTAAAGCAACTCACCTATAGAGATGTCTTATGAAACATTTTAGATAAAAAATGATTCACATAATATTTATTGATCTAGAAAAAGCTTACGATAGGGTGCCAAGAGATATTCATTGCAGAACCTTGGAAAAACGTTATCACATTGACATACATAAATCTTATAAGAGACATGTACAATGATGCAAAAACTTGTGTGAGGACTTGTGAAAGAATGATATACTCTTGTGAAGTTAATATTGGGTTACATAAGAAATCAACTTTAAGTCTATATTTATTTATATCGGTTACTGATGAGTTAACAAAACATATTTAAGATGAAGTACCTTAGTGTATGTTATTTACATATGCTATTGTGTTAGTAGATGAGTCTAAAAAAAAAGTTAATAGTAAATTGGAACTATAGAGGGAAATGTTATACCTTAGTGTATGTTATTTACAGATGCCATTGTGTTACTAGACGAGTCTAAAGAAAAAGTTAATATGAAATTGAAAATATGGAAAGAAACATTAAAAAGTAAAGGCTTCTGACTTAATAGAAAAATAAAGAATATATGGAATGTAAGATTGATATAAATTGATCCCTTATAAGGAAAGTTTTAAATACCTATGGTCAATTTTTCAAAGTGATAGAAAAATTGATGGAGATGTTATGCATAGAATTAATATCGGTTTATTAAAATAGAGAGGGACATCATGTATTCTATATGATAAAAAAATACCATTAAAGTTAAATAATAAATATTATAGAACAACAATTAAACCTGTTATGTTTTATAGTTCATAGTGTTGGGCAATTAATCATCAACATGTGCAAAAGATATATGTAGAAGAAATAAAGATGTTGAGATGAATGAGGGGCACACAAGGAAAGACCATATACATAAAGGATGCTATCGTAAGAATATACAAAAAACTATATTGTGAAAATGTTAAAAGAAGAAGAGGACGAGTATAAAAATATTAAAACTAAACTATAAAGAATGATCTAGTTTGTATTGAGTTATCTGCTAGCATGACATATGATAGGGCTTTGTGAAAACAAAGAATCCAGGTAGCCGACTCATCTAGTATTAGTTTGAGAAAAAGGATTAGTTGTTATTGTTGAGAAAAAAATTGGAAATCTTATAAAAAGAGGGAATTAATGTAATTTCCACGTGTTAGGATGCTCTGGACAGACACTAAATGGCGTCTTCCATTACATGCATGCGAACAAGATTTTCTACTTGGGCATTATTCAAAGCTTATCCAATAACGCATTTACTTAACTATGTAAATTCAAAGCTATTGGAGACTCTTCTGGATTTCTTGCTTATTATTTTTAATCGAAGTATCTTAGTGCATAATTGTTCTTGACATGCACTGGTCAACTAGTTGAGCCATCTCAACTTGTATAAATAGATGACCTTTCATTCAGAAGAGTAGCTTTGATGGCAGATTGTGTGCTTACAGACTGTAAAACGTCATCCGGAGGGGCGAATTGTCAACAAAGAATAACAGCATTTCTTGGTATGATTAAACTCAATGACACAAAGGGCCCGCGTGTTTTCAGCTTCTTGAAATTTTCAGAAATACTGAGACCTATCCATGCGATCTCTTACATCTATTTTGCTAGTGGGGAGAGGGACTTTTACAGCCTCAAAAAATTTACAGATGCATTCAACTAAATTGTGATACAGCCTTCAGAAACGTGAGTTTGCCCATCAATCCTTTACCTAACTGTTGTAATTGTAGATCCCAAATCTCTTGCTAAGAAGAGAAAACTGAACCTGTGTAATGACGAAAGGGTTTACATATTGATGGAACATGAGAACTCATCGAATAGTTTTAGCTGAATCTTCAACCTAGAACCACCAGAAAGTTTTAGTTGGATGTCCAACCATGGATTGACAAATTCATGCACAAGCCATCTTGTACA
Source organism: Brasenia schreberi (assembly GCA_036023115.1). Classification (NCBI taxonomy): domain Eukaryota; kingdom Viridiplantae; phylum Streptophyta; class Magnoliopsida; order Nymphaeales; family Cabombaceae; genus Brasenia; species Brasenia schreberi. The sequence goes on from JAYKKT010000082.1 coordinate 20,216,150, forward strand.
GATCATGAATAACTAGCGCAAGCGAGAAAATATGTTAAACCAAGAGTGCACTGAATATTATTCTCATGTAATCATCAGAAATATTCCATTCCCTTTTGTGACCATCTCAAGCTTCTGAAAGAATTGAACGCCTGCAGATGCGATCACACTGCTCACTGGTCATATGATGCTGTGCCGATAGACCATGTGCACCAAAAGAGAAGTACTGATTCATCATCTTTTTACTTGAGCTAAATGTATCGTGCATGCCAGCATCAGCGGGTTGCTTGGAACAAGAAGGTCCACCCTCATGATCACGTAAGACCCCCTTGAGCTTCTCTGATGATGAAGGGGAGGATGTCGATGTCTTCGAGTTGCCCTTTAAAGGCGATTGAAATGGCAGCACGAGGTGCGCCATTCCTTGAATAACCCCATGCATCAATCCTGCAGCAAACTTTTTCTTTGCTAAATGGCTGGGCACATCTTTCCTACTAACAAACACCTGTTTACTGTTCAGGAGTGAACTCTTAGAGTATCGTTGCCTTAGTGGTATCGGCTTCTTGCAATGGTCATACCACACAATTTTCTCCATTATGGAATCTTCATGAGCACCAGATCTCCAACTAGTACTTATGCCACCATTAGCCATTTGAGCATCGCTTCCCGATTTTCCAGATCTGTCTTTCCTGTAGGACCATCCAAAGAGACTCCTTAATCTCTTTGCTGCAGAATTGGTAGAGTTACTGGACTTATGAATCACAGAAGGATCATAGTTCGCATCCACCATCTCAAAAGGACTCGATTCACTTTTGCTACTGTTTGAGCATGAGCTTCACCTCACACTATAGCCTTGGTCTTCTGGATCGTAAGTGCTTTCTATCCCAGCACATAGAAACATTTCTGCATCTGATAACTTAAAACAAGTGCCTGGGCTGCTGGTCCCAAAACCCTGCATCTTCAAATGTGAAACAAGGGATCTTCTACTCGAGTATTCGTGTGATTTAGAAACACCACCTGCTGAAATCAACTGCTTCACTAATATTTCAGAAGATGCAGACCGTGGCTGTAGCTTAAGTAGATCCAACGGTGTTGATCCATCAATATCACAAACATTAAGATCAACTGAAGGAATGACCATCAAGAGTTCAACCAAATCACAGTGGATGTTTCCAATCACAGCCAGATGGAGAGCGGTTCTCCCCTCGTTGTTCTTGAAATTGATCATCTCAGACAAGCATAGCATTTGGCCACTAATTAATGCCTTCATCAGTTCCATCTGAAGGTCCAATCTCCGAAAACCAGGAGTCCGGAAACCAGAAACAGCCATATGAAGAAAAGTATCACCTGCATGATTTGTAGCAGATGATAAGGGGGGAGACGCAAGGACTAGAACCTTGACTATTTCCAAATGGCCACGGTAAGCTGCCAAATGCAGTGCTGTATTCCCTCGGTTGTCTCAAGTTAATAATTTCAAAAGACTTGACCAGATTTTTTACCACCTGCACATGAAATGAATAATTTTCAACCGCCAAGGACAGATGACAAGAGGAATATATGAGCAAATAATCGTAGTAAAAAAAAAGAGAGCTTCAAACTGCGGACATGGAAATGCAACCCCATGAGGTTGAATCATGCACATAAAAAAAGCATCCTCATGCCTGACTGAACAGGTAAAGCAGCAACTTCATATGATATTTGAGATATCCTGGAAATCCCTTTCCAAATAAAGACAAAACAGTTGCAAAGAATAGGTTAGTTTAGTAACGTGAGATCAAGAAAGTTGTAAACTCTTCCAAGTCCCTTTTACCATTGAAATACATGTTAGACGGTAACACTTAATAGTAATAATATCAGGGTTTTCACAGCATTATCTTAAACATCAATAATAACAGAATTTAGTCTTGTTTCTGGTGTATTTCGAGTACACATTATAGGCTGATAAGTACATCAGGTAATCCACATTATAAAAGCATAAACGAAAAGACTGATAATAAGGGATCAGAGTGCTAATCAAGATTGAAGTTTCCAATAGAAAGATAAATTAGTGAACTAAACATGGTAATACCAGTCAGTGGTGGCTCAACACAGGTAGAGAACTAAAGTGAAAATTGGATACTACATGTGTCTACAAAATTTGGGGTCTAAAAGTTATATTTTATACGTGTCTAACAAACTTTAAGGCCTACAGAATTGATACCAAAACGAGTTTAAATTCGGGGCCTAAGGAGGTTCCCTTACATACGAGCCACCCCTGATACCAATAGGATATTGCACGTCAAGAAGAGCAACCGCAAATAGCAGAAGAGATGAAAGGTTAAATGGCAATCTCTACAACTTTAGAGTTTCTGGTTTTGTTATATAATAAGAAAGGCTTCTTGCTAGATTCAGTTGACTTTAGTTATTAACTTATTATCTGACCTTTCAAATGTTTTCTCTCAATTGTTCGTTATGATCCCAGAAAAAGGTTTACATTTTCTCCAGACTATTCAAAATCATCAAATGTATAGCACTTCCTTCTGTCCAACTCATAGTATTCAAAAACATCCTTCGCGCATAGACAGATCAAATGGTTTGGGCAAGAACAGCTGAACTTCATGGGGATGCTATGTAAGAGTTGACTTTGTGGGCAAATTGTTCCAAATCGGAGAATTCTTGATGGTGGTGTCTTGGGGAAGCGGGTTCGGTCCTCTAACATGGGATCATGTCATCCTTGATGATGATATCCTCCAACTGAGTGCATCGGGATCTGGGTAATACATCTCGACGGTTGTGACAATGCAGGACAATTTATATCAGAAAGAGAATATCCAAAACCATCATGAAAATTCAACGAGTTCCCGAGTAGAACAAAGATAACAGAGAATCCACCCCATGAAAACTATGGAAAATCAGGAAAAAAAAAAACTGAAGGCATGACAAAACGATAAGAGCACTTCCTTAGCATCCCTACCATGAAAGAAGAAAACAATAGACCAACTTCCCCTACTAGAACAAACGAACCGATTTTGAACGCCTGGCAGCTCAGTTCTCAATTCGTGCTCACCTCCACCTGCCCCCTGGCAGCTGCTGCGTGAAGGATGGTGCAGCCATGTGCATCCCTGCATCCCAACACATGCTCACTCTGCTGCTGCAGCATTTCCCTCAGCACCTCCCAGCTTCCCCCTTTCGCCGCTGCATGGAAGGCCCTGCTCACCACCTCCTCCCTGAACGCCTCTCCCTTTCGTTGGCCATCGGAATCCTCCTCTCCCACGTCGGCTTCCGCTGCAATCGCTGCATCAAGCAGCATTCTGAACACCTCGCTACTCCTGCTTCTAGCTGCTGCATAGAGGACGTCAGTAAGGCCATATTCGCCCACGCCGAGGACGAGTTGGTGGTTCTGGCGGAGGAGGTGGCAATTGAAGGGGACGTCGGCGGCAGCCGCGGCGGTGTATAGTAGCCACCCACCGTAGCCGGCGGGGAGAAGGGAGGGGAATTCGCAGAGGAGGCGGCGGGCGACGGCGGCTCGGCCGCAAGGGGCGCGGCGGAAAAGGGTAGGGTGGTGGTGGTCATCTTCCCAGAGGGTTTCGAGGCGGCGGAGGCGGGGGAGGGAGGAGAGCTTAATGAGGAGGTTTGGATCGAGGTGGAGGAGGGCGACGACCAATGGGTAGTGGCCGTTCGCCGCCGCTACGTCCACCGGAGCGGCGTACCACCATTGGTCTCCGGTGCTCTCCCATCGGAGTGGGAAGTACACCACCTCTTCTTCTTCTGCTAATTCTTCCGTTTCTTCTGTTGCAGTGCTGCTGCAGGCCATCTCCCTCTAGAATCGAGAAACTGTTTTTTTTTTCTCTCTCTCTCTAGAATGGAAGAAATAGTGGTAGTGGCATAGGCAGCATTTCTCTCTCCTTTATGGCATAGGAGGTGGAAGATGGCAGCGGTCCTTTGCCCACACCTAATGACTCAGAAACAGTCAGCCGCTCTCTCTCTCAATTTAACTCAAAGACGGTGGAGTAATACCAAAAGACACGAAAATTTGTCAGGAAAAAAACCCACGAAAGAAACAAATACTTTAGTGAAATGAATGGAGTTCACAGATTCTCAACCCCCCCCCCCTCTGTCTCCGATCGCTATCTGCCCAATGCATATGATAGCACGAGACTGTGACAGTACGATGAGTAAATAAAATCTAGTGATATTCTAATAGTACTCTCGGATCCGTTTCTTCAAGGTATAGTTGGAGATAAAACATCGTCATTTTATATGCTTTTAACTGGTAGCTGGCCAATCAAGTAACAGTAGAGAGAGAGACAGACGCTGAGAGATGTAAATACAATATTGATAACAACGCAGTTCGATGAAAGAGATGATAAGTAACGTGTATTTGTGGATTCCGTAACAGACGCGTTGGAAACAGTGGATGATTCTCTCACAAGAGTATTAGGACGGTATTTCCCATCTCACGTTGCTCACAGCAAAAGATTCGCTTGATTGTCATCGGCCAGTTTCGGAGATCAACAGTGACACTTTTATCTATTTGAGGGTCTGAATTCTACATCTATTACTGAACGTTTGTTGCCTATCTGGACACAAAATAGGCTGTAAATCCATAAATGCTACTCTTGTTTGACTGTCTGACCTTGCAGATGCATTTAGAATTTAGGTGCAGTGGAGCAAGATTGTCTCGAATAAGCTCAGTTCCAAGGTGAGTTCACTGAACCTGAATTTGATTGAGCTTGACTCAGCTCAAACTTGAAAATTTCCAATGTCAAAGTTTAATGTTGTCGATCCAAATGCGCAAGATTTTTAAAATACCAGTAAGTTTCATACCTACATTATACAGCTTGATTAAGTTGACAAACTTCTCGAGCTTGAAAAAGATCGACTCAACTTCAAGATTTTCTTAAGTCAAGCTCAAGTAGCATGTGAGCAACTCGACTCACTCTCCACCCTTAGAAAGGTCAATTCTTTCAGAAACATGTACATTCTAAATCAAAATGGTTTCAATCTAAGCTGATGATTTTATTAATTATCAAGTTTTAATGCATTGTGGGTTATTGAATTTTAAAACTCCTAGTTACAATACTTGTTGAATTGAAAGTTAGAAGTCAGTGCTCTTAAACGTAGATTAAATCACAACCGTCCATTTCAATAGATCTAGGCTATTGGCATTTCGTATGATCTTAACCATAGATTTAAGTACTACGTTGATCCACTCCTTTCGCCTATACTTGGATCGAGCCATTTGGTTGATTAAACCAAACCGAGCTAATACACATAAAGGTACTGATAGAAGATAAAATAAGAGCAAATAACCTTAGGATGAGTTGGATGCTTAGGAGGTCGTGAGATTGAGCTCGAGCGAGAAGCTATAAAAAAAAGAAGATGGTGAGCACTTGAAAAGAGGAAGAGAAAGACCCAAAGTTACACGATAGGGGTATGACATGATTTTACTTGATTGGGATTAAACACTAACACGACACCAGATGAAGCACAATGATGACTAAGAGTTCGTGTAGTGGGTCTCACTTAGAGTGAGACGAGGCTTAGTTTTGGTTTTGGTTAGTGCTAGGCATGAAGAAGACAGATTGTGCATGGCGTGATATAATTCACAAGCAATTATGTCATAGAGAATACGGTAAATGCATATATTTTATTCATTCTCAAACATTCTTAATCGATGAGATCAATAATTGAAATTTAAAGTTAAAAAGTAAACAATTATCATGATATTTTTTTTCATATGGTTTTTCTTTTCCTTTTAAATATCTTAACTATTGATCTTAAAAGATTGAATAGTTTAGATCTTTAAGGCCATTGTAAGATGAATGAGTGTGTGGGTGGACTATTCTCTCTCTCTCTCTCTCTCTCTCTCTCTCTCTCTCTCTCTCTCTCTCTCTCTCTCTCTCTCTCTATATATATATATATATATATATATATATATATATATATATATATATATATATATATATATATATATATATATATATAAGAATAACAAGCCATTATGGTATAATGAGGAGGCAGGATGTTGAAGCTAGATGCATGCCCGAGGTGTTGAACTCGTGACCTGCAACTTGTGAGTCAACCCTCTAGCAAGGTGAGGGATTGCTTGCTTTGGGTTATGTTTTATGTAGGAAATAGGTTCTTGGTCGTGAATAGAACTGAACACAAAACCTATTAGGCCTAATCCTCGTTCACACCGGGTTTTGTATAGACCCAGGGATGCGGAATACCTATTGTATTGTGTAGTTTGAATAAAAAATGGCTCAAAATGATAGTTCGGATTCAGGACAATATATTTGAATTCGGGATAGGTTTTTGGTCATTTAGGGTTCGATTTGCATCCGGTTTGTTGCATTAGACTTGTAATTAAATAAATTTTAATATATATAATTTTTAAATTATTAGAGATTAAAATTAGAGGATTTATAGATGATAAGTGTAGCCCAACGATTTAAGAAGTAGATCTTGGTGCTCTTTAAGGTAGGGTATTATGCATTTTTTAATAGAATCATGCTAGAATTGATTTTCTATGATTTGAATGATTTAAATATGCATGATTGTTAAATATTTTATTGATGTCTCTTAGATAGTATTTAAAATTATAGATTATTTAATATGTTTTTGAGATAATCTTGTCATAACTTTGTTGATAATGAGTATGATTTATTGTGCATTGTATTTGATATAAAACTGTGATTTGGTAATATGTGGACATGGATTTTAACATATGGATCGGATGCAAAACTTGAGCTTGGCGAGTGGCCCCGGACTCAGATATACCTTATTCCCCGGCCTGGGTTATCAAATCATGGCATAAATAACATATCGGGATCAAGTCATGCACAACAATTTATTAAGGGATTTTCAGGAATTGCTGGACCTCTCATGAAGCTTACGAGAAAAGAACACCAATTTATTTGATAGAGGAGCTTTTTAGAGTTGAAGCATAGATTGACAATTGCCCTAGTGTTGACCATTCCAATTGGTCAAAAAGAATTTGAAGTTTATTGTGACGCCTCATTGCATGGTTTGGGTTGCGTAATTATGCAACGTGGTAAAGTAATTGCCTTGAAGACGTGGCACCACTACCTATACGGTATTAAATTTAAAGTTTTTACAGATCATAAAAGTCTAAAGTATCTCTTCACCCAAGATACTCTGAATATGTGACAAACTTGTTGACTTGAATTCTTATGAGATTATGATTATGAAATATTCTATCACCCTGAAAAGGAAAATGTTATAGTAGATACTCTCCGTCAAGCAGGAACAAAGTGTATTACTCTATCAACTATGATTAGAGCTACCATTGATTTATGGTTGAAAGTTGTTGCATCACAACAATAAGATGGACAACTTAGAGTGATCAAGAAGAAGATCTACCAGGGAGGTAGATTTGAATGTAGTATTGCTGAAGATGGGTCAATATGTCGTGAAGGTCGACTCTATATTCTAGATGTTGAGATGCTACAACAAGAGTTGCTAAAAGAAGCTCATTGTAGTCGATACAACATACACCCTTGAGTAGTAAAGATGTACAAAGACTTAAGTCACCAGTACTTTTGGAAGGAAATAAAGGAAGATATCATATAATACGTATGTAGATGTCCCACTTGTTAGCAAGTAAAGATAGACCATCAAAGACGTCCGAATATGCTACAACCTCTTCCTATACTAGAAGTTAAATGACAATACATTAATATGGATTTTATGGTGAGACTCCCAAAGACTCAACGTAAGAATGATGCTATTTGGGTAATCATTGATCGTCTCATGAAGGTGACATGTTTTATATCAATAAGAAACAAGATGGGAGTTGATCAATTAGCAGATATCTATATAAAGCATGTGGTACGATATTATGGAGTATGCGAAACCATCACATATGATGGAGGTACACATTTTACTCCATGTTTCTGGCGAAGTCTAGAGGATTCATTAGGGATAAGATTGCGGTATAGCACAACCTTTCATCCTCAAACAGATGGACAAGTTGAATGCACAATCCAAACTCTTTAGAATATGTTGCAAGCTTATGTGTTGGATTGGCATGGTGGTTGGGATGATCACCTTGCGTTAATTGAGTTTGTATATAATAACGATTATCAAGCTAGTATCCAAATGATACCATTTGAAATGCTTTATGGTGAAAAATGTAGAACGCCATTGTGTTGGGACGAATCATCGAATTCCCCGATGATTGAACCCAATTTCATTCAATGATCTACTGAGATGGTAAAAATGGTACGAAAGTATATTAACACAACTCAAGATCGCCATATATGGGCAATCATCACCGACCATTAGAATTTGAGGTCGGTGATTGGGTATTCCTCAAGATATCTCCAACAAAAGGGGTTATGTGATTTGGACAATCGCAGTATATGGGACCGTATCTTATCACTGATAGAGTTAGAGATGTGACTTATAAACTTGACCTGCCTATGACAATGACAGGTATACATAATGTTTTCTACATGTCAATATTATGAAAATACAATCCTGATCCTTATCATATGTTTGAGTCGGAACAACTCAATGTATAAGAAGATAACCTATCAAGAATATCTCATTGCTATAATTGATTGGAAGGAACAAGTTTTTCGTCGATGTGTATTAAAGTTGGTCAAGGTTCAATGGAGTAATTATTCGGCAAGTGAGGCAAATGGAATATGAGATGCATGAGAAACATCACTATCTCTTTAAGTATGATTTAAATTTTTGAGGACAAAGTTTTTTGTAAGAAGGGTAGATTATGAGATCTGGACCAAATCGGGTCCAACAAACCCGAATGTGGTGGAACAATAGACAAGAACCACGAACTCTCGTCTGCTGTAAAGATCAACGATGCCATGGTGGCCACCGCTTAGCAAAGAGGAAGGTAACCAACATAAACGAGGGGAAGAGAGAGAAAGAAGAGAGGAAGAGTGAGGAAGAGAGAGAGAGAAAGAGAAAGTGATAATTTAATTCATGAATTATTAGATAGATTAATTAAATAAAAAAGAAAAGCCATCGAGTAGCTTTACCAAGATCTTCAGCCTATTCCGAAACCGCTAAAAAGTAAAACATTATAGTACAAGGAATTTTCTATTCTATTGAATGACACCTGCTTAGGCCTATACAAGGAACAAGAAAGGAATTTTGTACCATTTTTTTATGCTGATTGAAACAACATTGTTGTGTCAGAGGAAAGATTGGTATACGTGGAGAGAGAAGAATAAAAAGAGAGAGAAAAGTGGTTAAAATTTTCAACGAAAAGGCAAAGTTATCAATTTCATGAAATTGATTTTTTTGGGTTTTTAGACTCGTTTGAGATCCGATTTCGACGTGATTTGAACTATTGGGTTTTTATTTGAATATAGAATATTAATATTATACTTTTATCATGATTTAGGGACTAAATTGAGGCGATTAAGGGGGAGTTAGCAATATTATATTGAGATCTGCATATAGACGTCAAGTAGGTGGATGTGTTCTCTTTTCCCTTATATCCTAGAGGTAGTCTCTAATTGCTTTCAGATGATATATGAGGTTGTAAAATATTTATTAATGCTTTAAATGAGTATATATGTGTTGGCTTGTGAAATAGTCTTTAAAATGCTTTGATGATTATGTGAGTGCATAACATGAGTGTTCTTATGTGCGAGTAAATCACTTAATGGGTATGAATCTCTCTTTCATGATGGTATGAGATATCAATGGATTATAGATGGACGTATTTTTTAGTATTAGCTCATTAGTTGCCATTGTAGGTGAGTGAAACATTAGTGGATTGTAGATGGACGTATCGGATAGTCGTAACTCGTAGATGTGTTGAGTTGTATTAGCTACTTCATTGGTTGAGCTAGTTTACACTTACAGTTTTCGTTGACAACTCATGTCATTTTGACATGCCTAAGTTGGGGATAAGTGGAACTAGTCAACGAGAGAAGAGAGTTTATGTATAGTAGAATGAATTTGATACTTGATTTGAATGTGTGATTTTGATATGGATATGTTATTTTGACATAATCAAATATATGTGGCTGTTGTGGATGTGGTTATGTGGACCCTATGAGATGACCCAATAAATGTTACTATAGATATGAAATGTGATTCTTGAGTTATTATTGTGATTATATAGTTGAATGTATAACTCTATTAGTGGGGTATTTAGATACTTTTGCCTCGCAGACCTGAAGGGTTTTGGACTTGGTGGGCCCTTGGGAGGCACAAAGATCCTGGTCCTGATACGTTGAGGGCATTATTAGAGATCACGTGACTGGACAGGAGTATGATGCATGCAACTCCTATGGCATGATAGTGAGTGGTTACACTGTAGAGTTTATGATATCGAACTAAAGCATGATATGTATGAATGTTTGATAATTATATTATTTTATTGATGATATATAAATTTTCTCACTGCCTAGTTTGAAATGGTGCATGTATCTAGTATGATTGTCTGTAGAGAGATCACATCCATCTACAATCATAGTGTGATGCTCATATTTTATTTTAAAAATTTAAGGGTATAGCCAGTAGAGCCGCTGAGCATGTGGGACGTTAAAGCAAGATTTTATCTTCTGCTGCAAGAAGGTAATAGGTTCCTTGTTTTGAATTTTTTCCCCATTATACCATTGGTTTGTTGGATTTTAAACAATATATTAATAAATATACTTTTGACGTTTCTTTGATTGTATGGGTTATGCACCTTTCGTATTTGTTAACGGTTCACGGGTATCAACTATGTGGCATGGATAGACCCTATGTTATGCTGGTCAACACTTGTGGGATATTACAAAGAAAGAGATAATAGGAGGAAGAGAATATAAGGATGACAGGTTGTGGAAAGATGAGCAACCACTTCTCTCTCTCTCATGAGCATAAAAAAGTGCTCCTCTAGTCACTTACAAGTTCTATCTCCTTAGAGGAAGGAAGGGAGAGAGAGCAGGAAAATGGGGGAAGAGGAGAGACATTGCTGGGGAATAATGGTTACCACCCTCCTCTCTCTCTCTCTCTCTCTCTCTCTCTCTCTCTCTTCAACCATGTCATCTTTGTATCCTTTGTTTCTACCACATATTCCTATAACCTCTTATGTACTCTTCTTGTTCATACGAATGAAACCATATAAGCATCCATAATATAAAATGATGAAAAACTTCACAAAAGTGCTTGAGATTTTCAGGGTTTTCAATTTTATTCTATAGTTTGAAAGCTATTGCTGCTTGTTGATTTCCGACATATATCAATTTTATCCCTAAGTAGTAATGCATCACTTGTAGATGAAGTGAAAGACAAGAGGTGATGTGACAGTTGACTCAACAATCATATTATTATTGAGTTTAAATTTAATTAATATTTAAGTATTATTAAATATTAAAATAAAAATTTAATGTAATTTTAGTAGTATTACATTTAAATATTAAATATAATATCTATTTAAAGATTATATTTAGTATTAAAGAATACTTAATATTTAAACAATTAATACTTAAGTATAATAATAATAATAAATATAAGCTGAGATCACCGATGATACCGATGTGACATGATATGGCATCTTACTTAATTAATATAAGCTCACATGATGGATGGCATGACAATTGATATGCTACGTCAAGTTAAGGACTTCGATGTTAAATGTTGAGAACAACAAAATAACATAGATAAGTTTTCAAACCATAGGAAGCAAATTAAAAAACCCAAAAGCCTCATAGTACTTCTTGTAAAGTTTTTCATAAAATGAAAATAAATCCCTATGAATTGTGATGAAATGGGAAGCATCATAATCAATAATGATAAAAGTGCCCTCTTGAATTATGGGACAAACTCCATTATTTGACAACAGAACCTAAGTTGGTTATATGTGACGAATAAATGATTCTTCATCTGCGCCACTTCTAATATTCTAATACTTCTTTTCTTTTCATTGTTTAATTTTCTGAAGGAAACTTCCTTATGATTTGTTTAATTAAGCTTAGATTTTGAATCGATATCATTTCTTATTTAGGTATTGTTTTGTTTGCCTTTTATTGCTAAATTGTTTGTACTTAGAATACCAGTAGACTGTTCCCATGAGGAGCAAAGTTACTGAAGGCAAACTACAAGAGTTCTTCAGCAATCTTGCCAAGTATTGATTACAAAAGGAACCACAAGTTTATGTTCACCACTGTCAGCTGATTTATGATGTCGTTCACTTCATTCTATACTACATTTATTCCATATTATTCCTTTCCAGCAAGGCCAACCCAAACAACACAACAAGGCCGCTCGCTTGATGAAGTTAAACAAGGCAATTGCAACTCACGTAAGGATACAAGGCACAACTTTGTGCCACGAGCCAATGGCTATGAGGTGGTGATCTTAATGTATATCACGTGTGGGAAGTTAAGTGTCCATGTATGAAGGGCTTGTCTCCAACATCTAGGCATGACAAAAACTTGGTAAATTATGAAAGTTTTGTTGAAAAGCTCCCAATAAGAGATACTTCAACAATTCAACAGGATTAAGATCCATGTGTAAACACATGCTAAAGATCTATTCAAAGCGATAGCTTGAAGCTCAATTCATCATGGTGTGCTCTTATATCTGTAGGAAAAGAGGAAGAATTCTCCTGGCATAGGTGGATAACTTGTTGCCTCAAAAATCGACTTCCTTACTAGATCACAATTGCGACACATCAGGAGACGCAGTTAAGGTTGGTGTCGCTAACATCGTCGGCACCAAATAAGCAAACTTCATGAAATTAGGAGACGAATAGGTCCCCAAACATCCTTGGTAGTAGCTTAGACTAAAGAAGATGAGTTCGCCTCCATTTCCTAGAAAATTGTTGTCAAAGCAAAAAACCTGACACACAAGGAGAAAGAACACCAAGAATATAGAACAAAATGTAAACTTCTTTACTTCTAAAAGAGGAGAAATACATAGAAAGGATTATAAGGCATACGTTTTCGGATGTCTAGAAAAGGGATGCTTGCTTTCTTCCTATTCTCCTTCTTTTATACTTTCTTTTTCCCCGTGTTGAGTTCAACGTCACTCCTCCCACCATCTTTCACCTTCATTGAACAACCACACATTCATACGAAGTGGTTGTAGTGTTCCTATGAACGAACTGTTAGTGCCAGTATGTGGCGGTTTTGGCTCCCGCATGAGCTTGTTACTACACTTGTGTGTGGCTGCTGCACTTTGTGCAAAACAGTTATGCCCCATGACGAGGAATCAAGTAGAGGCAGTACCTCTTATGCAGGATGGTTTGGACCCCATGTTCTCCCTTAATTGGGCCAGCACGTGCTTGTTAGGGATGAACCTACGCTTACCTCAAGCTATTTGTTCGCCCGTGTGAAATGCTCCACATTGAAATATGTTTGGTGACACATAATTGATAACATTTCTCGTTTCCTTGACTATCGATCAATATTTTTATTTTACCGATATTGTCGCCAAATTTTGAATCTTAAAATGACCTCTTTTAGTATGACCCACCTTTGATGAAATTTGATTCAAGCTAGTCCCTCACCCAACTACAACTTGGTTCTAATACTACTTCTTGGACAAAAAGTAGCTTTCTCATCTTGATCAAGGAACTCATTAATCCAATAAGTTGATCGACAAACTCAATAATTGAACAAATAATTAAAACAAAAAATAATAGAATACAAAAGAGCGGTCAACCAATTTCACATACAAAAACCTTGAAAAGAGCATCACATAGCATACAATAGATAATTACACCAACCCAAATTGGAGAATCCAACCAAAATAAAAAAACTAAGACACTAAGTAGGATCAGCTACATGGATTCTTAGTGATGATGGAGCCTGATCTTATGATATATTAGTATTTAATTTTGGAAAGAAAAGGGCACGGTTTTTGTTTCCTTTACGCTTTAGAAGCCTTTCTCTCCTCATAAATCTGCTGCCAAAATTTAGTACATTTTTGCTGGAGCTTCACATGATTACCTTTTTAAATGTCTGGGCTACCTTAAACATGCCTCTTATTTTATTTTACTTAGTGATACACCAACTCTTTGTCATATAACCTTATTAAGAATTTGATCTTTATTTTATAGGCACACCTTACTACTCAATATCTTGATTTTTACCACACAAATGTCATGATCATTTGCTGCCCAACACTTGGCCCAATTGAGCATTGTTGGTCTTACACATAAACCAATTTTCACAGGCTATTTTGAAACTATGAAATAACTAATCTGGTGGAAGAAATGTACCTTTGTATAAATAACCTGATTGCTTATTTGAGTCAGATTGGGTATTGTAATTTATTGCCTAAATGAAAATAATTATATGTATTACAATAAAATTAGCTATAGTTTGGAAATTATTATATGCACACCTTGTTTACCATCTACGCACTTTTTTTTCAAAATATTGAAATTATCTCCCAACACTCTCTCCTCTCTCCACACTATTTTCTTGCATTTCCTTCTCTCCACTTCGGTGATCAGCATTCATTTGCATTGACCATTGTTTTCCTTCTCTCCACAATACATGAGTACTCTCATGAACCTCGCAAGAGAAAAAGAGATAGAAAAAGAAGAAGAGGAAGAAAAAGAAAAAGTTGTAAGAGGTTGATTCTTATAAAACTTTTGGAGTTTATGTAAGTTTGTATTGGATTTTGTTTTCTTTCACCATAATTTAAATGTTTCAAAAAATTGGACCAATGATCTCAAGTCGCCAGTTTTTTGAGTGGAGATGCAGCATAGCTACATATCTCCTCCAATAGAGATGTGGCTTTGCTGCATCTCTCAATAAGGGGAGACGCGGCCAAGCCACAACTCCCTTATTAGGAAGAACTATAGAAAGATGTAGTTGAGTCACGTCTCTCTCGAAGAGTTGTGGATTGACTATTCTCTATGTTATATATATGTAAGTACTTGACACCTTATATTCCTACTATAATATATTACATAATGTCATAGAAATTGAGTAAAAACATTTATTATGGTGGAGTAGATTTTGAAAGTGTGATGACCGATGAAAATATTTGTTATAGTAGAGTACATTTTGGATCAATAAACAATTCCTTTTAAAGCTTGCACATGATCAACTTTAACACTGGTTGTAGAATCACTTCTAGTTGGTCGATCCACTCTAAAGCCTCAAGCATACCTATAAGACATTAGAAACCATGAGGATTAACAATTGCCTAAAGTCCACAAAAGTACTAGAACCATATATTGGTTTTCCTAATATAAAGACATTAGCTACCTGGAAGCATCACTCTCCGCCATGACAGTAGCAATCGCCTCAAGCAGCAAACTGCAATAGAAAGAAATATTTTTGTAAATATTGTGTCGGCAAGGAAAAACAGAGTTGCAACTAAGATGCCAATATATGTACAGATCTTGGTTTAAAAATATTTATTAATCATGTGTAGATATATCCTCTTATGTGCCTAGATTTCTTCCTTTTTCCTACATCAAATTTTGTCGTCATTGAGCAAACCAAGTTAGAGAGTATAATGAAATGGTTCTTCCATGCTCCGCTCACCTAGAATTGCCTCTGATCCAAGCATCCACGAGCCTCAGATATCTAGACCTTTCCTACAATCCAACAGGCTAAAGATACAATATGGAAGCAAAAATAAATACCAAGGTGCCATAGCATAGCTTCTATGAACATGATAGACATGAAGCCAATTCCCATGTTAAAGGAGACTATCAAAAGTAAACTAAGAGAACCAAGTTAAGTTCATACCCAAAAAGGAAACAAGGCAAGTTGGATACTTTGATGATATTCAAAAGGCCAGGGACTCAAACTTTTAAATTCTAAAAGTAGAACAGAGTAATTGGTTCGCGTGAATTGAGAGATGATGATGAGATTGGGGTCTAGCCCAAAGCACATAACCATCAAAAAGAAAAATGTGAAATTAGCATTATGATGTAGTCGATAATGTCCACAAAGTCAAACACCAATGATCACACAAGATCTCTTACAAGTCAAATCACCAAACATTTGGTGTACAAGCCAAACCGAATAGGCACAATACTAAACAAGTCAAGTGAGCACAAAAAGCTATGATCTATTAATTACACAACATCCTCTATTTATAGAGGATTTATTACAATTGAGAAAAGTGAGAGAGAGAGTGGGAGCAGCAGCTCCCAATGGCTATACTACTAGCCATTGGGGGCCCTTGAGGGCCCATCGAACTTGGCCCATGTCGATGGACCTACTGGGCCCTAAAGAACCAACTTTCCTATTACAAGTTAACAGGAAAATACCCACTTGCCAATGATATTGGGAATTCCCATCAAGAATAACTTGCTTAAATCAAGCTGTTTGATCATCATGAGTAGCAAATCTGAAGTTTAGAAACAAATTCAGCAGGCACCCACAGAATGCTGAAGCATATTCGGCAAATCTATTAATGTATTTAACAAAGATGCAATGAGTGCTTGAAATTTTTTTCCCAAATGTGTTGAAATTTCAGCTAGTGTGCAGTCGAATCCAGCTATTGAACACATAAAACTCAGCTAGGTTGTGTATGTGTGAGTTATATGGTGTCCAGAAATTTATTATAAGATGGTAGAAAGCAAGATTGTAATGACTAAACCAACATGCACTCACATACCAAACCTAAAATGATATATAACCAGTTAGGGACCAGTTTTGAGATGCACTATTATGCTATCAAGACCATCACCTAAGCTGAACACCCTAATGCTGTCTCACGGTTTCTTGTTCAGTTTCCACCACAAAGGGACCCATAGAGGGATGGAAACTAACATTTAAGACCTGGACATATCCGATGAGCAGCCTGGTTTGTTCACACATTGCTTGAGGAAAATATGATCATTAGGCAGTCTTATGGCTCCCCCTCAATGATTCATTATTTGAAGTAACTATGTTCTTAAATTAAAAAAAGGTTTTATATGGACTCAAACAAGCTCCTAAGGTTGGGTTTGATAGATTTGAGTACTTTATGCATGTACAGAATTTTCGCTCTTGTTATACTCATACTGTCTTATTTGTAAGAAAAGCTGGCATAGGTATTATGATTCTACTTTATATGATCATCATCGGAAGTAATGAAAATGAGATATTACAAATAAAAAGATATTTATATAAACAATTTGAAATGAAAGATCTTGGACTTCTTAGTTATTTTTTAGGAATAGAAATAACTCATAATAATAAAGGCTACTTTATGATACAAACGAAGTTTACTAGTGATATTATTAATTGGTCAGGATTGACAAAAGACAAGAAAGTAAGCCACAAATGAAGTTTGCTAGTGAAATGATGATATTATTAACTGATCATCATCGGAAGTAATGAAAATGAGATATTACAAATAAAAAAAGATTTGCATAAAGAATTTGAAATGAAAGATCTTGAACTTCTTAGTTATTTTTTAAGAATAGAAATAACCCATAATAATATAATAATAAAGGCTACTTTATGTCACAAACAAAGTTTGCTAGTGATATTATTAACTAGTTAGGATTGATAGATGACAAGAAAGTAAGCATGTCTAAGGCTATGGGGACCAACCTAAGGTCTACAGATGGGGAAAATTAGAGGATCCTACTCTGTGCAGACAAATGATAGAAGACTTGATGTATCTTATAATCACTCGACCTGACATAGCATACGCAATACATATGGCAAGTTAGTTTCAATAAGCCCCCACCAATATACACATGAGTACGATTATGCAGGTTGTGAGATACATAAAGGATACACTTGAAAGGGGGATCATTCTAACCTCATCTTTTGCCTTTAAATTAACTACTTACATTGATGCTCATTAGGATGGGATGTTAATAATAAACATTTCACCACTGGTTTTTGTGTATTTTTAGGTGATTCCTTATTTCTTGAAGATGTAAAAAATAACATAAGGTGTCCTTATCGTCTACAGAGGCAGAATATAGAGCCATGACCACTATTGCACCTGAGATATCTTGGATCACTAAACTCGTAGGAGACATTAAAGTTGCCCTAGAAGACTATTGAATTGCTTTGTGATAATAAAAGTGCTATGTATATTGACTCAAATAATACATTTCATGAAATAACAAAACATATGAAGATTAAATATCACTATATTCGAGAGGAATGCTTGAAGAAAAGATTAACTTTGTGCTATATTCCTTTTGAGTTATAGTTGGCAGATTTCTTTACTAAATCCTTGTCATCCCCTAGATTTATATTTCTATCAGACAAACTTTCAATATATACACTGCAAGTTTGGGGTGTTAAATTGTAATAGGTATATTGGGCTAATAGGGCCCAATAAATCCATCAAGACCATTGGGAGCAATTGCTCCCAACTTCCCACACCTTATAAAATCAACTTTGTGTCTCATTGTAAAACCTGTATAAATAAAGAAGATATGTTATTAATAAATTAGAGCTTTCTATGCTCTCTTGACTTGTTGTTTGATATTTGGTTTGGTTTGTACACAAAGTGTTTGGTGATTTGGTTTGTTGAGGATCCTTTGTGATGGCTTGTGTTTAAGTTTGTGAATTATTTTGGCAAGATATTGGTGATATTTTTATATTATCATCCCTAAGTATGGTATATTCACTGCTCATTAGAGAAGAAGATAGAAGCAATTTTGAAAAATTCTATTCAAAAAGTAGTAACAAAACAACATTTGATAGTAAAGGAACTCCACATAGCAGAAGAGGTAGGGGATATCCTACCATAAGAGGAAGAGAACGAGGTACATTCTAAGAAGATGAAAAGAACAAGCTAAAATGCACTCATTATGGAAAAAGCATGTATACAATAAAACAATGCTAGGATATTGTTGGTAAACCTTCTTGATTTAAGAATAAAGCTTATGTTGTAGGTATCTCAAAAAAGAAAGATAAAGAAGGGGATGACTTAGTGCCAACACTTGTTATAAAAAGATTGGAAGGAATAGAGAGTTGACTCAACAACACGACAAGTACATCTATTGAACATCATGGATCAGTTGTTGCTGGAATTTCAAGAGAAAAGCACTCCAACTATGAATTCAGTAACACACATTCTCCTGGATTTCGTGTTTGGATAATTGATTCAAGGACTTGAGACCATATGGTAGGAAATAGTCATGGTATTTATGAATATGAAAAAATATCTACACATGAACATGTGAGACTGGCAAATGATTCTTATATTCTAGTAGTTAGAAAAGAGAAGTTCAAATTAATGTTTGGAAATGTTATATCAATTTTACATGTACCTGATATTCTAGTGAATCTATTATCTATTAGTTTTTTAGTGAGAAATTCAAGATGCTCAGTAACGTTTATGTCTTCTTATTGTATGTTTCAAGACTTAAGATGGGAGAAACCTTTAGACATGATAGTCTGAAGAAGGGATTATACTTTCTGGAGGAGAAATATTATCAAATGCAAGCACATGGTATCATGGCAGATATAAGAGTTGAAAATCTAATCTTGTGGCATACTAAATTAGGACATTTACCTTTATCTAAGTTGAGATTTGTTCTTCCTGATATTTATAAAAGTGATTCTAGAGCAATGAAACCTTTTGAAATTGTTCAATCCGATGTATGGGGTCTATGCTCTACTTTGGCTATTACTGGTTACCGTTACTTTGTTATTTTTATTGATGATTATTCAAGATTTAAAATGATCTATTTAATGAAATCTAAGAATAAAGTAGAATCTTTATTTCCCTCCTTTCAAAAATTGGTTGAGAATCAATTTCAAACTCAAGTAAAGATTCACAGGTCTGATAATGGGGATGAATTCATGTCTTCTATTCTCAAGAATTATTTGAGGAGTAAAGGGATTATTCATCAAACCACATGCACAAATTCCCCCAACAGAATGAGGTGGCTAAAAGGAAGAACAAACATATTTTGAAAGTTGTAAGAATCTTCGCCTTAGGTTCTCATTCACCTAAATACCTATGGGGAAGTAGTTCTTACAACAATGTACTTGATCAATAGAACTTCAATTGTTGTCCTAGATGGCAAATCTCCATTTATGACACTACATCCTACTAACAAAGCTTTCCATATCAAACCTAAGGTATTTGGGTGTATTTTCTATGTGCATACCCATTTTCAAATGAGAGATAAATTAGATTCTAGAGTTGTTAAGTGTGGATTTGTTGGATACACTATTTTAAAAAGGATACCACTGTTATGATCGATGAAATAAGAAATTTTATACTACATGTGAAGGGAGAGAAAAAAAAAGGTTATTGAGGAACCATCACAAGTCATGTCAGTAATCCCAAACTACTATAGTGAAGAAAAACTGAAGATCATGTGAAGGGAAGTAAGATTGAACAACAAACCAGAAACAAAGATAAAGGCATACGTCAGAGCAAAGAAGAATAGTGCTATCGATGGAAGAGACTACCATGACTGAAGAAGGTACACTCCTCTCAAGTCCTCTAGAAGCCAATATACAAGATGAAGAGTATGATCTAAACTTCTCCATTGCACTAAGGAAAGGTAAGATACATGTACTTATCCTATTAGTAAGTATATTTCTCTTGAAAATACATCTCCTAATTATAAATGTTTTGCTACAAATATGAATTCTATTTACGTTCCACGAAATTTTGAGTATGCTAATAAATGTTGAGTCGCAGATAGCTATGAAGCAAGAACATGATGCCTTTAAAAAGACTCATACTTGGGATATGGTGGACTTACCACCAAAAAGGAAGATAATGGGCTGCAAATGTATTTACACCATTAAGGTAAAGGCAGATTATGACAGCTAACAAAATTTGGAAACTCTGGCAATTAGGTATAAAAAATGTATTCTTGCATGGAAACCTAACAAAGGAGATATATACGAAGTTGCCTCCGAGACTAAGAAATAACAAGTGAACATTGAAGGTGTATAAATTGAAGAAAACATTATATAGATTAAAACAATCTTCTAAGTAAAGGAGTTTATTAGCAATGTTGTAAAACCATATCAATACTTGTATCATACTGAGCTCTGATACACCTGTATTGTACCGTATGATACAATATGGTATAATATGGTACAATATAGTATAAATTTTTATTTATTGATAAAAAATTCAAAAATATTTAAAAATTCAAAAAATTGCATATGATTGAAATTAATGAATAAAACATATATAACACAATAAACATTAAACAAAATTGAATCCAAAAAAACTTGATTTGAAGTAGATTATGAGAAGAGAATAACAAAATTAAATAAATCTCATAATGAACAAGCATCCATACTATAACGTGAATACTGAATATCTTTAATTAATAAACAACAAAGTTACCAAGTTATAACTTATAATCATCAAGACCTGAATATTACAAAATTACAATTAAAAGTAAAACAAATTACAATCATCCAAAACGTGGATCATAATCAATAAGTGCATTGTAATCGACATAGTTAGGATCACCATTATCATCATCAACTCCTCTCTCTTCCTTTTCCATAATTGGATCCACCCATCCAACACCTTCATTTTCATCATCTTCAACTCCAAGTTCTGCTTCGGCTTGGAGTGTCCTCCAATTTTCATCCTCTAAATTGATGGGAGCCTCATCCTCTTCGACCAAATCATAAAGAATATCAACATTTTCGTAACTCAATAGGTTATATGACACCTTTCTTACCCTTCTTGCATCCTTTTGCATTTGTCTCTAAAGAAAAAATAATCAAATTATAAAGAATATCAAATACAATATAGTCATATCAATCATTCATTATTAATAAGAAAGAATTGGGTAGCAACAATACATATTTTTAAAATTATTATATTTGCTTTAATTTCATGTTATAGGCAACATATACTAAATCGCGCAGTCGAGCGTGCTCCAATCTGTTTCTCTTTTTCATGTGAATGCATTAAAAAAACTCTAATTTCTCTTTCACTCACTTGAACTATATGTTTGACTCAATATAAGTTGAGCAAACCTGCTAAGTTCGATGCATCTGCAGTAAAGCGAGTTCACCATTTATCTAAAATAAAACACGATAATGATTAATAAGAAACACTCAAAGTCAATCAATTGATAACTTAAATGAATATCAATAAAAACACATAATATCTAGTTACATTTGGGAGTTGAGTTGGATTACAATTGACCTTCTAAAATCTCCAACACTCTTTTTATACTTGTTTAACTCTAAATAGATATTACAATGAGTAGATGAATCTTGTACAAGGTCAATTGTATCTAATATACCCTTTTTTACTTCATCCTCTACAAAGTTGGGAGTAAATCGAATAGAAGTATTAAGAAAATATGCAGCAACAAGCAAATCATGATGCATTTCGTACATGTATTTCCAATTTGGCTTTATCCATAACATCATATATGTAAGATGAAAAAGGTATATTTCTAACTCAGAGAAAATATATGTTAAATCTATTAAATGACACTAGGATGAATGATTCTAAGCCATGTAATATAACAATGGAAATGAATAAGAAATTATCTTAGAATGAGGACAAAAAGAGTGAAGATGTTGATAGATATCAAAGATTGGTGGGAAAACTAATTTATCTAGTTTTAAGGCTACATATCACTTATGCAGTCGGTATTGTGAGTAGATATTGTTAGAAAATGGGCCCGAGCAACCCGACCCTAGCCAATCGGGCCGTTAGGGCCAGGGCCACTAGCTGTTGGGGGTTGGCTGACACCCTGCCCCCCTTCCCTTCTCTTATCTTCTTCTCTTTCTATCCTCATGTACTCTATAAATATACCTCTCTTGTAAATACTTTTTCATACTTTTTGTGGCTAAATAATATTTTTTTTAATATATTGTGCTTTTGTTGTATATGCTTTATTATAGCCTTTTTTTTTAGGCTTTTGCGAGTAATATTTTGAGGTCATATTCATCAACCTTCCACTGCTATATTGAAACATTATCTTCATTACATGATATCAGAGTCATTTTTTATCATAATGTCGCCTCGGGAAGCATGTCGATATTGTTCTTCATTTTGTTTTAAGTTTATCTCTTTATAATTAATTTTCTTCTTGAAATATGAATGAAAATGAAGGATCTAATTTCCGTTTAACACCTTCAAACTATAAAACATAGGCCTAAATTATAGAAAATTATCTATATTTTAAAAAATTTGGGGTTATGTAAGTAGTACAAACATAAAACCCTCTATTAATTCTACGCTTGAGCAAAAGAAAGAATATGAAGGAGGTCATCGAACGATCCTATGGGTGGTCAAGAATAATGTAAATGAGTACACTAGGAACACTTTGGTCGATTTTATTAATGCAATAGAAGCATAGGAATATTTAAAAAAATCTCATGTTCAAAGTGATGTTGCTTATACAATGACATTAAGAGACAAATTGGTCTCCCTTAAACAATGAGATAAAGGGGTAAACGATTTTTTTAGTGAATATTTTAATATTTGGAATCAACTATATGACTATAGAAAGAAATGTACACAATGTCTTGATGATAGAGAATGAAAGACAATGAAAATTTTGTATATCAATTTCTATGAAGTATCAAAGAAGAATTTGAAGGAGTTAGGTCATGTCTTATTTATCGGAAGCCATTTTCAACCAAAGAAGAGGTATTTACCAATCTTCAAATGGTGAAAACAAGAATGAATAAAGCTAACCTTCAAGGAGATACCGCACTTACCACATCTAAACTCGAAGCAAATGTGAAGCTTATCGTCCTTCTCATATAAAAAATGAAGGATCAAGCGAAGCAAAAAAAGAGGACATTTGCCATCATTGTACAGAAACCGGGCAAATAAGGCCAAATTGCCCTAAGTTGAAAAAGAATGTGACTTTAGTGGAATAACATATTTCATCTTTCATCCTTGCATTTGAAGAAAAAGTGAAGCAACTTGAAGCTGAAATGAAGGAGAAACCAACGATTGGTGTGGTTTGCTCTTATTCAACAAACGAAATTCAAGGTATGACCTCTTCGATTCTTGATTCAGGTATTTTGTTTCATATAACTTCTAATGAAAGAATTTTAAATTAATGTATTAAAAAAATCTTTATCATGTATTTACACCTCAAATGGAACAAAATTAGTGATTTACAAATTAAAAATTTTGAAATCTCTAAAATTAGTGTTTGTAAAACTAAATGTAAACTTACTCTCTATATCTCAAATTTTTGATAAAAATTATATTATAACTATTTCATATAAAAGATGTATTGTATAGGATCGCCTCTTGAAGAAGGGATTGGTTGTGGTCATAGAGAAGGCGGACTTTACAATATGAACTATTTACATAGTATAGGATATGTTAATGTTGTGACAAATGATGTTCTTCTATGGCACAATAGACTAAGACATCTTAACGCTCAAAAATTATATCAATGTCCTCTTTGAATAAAGTCTAAGGAATATTTTTCTTGCAAAGATTATGTTCTTGGTAAAATACAATATCTTCTATTTCCAAACAAAACTTATGTTATCACAAGACCCTTCAAAATAGTTTATTTGGACGTATGGGGACTGACACCCATTTTGTATAAAAGAGTCATTTCATACCATGTTATTTTCATAGATGATTTTACTAGGTATACATGATTATATCTTTTAAAATCAAAATCCAATTTCTTTCAAAATTTTGTTATCTTTTATAATCTTATAAAAAATCAATTTGATTCCAAAATCAAGATTTTTAAATCAGATTTAGTAGGAGAGTTTATGTCAAAAGAATTTAAAAATCATTTCAATAAATTTGGAATCATACATCAAACCTCTTGCTCTAAGACTCCCCAACAAAATGGTATTCGAAATGTAAACATGTATATATTTTGGAAACCATAAGAACCTTATTTTTATCAAGTGATATTCCTAAGAATTTATGAGCAAAATCTATTACGATTTCAGTCTATTTAATTAATCGGATGCTCTCTTCGGTTTTATAAAATTTGTTTCTTATAGAAAAACTTTTTAAAGTTTCTCTCAACTATTCAAGACTGCATATTTTTTTATGTAAATATTTTGTTTACATTGACAAAGACGATAAACTATAATCTTGTGTTATAAAATGTATTTTTCTAGGATATGAAATAACTAGAAAGGGGTATAGGTGTCATGATTGTAAAAATGATAAGCTTTATGTATCATGAGATGACAAGTTTTTTTAAAATAAATACATTTTTAAACGCATAGATGATGTTAGTTTTCTTGATGACTTCTCCTATTCATTCTTAAATGATATTTTAGATGAAGAGGTGATTCATGTAGAAAATGATCTTTATGAACATATGACTTCAAGACATCCTGTTATACCTTTCGATCAACATTATACTAGGAGAATTGTGCCTATTCTTAGAAGGTCAAACCGTGATTCTACACCTCTTGAAAGGTTTGTCTCATATGATAGCTTTTCACTAGCGCATAAATCCTTGGTAACAAATATTCAAGCTATAAAAGATCCTAAAACCTTTAAGGAAGCTCAATTATCATAAGACTGGATTAATACTATTAACAAAGAGTTTGATGCTTTATATAGAGCTAAACTTGGGATATTGTCTCTACACCATCAAACAAAAAGACTAAAGATTGTCAGTGAGTCTATAAAATTAATAATAATAGTGATGGTTCATTAGATTGCTATAAAGATAGATTAGTTGTCAAAGGTTACTCACAAAAATATGTAATTGATTACGAAATAAACCTTTGCTCCTATGGTTATAATGACAACTATTAGAATACTTATAACTGTGTGTATAATTCATCATTAGAATATATATCAGTCAGATGTTAAAAATATTTTTTTGAATGGTTGGTTGAAGGAAGAAGTATATATGGAGCCTCCTTATCTCAATCTTCCTAGAAACCAAGTCTTAAAGCTCAGAAGAGTTTTTTATGGTCTCAAAGAAGCTCCCAAAGCTTAGTTTGATAGAATAATTGAATTCATGACATTGCATTATTTTACTATCTATTACACTGACACAAACTTTGTTTATAAGAAACTTGGTCAATCAAGCAATAACTTGGTAATATGTTTGAAATGAAGGATTTTGGCAAACTTTCTTATTCTCTTGGCATTAAGGTAACTCACGATGATAGAGGTTTCTTTTAATCACAAACTAAGTTTATTAATGCTATTATTTTTAGATCAAGAATTACAGATGACAAAGTTGTTGAGACACATAAGGTAATCAATCAGAAGATGCGTCTAATTGACGGTGAACTTTTCAGTGATCCCACACATTATAGATAGATGGTTGGAGCACTCACCTATCTTACCATAACACGGCTAGATATTGCTCATATCGTTCATACTGTAAGTCAGTTTCAATATGCGCCTACCTTAGTGCATATGAGTGTTGTGAGGATTGTTCATTTTATTTAACAAACCTCAACCAAGAGAGTATGTCTATCATCTTCCTCTTTATCTCAGTTACTCGTATATACTAATATTGATTGGGGTCGTGATGTGAATGACAAACACTCTACCACCAGCTAGTACATATTCTTTGGTCACTCTCTCATCTCATGAAAATATAAGAAATAGCAAAAGGTGTCTCTTTCCTCCACTGAAGCTGAGTACCATGCAATGACCAACACCACTACCGAATTAACTTAGTTGTGACGACTACTTTAGGATTTGGGTATACAATTAGAAGCTCCTCCAATCATGTTATGCGATAATAAAAGTATTACATATATAACCAACAATCATATATTTCATGAGCATACAAAGCATATTGAAATAGATTGTCACTATGTTCGTGAAGAATATCAACTTTCAAATGTTTTCACCAAGTCATTACATATTCCTCGATTTCTGTTTTTGATTGACAAACTTCATGTCATAGAGCTGTCAATTTGAGGGAGGTGTTAGAAAATAGGCTCGAGCGGCTCGGCCCTAGCAGGTCCTGGCCACTCGAGACGTTAGGGCTAGGGCCTTTGGCCACTAGCCGTTGGGGGTTGCCTTGCAACCAACCCCCCTTCCCTTCTCTTCTCTTATCTTCCCCCTTCTCTCTTCTCTTCTTTTTTTCTCTTCCTATCCTCATGTACTCTATAAATATACCTCTCTTGTAAATACTTTTTTATGCATTTGTTGCTAAATAATATTTTTTTTAATATATTATGCCTTTATTGCATACTCTTTATTATAACCTTTTTCTAAGGCTTTTGCGAGTGATATTCATCAACCTTCCACTACTACATTGAAACATCGTCTTCGTTACACATATATGCATGCACCATATAGATGCCATATGGAAGTTGTCTATCAAATTCTTGAGGTATGGAGTGATACGCCAATTATAGACCTCTAAAGTTAGAGGTATACTCAGATGCAAATTGGGTAGGTTGCATATAAGATAGAAAATCTACTATTGGATACCTAACTATGTTTGGAGTTAACATTGTGTCGTAGAAAAGTAAGAAACAATCTGTTGTTGCTAGATCGAGTGCGAAGGCTGAATATAAAGCAGTAGATCATGTTTTTTTATGAAGGATTATGACTGCATGCACTTATCAAATATTTGGGAACAGAGATACAATTACAGATCTATGGGTACTATGATAGTAAGTCAACCATACAAATTGCGTTGAATCCAATCAATCAAGAAGGAACAAAACATATAGTAGTAGATTGTCATTTTATTCGAGAGAAGATACTGAACAAACAGTTTCAGTTAACTCACATGAGGTTAGATGATCAAGTGGCGGATATGCTAACTAAAGCAGTGTCAAAAAGAATATTATGGAAGATCATGGACAGGTTGGGTGTATGTAGTGTTTTCAATCCAACTTGAGAGAGAGTATTAAAAAGATCGGTTGGTTTTAGTCAAAGCCCATAATCATCTAGGACTGACTATCATTCTATTTTTGTTTTTAAAGTCTCTTGTATTTTTATTTCATTAATGATACAATAGTAATGTGAAATGTTCTGTAAATATTTAAGTCTCAAGGGTTTCAGCCCTAAAGACTAATATGCATAATATTAACAAAAAAAGAGAAAGGTTGCCGAAGAATAATACAATGGTTGATCGGCAGCTGGAGAATTTCTTCTCCGGTGCAGCACATGTATGTTTGTTACTAAACAAACCGGTACTGACCAACCCCTAACCACTTAATTAGGCACAAGTGGATTAAGCTGCATACCAAAAGTAAAACATAGGTAAATGTAAAAAATGTAAAATGAAAGTAAATTCAATAAATCTATGAACAATTAACAATGAATTATTTAC
The DNA here is from genome assembly GCA_036023115.1 of Brasenia schreberi. Lineage (NCBI taxonomy): Eukaryota > Viridiplantae > Streptophyta > Magnoliopsida > Nymphaeales > Cabombaceae > Brasenia > Brasenia schreberi. The sequence continues at coordinate 20,244,234 of JAYKKT010000082.1, forward strand.
AATATATACACATAAAACATATCTAACTCCTAGATGATGCTACAATGATTCAAGCCTAAGTTAAGATACAAGTATATATATATATATATATATATATATATATATATATATATATATATATACATAAATTTATATAGATATGTATGTACACACATACATATACATACATATATTTGTATGTATGTTATACTTGATGAAAGCATAAACTTTTTGAAAAAATGTTTTATAAAGTATCAAAATTTACAACAATTAATTTAAAAATAATGATTTGGCTTATGTATGAGTAATTTACACTCTAGTTACAAATCTAATTATGAAATAGTTAACCAAAGTGATGCTCCTTATGGCATTTTAATAGTTAGACACATAATCTAGAACTTAGTAAAGTCTTTGTGCTTAGTATGAACTTCTTTCACCTTTCATTTAAAATTTCAAATTATAAGAAAATTTGGCACCGTAAAAATGTGTATCTAAAATATGTATCCAGATGCTTCTTTGTTTTCAACTTAGTATGTAGTGGTACGATATAAGGTTTTGTTGGTTAACTTGATTTGTTTGAGTAGTCGTCACCTAATATGATCATTAGGCACTCCTACCAATAAGTAGGAAAAAGGTTGAGGTATGATGAAGTAATTATGGCTTAGTTATGAGAATGGCATTAAAGTCTTTGAATATATTGTTGAAGATGCATGAAATTTCGTATTATTAAAGGAGAAAATTTCATATTACAACATGGAGATTTAATCGGCAGCGTGCAACCCTTCTTGGGTTTTGCAGTTGTTGCCTTCTATCCTTTCTCTCTTAACTAAACCTAATGACACACTCTATTATATACTACTTATTCTAAATTGAATGACTAATTTACCCCACTTAAGTAAAGACTCAATGTTACACGGTAGGGGTGCAAATTTGTCCATATCATTAAATACACAATATACCAATGACACATAACACAATACTCATGTAAATTCTTGTGTCCTTTCAACACTCCCCCTCAAGTTGGGAGAAAGATGTTTGAAACTCCCAACTTGCTCCATAATTTGTTTAATGTGGTTTGGAACTGCTTTGGTTAGTGTGTTCCCATTTGATTTTTTGATCTCACGTGTTGCACTTGTAGTATTTTGTTTACAATCTTTTCTCTTATAAAATGACAATTTACTTCTATTTGCTCTATTCTTTCATGTTGAACAAGATTGTAGCGATTTTAATTGGTGCTTTGTTGTCTATATATAAGGATATTAGAAGTGTGATTTGTTGTTGGAGCTCAGTAAGTAGGAAATAAGCCATAATCCTTCGTTGGTTCCTTATATGGTTGCCCTATACTCTGCTTTTGCACTCGATCTTGCCACTACAGATTATTTTTTGCTTATCTACGAGATTAAGTTCCCTCCAAATAGAGCAATATAATCCGTTGTGGACTTTCTATCATCCACAGATCTTGCCCAGTCAATATTTGTATACAACTCTAGATATGTGTGTCAATGTTTGGAGTATAGAATGTCATTACAAGGAGTATTTTCAAGTATCTGAGTACCTTAAAGACCACATCCATATGTGGTTGTTTAGGTGCATGCATAAATCTGCTGAGAATTCCAATTGCATAGGTTATATATGGTATGGTGATAGTTAAGTATATCAACTTTAATACTAGTTGCTAATATCTCTTAGTATCATTGAGTTCTATACTACCTAGTACCAGTTTGTGATTAATGTCCATGGGAATCTCACTAGTTTTGATCCCAATGTAATTGTTTCCTTTAGTAAGTCTATCACATATTTGCGTAGTGTTAGGAACATACCTCTTTGTGACTTTAGGACCTCAATTCAAAGAAAGTAATGAAGTTGTCCAAGGTCTTTCAAACCGAATAATTGATGCAATATTTTCTTTAGGTGGCTGATTACTTCTATGTCATCACCTATTTCAACATACACGATTAATATAGAGATTCCATTTCCAAATTTAAAGAATAGAGTATGATCATTTTTACTTCTTGTGTATCTAAGGCTAATTGATGCCTTCACTAATTTTTTTGAACCAAGCACGTGGTGGTTGTTTCATTCCGTATAGAGTTTTTTTTAAGAAACAAATGTGGTTGAGACCATAGATATGTCTCAATCCTTGAGTTATTTTCATATATACCTCTTCACTAAGATCTCCTTGTAAGAATGTATTTTTAACATCTAATTGCCACATTTTTTATCTCTTATTTGTTGCTAGACTGATCAATAATTGTAACGATGTCATTTTTGTCATGGGAGCGAAAGTTTCATTATAGTCAATTCTATAAGATTGACTATATCCTTTTGCTATTAGTCTAGCTTTATATCTATTGATTTCGTGAGTGGGCTTATACTTCATTGTGTATACCCACTTACATCCAACAACTTCTATCCCCTTAGGTAGAGACACAATCTCCCAAGTCTGGTTCTTCTTCAAGGCATTTATCTCTTCCTTCATACCACGGTGCCATTCTCTAAATGTGTTGGCTTCTTTCCAAGTTTTTGGAATCCTTACATCTCTTGAATTCACTACAAAAGATTGATAATTTGATGAAACTTTCTGCAAAGCAATGGGCAAGTCTTATATTGACTACACTTAAATATCATCTTCACGTGATTGAAATTTATTTCTTGTTCCTCTAGTGTATAGTTAGCTGAAAAAACATCTCTGGTGCCCTTCATTTGTGTTATCCTCCTCATGACATCTTCCTTTATCTTCTTTATCATCTTCTTCATAGAGTATCGGCAATAGCAATTCTTTTTGTTTTGTTGTATTTTCAAACTCCCCCTCACTGCTATAGTACTATACATATTCATGAAATGAAAGGTAATATCTCTAGATACAAAAAATTTCTTCGCAATTAAATCAATAGCACTTATAGCCTTTTTGAAAGGGGGAATAACCAACAAAAATACATTTCATAGCTCTTGGATCAAGTTTATCTATATTGGCATGATAAATATGTATAAAGCACATACACCCAAAGGCCCTATGAGTCAAATTGAATAATTTTTTACTAAGAAACAACAACTGTAAGGGTACCTTTCCCTCCAAACATGATAATGGTGTTCGATTTATTAGATATACTGTTGTTAGAACTACCTCACCCCATAGGTATTTTGGGGCTCAACTATCAATCACTAGTGCCCTGGCTATCTCTAGTATATGCCAATTTTTCCTTCTTCAATTTTGTTCTGTTGTGGAGTATATGCACAAGATGTTTAATGTATAATCTCATGAGTTGATAGGTAATTTTTTAAGGTGGTTATGTATACTCACCCCTTAACCTTTGCTTGAAATTGTTTTTCAACAAATCTATAGAATAATAGAAATATATTATCAATTTTATCTCTCGATTTCATTAAGTAAACAATTATAAAGCAAGAGTAATCATCAATAAACAAGACAAAAGGAAATTTGGCAAGGTCCCTATACATTTGAATGCATAAGTCAAATATACCATAAGATCTTGACATTCTTTTCGGGAAACTAAACCTAACATGTTTTCCTAATTGACATGCCTCACACTGAATGTGGGTATCACTCTTGAATTTCGCCAATTACAGTATTCTAGTGTGAAGTTTCTGAATTAGAGGGTGTCCCAGCTGATGATGCCAGAGCACTAGTTTTTCTTCATGTTGCGTTGATAACATATTTGTTGATGTGTTTTCTCTTCTCCCCTCGTAAGTGTAAAGTCCTCAACTCCTCCTACCATATTCATAGGTCTTTCTCGTCCTTAGTTCCTGAAATACACAATAAGATGTGAAAAAATGTACTTCATAATTCAATCTAGATGATAAAGCACCAATCGAGAGAAGATTCATAGAGATCTGCGGTATATATAAAACAGGATCAAACATTCCAAATACTTTCCATAATTTTCTTCTTCCGATTATTGATACAAATGAATTATCTGCAATCTTCACTTTATCATTTAATTCCACATAATTAATCAAGGCCTCATTAAAATTCACCATGTGGTCAGTAACACCTAAGTCAATAACCCAATATATATGTGATGATGAATTAATATAAAAAATATTACCACTAGGTCTTTCTTGTTCATCCTGAGTTGCAGCCATAGTTGCATGATTCCATCCTGAAGAGATTGATGTAGAAGAATAGTTTTTTGTAAGCCTACCCTCAAGTCCCTCCAGATGCTTTAGAATCATATTAATTGTTTTACTTATATTTCGATGTTATTTTCTGTGTTCCCTACAATCATAGTTTTATCATTAATATAGTTTGTCTTTCCTATCAGTTCCCAGCATCTTTCCTTAGTTTGTTTAGCTTTACCATAATGGTTGTATCTCATCATGTCTCGCCCATCTGAGGAGTCATGGCCTCTACCTCTAGAACCCCCTCTATCTCTTGTGCATGGACTGTATCCTCTTCCCATAAATGTTGTTTTCTCTATGTTGGTCACCTCTGATCTCTCCAAATTTTTTCTATCTTCTTCTCTTATTAGTAACGAGTACACAGTGCCAAGTGTAGGCATCTTTTCACTTGCTAGAATGTTGTATTTTATATTTTCATATTCAACTGAAACTCCTCGTAGTAAATTAAAGACCTACCTCTTTTCAAATTCACTTGCCCTCTCTCTTGCGCATTCTTTGCAATGAATCATGGTGAGGTAAGATAATTTATTCCACATACTTCTCATTTTTACATAGAAATCACTGATTGTTCTGTGTCCTTGCTTACACTTTTGTATCTTTTCAAGGAGCTCATATTCTTTTATAATATTTTTTTTCTGTAAATATGCATCTCTCATGGCCTCCCATATTTCATAGGTTGTCTCAAGGTAAAGGAACGAGCATCCAATAATGGGTATCATAGAGTTGATAAGCCATAAAACCATAAGAGCATAGGTAATTTGTCTTTCCTTTGGCCTTGAATCCAAGAACTAACCTAAACCATTCTAGGTAGTTTTTCTATCCAGTTTTACATTGGTTATAAACAAGAATTCATTTTTATCTATCTGCCTTAGATGATAAGCCATCTTCCCTTTCAAAAAATATTCTAAATTAACCCATATGTTGTCTTGTGTGCAGGTTTCATGACAAAAATGCAGAAATCTGATTGGTTGATGTGTACTAAGTAGTCAATAGCTTGCTATAGTGTTTTAGAGAACCTCAGACCGCTTTAGCGCGCATTAAATAGCGGGCAGACTGTTTGGGCACAATTAGCACCGCTAACAACACTATAGTGGTCCATTATATTACTGTTAGCGTACAAACATGTTTGGATTGGGTCGATCTAATATCCATTGGAGTGACCCAATCTAAAGTACATAAAACCTAAGATACATTGATGTTGTCTCCCACATCCCATCTATTGCCTCTCTCCCGCCTCTCGGCCCTCTTGTCGCTACTCTCTCCATCATCAGTCGCATACATTAATGGCCACGACCACCACCTCCATCATCCGTTGCTCCGTCCGAGGCTAAGGCTGCCATACTTAAGAGGACTAAGTCAAAGGGCGCTTCCCATGGCCTGCCAGTGCTAGTGCTAGTGGTCGTTTGGGTCTACCATGTTTACAACTCAGGTCGTTGTCAGGAAAGCTTTGACTATTCTCGAATAAATGGTCCCTTTGCTTCACTTTGTTCAAGCCTACAAGCAGGGGAGTAGGAATGAGTAGATATGAGATTAGTAAACCTCCAGTGCTGGTACGCTTCGTAGTCGGATGTCTACAAAATCTTTCCAACCCAACCCTTCTCCATAGTCAAATGGTCAAAGAGGTTCGTGAGTCCCCATCCAATTGGATGGTAAGTGCTCCTTTGACACATTGGATGTGGTTCTTGACCTAAGGAGTGGTACTAAAGCCCCTTGTCAACTCCCGAGCTATGTGAACCCACCATATACAATCAACCTCTTTGACCCATAACGCTCTTTTGACCCATCCAATATGGCTCTCAACCCAAAGAGTGACACCATGTGCCTATATTTCTTTATTTAGTATCCCTACTCTGTTTTTGGATATTTGAGTACATCCTTATTTCCTTTCTCCTTTCAGATTTTAGAGGTTGATGGAGTTGTGTTGGGCGGCTGACCCAAATAGGAGGCCTTCATTCTTAGAAATACTTAAGAGGCTTGAAAAGATAACGGACAGTTTGCCACAAGATCACCATCATTGGAACTTTTTCTCAATGTAGTTTCTGGATTTCATATTTGCCGCAAAAGCTTAATTGTGTGAGCAGTGAACCTTGGTGATTGTGATTGTGATGATACTCTAGAAGTATGTACATTCATGTTCACAGAATTATTTCAACCAAGATAGTTGCAACCTTTGTTCTTAGCGGCCACCACTCACCCAACATGATTAATCATGGCAAAATGGTTTGGCTAAAAGAACACGTTTGACATAGTTGTGACTCCATTTAACTCTTCAAGTTATGTTCCTTCTCATTCCACCTGACAGATGGGAAGTCACAATTGTTATTGTGCACAGGAGGCACGAAGTTTCCTTTATTTTCAATGATCGCATGATTCTACTATTTTATGTGGTGACAAACTATATAGTTTTGTGTTGTTGCTAGCTAACTGAATAGTTATTCTTATTTTTTATAGTGAATATGAAATCATCATTAAGTGCAACTTCTTGTTGTGGTAGTGAAAGTGACAATGGTAGTTGTGGCACAAGCACTAGTAATACAATTGGTATTCGGTTTTCTAATTCAGCATACAACTATAGACCCCCAACTTCTAAAGATCCGGGATGGAATTGGGGTTTCACAAAATCTAGGATGGATTATATGTTAGTATTTTGTACATTATGTGGTCATGTTTCTATCAGTGAAATAACAAGATACAAGAACTATTTAATAGGAAGAAGTAGAAATGTGGCAGCTTGCAAGAATGCAACTAAAAAAATAAAACAAAAACAATTTATGATTATATGCACAGTACATAGAAGAAGGCCAAAAAGATTTCATTTTCATATAGAGGAGAAGCTTCTAGTATGAAAGGTAACATAGTGAGAGGCGTCCAATGTTTATAATCTTCATCGTTATTTGGCTCACGACTACCGCTTTCGAAGGGACCCATGGATTCATTTATACGTTCATCACCAAACTCACTACGACAAGCTACACTAGAAAATCAATATAAAAAATAAGAAAGAGAACAAGTATGCATATCCATTAGCAGGTGAATATATCAAAATGAAATCCCTTTTAATGTTGTCAGATCCCCTAACTTTCAAGTTATGGTTGTGTGTAAATGTAAAGACAACTCACACAACTTGAATGTAAACCCACGCAGCTGAATTTATATAAATAAGGCTATATCTTAGTGGCTGCCAAGGCCAAAATTGTGTGCAATGGTGTACAACTAAGAGCGGAAAGTCTCAAGTGCACGTATGTGCTTGTGTACAATTAAGAGCTAAAGCTCAAGTGCACGTATGTGCTTGTGTACAAAATAAGAGCTAAAGCTCAAGTGCACGTATGTGCTTGTGCATCCAAGATAAGAGCTTAAGCTCAAGTGCACGTATGTGCTTGTGTGTTATACACCAATATTACATCTTGGGGGGAGACTACGCTCCATTATTACAACCCCATATCAAAATTTAATTGAATATAAAGCAAGTTAATGTAACAGACCAAGTTTAGACACTTACAAGTGGCTGGTCCGTCTTCACTTGCTCGTACTTGGGCTTGTGGTTCACTTTGGGCAGCCAAGAGAGGTCTCCCTAGGTGGCTTTTAGAGAGGTTAGGGCTCGGATGTGCTTAGGGAAGGCTCACGGATTTAGGGTCTTACAGGGGAACCTAAGTTCGGTCAAGAAGTGGGTCACGGTCCTAAGTGGTGGCCAGAGTGGCTGGCTAAGGCTGGGGTGGCAAATCCTAAAGCAAGAGGCGATGCGCAGTTGGCGCACGCTGGACGCGCGTAGTTGGGGCGTGGTGTAGGAGGGGTGCGGGATGCGCAGGTGGAGCGTGCAGGGCGCGACGGCGCACAGGGCACGATTGGCGCGCGAATAAGGTGCGGTTCAGTTAGGTTTAGGCTGGTTCGAGTCTAGGCTAGTTTAGGGTTAGGTTTACCTCTTGGAGCCGGTCCTTCTTGGTTGAGCCCACTTTGGATGCAGCCCACTTAGGCCACTAGGCTTGAACCCACCTCACCCATGAGCCAACATGGCTTAGCCCCTCTCTCACTCTTTCTCCTCCCAAGCAATTCACGTCAACCCTCTTCTTGGACCCCCTCACCTCTATTTATAGGCAAATGAGGTGGGTCTTGCATATGGGTCTTGGGTTTGGATCGTGGAATTCATGTCCGATCCAAACACTATTTGGATCTTGGACCTTCTTTTCGCCTTTTGACCCTAGCTTTTATCAAGCCAGGGTGCTGCTTTTGAGCCTTTGAACCTGCTTCTTAAGCTGCTTTGGCATTCCGAGCTTTTAGGCCCAAAATTTTCAAAAATATGGCATTTTTGGGGTGTTTACAGAAAGCAATCTAGGGCAATAATTTTGCAACTTAGATTTTGGAAGGATATTAGTTTTTCACTTAGAGCAATGGGTCCTTTGATAGATGTTTTACGTATGGTCGATAGTAATAAAAAACTAGTCATGGGCTCCATCTATGAGAAGATGAATCGTGTAAAGGAACAAATAAAGGTACATAAATATTTCAATTTTATGTGTTATTTGTTAATCTTTACTTCTTAATCTTATAATAACATTTATCTTCTTGTTTTATAGGTTAATGTGGAAAACAAATAAGAGTAGTATGCTTTTATTTGGGAGATTATAGACAAGAGATGAGACAGGCAAATGCATAAGCCATTACATGTTGTTGCATTGTATATGAATCTAGAGTTGTATTATGATTATAATGGGATATAATCTAATGCTTAGATTAAAGGTGATTTGTTTCAAGTTATAGCTATATTTGTACGAAATAAGAAAGAACAACAATAAATCAGTCGGCAACTTATGAGTTATTGAAGTGCAACAAGTGGTTTTGGATTAGAATTAGCTATAAGTTTGAGGAAAGCATATGCACTAGGTAATCAATTCAAGCAACTTTACTTTTTTAATTATTTTATTATTAAGATATGATTTTTGAATATGATTATTTTTTTATTTACACATGATTTTTAACTTTTTGTAATAGTTGAGTGGTGGATGACCTTTGGCTGTGGATGCCCTGAATTACAAAATTTTGCTATATGGGTTTTGAGTTTTACTTGTAGTGGTACCCCATGTGAATGCAACTGGAGTACCTTTGAAATGATAAGAAATTAAAAATTATGTTTTTTTATTTACATTATAATTAAATGAAAGTTTTTTTATTGAGTTAACGAATTATCTAAATTATTTATCTTATATTAGATTTATACAAAGAAATAGAATAGATTATTGCATCAAAAGCTTAACAATTTAGCTTTTAATCTAATTGAGCAAATTTCGACTCCATCATGTTGGCATCGGTTGAAGATCATGATGAATATCCTACTGATGATGATTCCCTTACATAGCGAAATATCGATATAGCATCTGAATGATCAAGAGCGAGTGTTGTTTATACAAGGTCAAGGACACAAAAGCGACAAAGAAGGCAAAACAAAGGAAAGGATAAGATGCCTTTGGAAGATGAAGAAGAAAAATTTAATTTTAAAGAAAGAGATGAAGAGAAAGAGGAACTAGAAGAACACAAATCTTTTTTTAAAAATGAGTGAACATGACTTAAACAATTAAGTGTGATTGTAATTGAATTTTGATGGATGCTATGTATTTTTTAATTAGCTTATTGACATTCTTTTAGTTTCTTGCGTATTCCATTGAATATGTAGGTTTATGCCATTCATATCCTCATGGTAGCATACTGCATAGCATGGAATGATAAGATTCTTGTGCGCCATTAATGAAAGCAAGTCCTTGTTTTCTTTTATCTTGGACCAGTTCTTGTGCAGAGGCTTCACTATAGTAATTGTGTCTAACTGTTTTTGTACCTGTTCGTTCTAGTATTGCTTTTAATGTTGTTTCATCACTGCTTTATTCTCCCCTTTTTAATGTTGTGCAGAGGTTGCACAATAGTATTTGCTTTGATGTAGTTGCTCATGATAATTTTGACAGTTTTACAACTTAAAGATCGATCAACAATTTCATAATGTCTCTGGCAGTCTGGCAGGCTTTGTCCATATTGGCAATCTTCATATTGGGAGCAACTTATTCAATGAGCTTGTAAGCTCCTTTTCCTACATACTTAGATTTGAGTTTATTTACTTGTAGTCTTGTAGTACTCACTCTAAGTGTTATTACAATTGTTGACAACAAATTACTAGCTTTTCTACTTGAAATTTTCATGCTATATAGCTGACATGGTTCTGTTTGGTGTTGCCAGTTGTTTCCATGAGTTGATGAAATTGCTGATAGTTTTGTATAGTAACTACTTTTGTGAACAATGATTTCCACCATTCTTCCCAAGAATGATGTCCCTGTGAGGTTTTTAAACTAGTATATTACGTGAAGAGAATGCCACAGTATATTCAAGATTTCCTTTTTATCTTTTCCTTGATATCTATCTACTCAGAAGCCGCCCTTCGAGAGCATCCAATCAGAAACTTTAGAGTGAAAAAGGATAGAAACCCTTCTTGATTTGTTGTAGGCTCTTGGCTGTCGAAGTGGTTTTCTGCTTTCAACAGCAAGCAAAGGTGTTAAGAACAAGGCAAGAACCCCTCTATGCATTTAACAATGGACAATTGACCTGACACAGAACCGAGGAGCAACACCATCTGCCTCCTGGTTCTTTCCTTTGTCGCATTTTTTAACCAAAGGAACAGAAGTAGGACCACACTGATAGCCAGGGTGAATTACACCAAATTTCTTTTTGGAAGGAGAAGGTAAAATACCATCTGACTTGCCTTTATAATGCAACTAGCGTGCAGTTACGTGTACAAAAGAACTTGATTTATAAAAAAAATACAACCATAAATAGTTCCCTTTATCTTTCATTTTAAAGAATACAAGTCATTGACATTGGTGATTTTTTTCCAAATAACAAAAAAATGGGCCACTTGGTATAGAATGCCCCTAAGGCCCCGAGCAACAAACTAGCTCTTTTCTGCTTCAGTTGTATTAATATCTGTTTGTGCGCCGAGTCTAACAATGTCCTCCACGAGGATCTTCTCCTATGTAAAAATCCCAAACAGGTGAAAGTCAGAACCAGATTTTTCTGCAAAAACAATGGAGAAAAAAGGAGGAAAAGGAAGGCCTCTGTCTTTTGCAAGATCACTTATCAATTCTTGAACTCCATCCTGGCCAATAGAATCTTTGAGATACATGGTTGCAATTGCTACTTCATCTAGAATAACTTTTCCATCGTAATCTCTGCAGAGATATTATATCACATAATCATAACCTGGAGGTTAGTGACAAGGGGATGGATAGGCACCCACATAAGTTCTTTGAGAAGGTCCAGAGCATACAAGAAAGGTTTATGGTGGACATTTATAAAGTGTAATCAATGTATTTTTCTTATTTTTTCAATTTCTATGAATTACATGAATGTGGACATGATCGTTGATGGATGTGTAGCTGGTATAACCAATACAAATCCAAGTATGACACCGAAAACCAGATAACAATAGTGAAAAGCATAAGACACTTGAACGTCGTCACGAGACTAATATCAAAATTTCAAGTTCAAAAGTGCCACGAAGTAGATGAACCATGAGTGCAATTCATGTTGTTGCTCCAGTGAGAAAGGAAATAGACAAAGAACATGTACAAGACATTCTTCCAATAGGTTGACTAGAACAATCATAGAAGATATAGAACTATTTGAGAATGATTTCCAATCCAAGCATCTGAATTGGTTTTTACATAAAGGCATCAGCATACATGTTTCAAGGAAGAGAACTTGATTTTTTCTAGTTTGTCAGCCCACCAGTTCATCTTTACTCCCTGTGCACCACCCAACTGTCGAAGTAAATATTCTCCCAAGTTACTTGTGTTGGAGAGTGCATGCATCGTTATGGTCTTGGTATTTGTCATGTACATGCATTTTAATGTTACATTCTTTTGTGGTTATAAGACGCCTATTTCTGTGTTTGTGCAGGATCATGGAATAAGTACAAGTATCTACTCTTTCTACAAGTATCTATTGAAGGTTCCTCAAAAGCATCTAGTTTGTTACTACCTTCTAGATGAGATATATTGACGAAATATATTGAACTGTCTAGTACCCTTTTCTCCTTTTACACCATTCTCTTTTGATAAAGTACTCAATTCTGACTTCGATTGTATCTTTCTTATGTTTCTTTAAAAGTTAAAAGTAGAATTTGTTTATTTAGTTTGATTCATATTTATGAAAGAAGTGGTTGTATTTCTTGATATTTTTTAGAAATTAGAGAACCCATTATATATATATATATATATATATATATTTTTTTAATCATAAATAAAAGTGTACCGCTAAATCCCCTATATCCCTGCTACTGCTATATCAGGGTCAATAGCTAACAACCCGCTAACCGCTATTGATAACATGCGCTGTGTAGAAATCTGAAAGTGCATAAATATGATTGGTTGCTCCTAGTGTCTCTTTCACACACTTGATGTGTGCCAGCAACTCACCTTCACCTTTGATTCACACAACCCACTCTGATACCATGTCGAAGATGCATGAAATTTTGTATTATTGAATGAAAAAAAAAATCAGATTACAACATGGAGATTCAATCGGCAGCATGCAACCCTTCTTGGGTTTTGCATTTGTTGCCTTCTATCTTTTCTCTCTTAACTAAACCTAATAATACACTCTATTATATACTACTTATTCTAACTTGAATGACTAATTTACCCCAACTTAAGTAAAGACTCAATGTTACACGATAGGAGCAGATTTGTCCATATCATGAAATACACAATACCAGTGACAGATAACACAATACTCATGTAAATTATGGTATCCTTTCAACATATATCTATATATATTATAGTTGGAAATATTTTAAGTTTTGATGTGTACACTTTTGTACATAAGTGTTCAATTTAACTTTAGTCCACTTTTGAGTATAAGGTATTCCAAGTTTTGTACATGAATTGAAAGTGAATTTGTATATGTGCAAAAGATGTTATCTTAATTTATATGAACTTTATTTATATAATCAACAACATCCGTTCAAGAGAGTGTGCATGGCCTTAGGCTTCTTTCAATCTCTCCTCTTTAAGATGGTTTTAACATGTTGAAAGACGACCAAGAGAAACTTCAGCTAGAAGGTATGAAAAACTAGATCATGAAAATATTAAAAGAAGAAGAGAAAGACTACAAAAGTATTGGAAAGAAACAAGAAATCAGCAATAAATAATGATTTAGCTTATATTGAGTTAACTACTAGCATGACACGTGATATAGCTATGTGAAAACAAAGAATCCATGTAGTTGACCCATCTAGTGTGGGGAAAAGCTTAGTTTTGTTTGTGTGTTTGTTCATGTGTCAAAAATCACCAAGTGGAACGAATCTTGTGATCATCTGCTATGTCAAAACGGAAGGTCATGGCGGTACTCTAGTAAGGCAAATAATTTATACTGTGTGCATAATTTTCCTATTTCTTTGTTATGTATATTTTATAATATAGAATTTTATGTATTTCTTGTTGGGAGATTTCGTTCCTTGGTCTTATGTTGCTCTATAGAGCGTTTGGATGTGATTTCTCTGCAACCATAGGTACACTAAAAACGTGCATCGTTTTAGATTATACATAATTACATATATCTATCTCATAGTTTAAATCAATATAATCATCATAAATATGAACACACAATAAAAAAACTCTTCTTATCCGTTATTGTATCCAACCACAATCACGTTGTAGGAGTCCCCTGATCCCTCCTCTTGTCCAATCATGTGATCTATGATGACCATCCTACAAGTTCAACTAGACCAAGAAACACTCTTTAGCCTACAGGAAAAATTTGTCTTTAGGGATAGACACAAGTGGGGTCATGTTTTCGTATATTAAGTTCACAAACTAAAAGTCTCAAAAACTCGTCTTTAAAGATAGACACAAGTGGGGTCATGTTTTCATATTTTAAGTTCACAAACTAAAAGTCTCATGTATATCCACTGGAATCCACCTCCCGTCACAATCCATATCAATGGGTCAAGGATCATTTATCCAAATCAAGTGTCGAAACCCACTTTACTTTAAAACCCTAATTGTTCATGGTGATTTGTCATGTTGGCTCACATATCCATATCTAAGCATGCCGTATAATATGATACGAGTTACCAAACGTAACCACTAGTGAGCTAGCATTACCAAATGATAGCTAATGGGCTCGCATCACCCGCAATGCCTATTCGTGATTCTGCATCCCATGACGCCTCCACTCATCCAAACATTTAGGATAACAAACCACAATTCTATGCCTATTGTTGTTCTACCTACACACGAAGTCCGTTTGACAAATGTCTTCCACGGATGTTGATCGATATCTAATAATATTTTACTTGCACTCAAGCAGACTCGTATAGTGAGTCAATAAAGGTAAGCAAAACATTCTAAATGCATCCAATAAGAAAAGCATATATAGCAGTTTCAAAGCAGTGAATGAAAACTATCTTAATATGCAAAGCATATATAGCAGTTTCAAAGCAGTAAATGAAAACTATCTTAATATGCATCTAAAGATGGAATATATGTACCTATACGTAGCTTCAAAACATATCCAACTCTTGTAATGCCTATGCTCTCCATATCACCCCAATTAGTTCATAAATCATAATAAAAATATGATATTAATATTCTACATTCAACTACAGACTCAACAATTTAAATCACATCAAAATCAAACTCCAAACATCCCTAAAAATATCTCATTATGAAGCCATTTAATTTATATCATCTATTTAAAATGTCTTTTTTTCAGTTTTCAGATCTAGTTCGGACTTAAATCCGTGTCCGGCTTGTGTCACCACCACCAACACAAGGCAGAGGGGAAGACACGGGACACCCTCGGTTGGTAATTCACACGTCCAAACAACGGTTTTCCAGCACCTTCCAACACGGTCACCACTTCAAAACGGTCCATCACTCTCAAGTGGACCGTCTCCCCTTTCCAGTTCCCACTGTCGGGTGACGGTTTCTCCATAAAAAAGAGAAGAAAGAGCCATATTCCTCCATTTTCAGAAAATCTCTGCCTAAAACCATTCAGTTTCCTGCGGCCATCTCTCGTGTCTCCTGTTCTCCCCTCCCTTATCTTATTTGAATGCCATGAATTCCCGTTTTTGGGTCGAAATTCCCGAAACAAAGGAAAAATGAAACCCTCACCTCAAAAATTCGATGGCCATACAACTTGGTTTGCAATTTCTTACGCCTTACGACACCATCTCTCTCTCTGACGCATGCAGCAGCACCACCTGGGAGAACGATACGATACTGGCCAGGGATGTCCGTGGGAAGAGGGATGTCTACAGGCAAGAGGGATGCCTGTAGGCCCCCCAAGGGAGTTCAGGGTCCGGGTCGGAGTCACCAGGGGTCCATCTGACCCAGGCCTCAGAAAGAGTTCCTATCGTGAGCTTGGTTCCCATTGCAACGGGGTTCTTATTTGAATATATATATATATATATATATATATATATATATATATATATATATATATATATATATATATATATGTAGAATACCTTTTTCCATCCCAACGGGTTTTTTAAATACCTTTTTCCATTTAGAAAGAGTTCCTATCGTGAGCTTGGTTCCCATCGCAACGGGGTTCTTATTTGAATATATATATGTATATATATATATATATATATATATGTATGTATGTAGAATACCTTTTTCCATCGCAACGGGTTTTTTAAATACCTTTTTCCATTTTTCTCTCTTCCATTCTCTCTCAGTAAAAACCATTTTATCTAAAAAAAACACGCTAATCATGTGTCATCCTTCAAGCAGTGATGCACTCAAGGTATCTTAACCTTCAAACAACAACGTGCTCAAGGCACGTCTATCATTTTAATATAATGCACCTTAACGCGTTTCATCATCCATCATAACAAGAATGTGGTTGTAGTGTCATCTTTCACATAAAACTGCGCTCACAATGCATTGCTCCTGAAATAGTGACACATTATGAGTGCATTCCTTAACTAAAACGAGAATTCAGCACATCTCGTCATCATTGCTCTCGTTAGAAATGTTTGTTATGACAGATGATTTAAACCTTAATTTTCTATTGATTTTTTATAAGATTTATGTTTATATTGAGATAGAGTAAAAATAAAAGAGAAAGGAGTATGAAAGAAATCGATAAAAGAAAAATTAATTCATGAAAGTTAAAAAAAGAATTAAAGAGGGTAAGATTTAGAAAAATCAGAGAGAGACAACGACATTAAAAGAGATTGGTGAAGAGACAAATATCGAAAAAGGTTGTTAAGAAAACAGGAGAAGCCGACACAGATCATCGGGAGGAAAAAAATAGATGTCGGAAAAGGAGAAATGGGTGAGAAGGAAAAGTGAGACAATCTGCACCAAAAATAATTTGAGAAATTTTGAAAAATAAGTATATGTTAGTAAAAAAAGAGGTATCAATAGCAATTATGAACATGTCTACACTTGTTATTCCGTGACGGGGGCTGGCCTGGACCATGGTCCATCAATTTCGATGGGGCTGCCCCACTGAAATCGAGCTTCACCCATATACATTTATCACCCTCTTCTCTTTGTGCAGCTTGCGCAATCGTATTTGTCCTCCTTTTTCCTACAACATTCTCAAGATGGGCCAATGGGTTGAAAAGGCTTTTATTCCTCCGAATCCAAAATAGCCACTAACTCAATGCAAGGACAACGTTCTAGTTTGGTTTCGAAACACCTCCATCCAATTTTTAAGTTTGAGTCGGAGCCGTTCTTTGGTATTCATTAGTAAAAAAATATGACCAAGTGTTTGGTATTCATTAGTAAAAAGATATTACTTCGCCTTTACGCAGAAATATTATGCTAAAATGGACCTTTGCCAACGGGTTTTGTGGTTCTCTTATCAGGCTTCATCTGATCTTCATTATAAAGAAATCATTCATCAATCTCACTTACCTAAAGCTAGCAACTCCTCCTTTTGGTTGACATATTGTGCTCCAGCTTATTAGATGCACCTCTCTTCCTAGTTTGTTGCCTCCTCATAACTGCTTAATTAATCTAACTCTTTTTAGAATATTCGCATATTGCGACCAATGCATGTGGTAATAGCCACTTAAAGAACGAATTTCAAATAACATCAATTGATTTTTTTTTGCAATATGACGTCTACATAGATGTGTTATCTTTAAAAAGATACTCTCAATTATATTTATCAATGCTAACTCACGATCATTACATATTACATTTAGGAGTTTGTTTGGAGAAAATAAATCCCTAACACATATCAATACCCAAACATAATTATTTTTTTCAGTATTAATAAAAATAGATGCTATAGAGAAATTCTTATTGGTCGAGGTAAATCCAACAACCTCCAAGAAAGGCATCTTATATATGACAATCTTATACGTACAATCAAACTTTATATCCATAAAAAATGAGCGTAAGACCTAAAGTGTGTGGATGATTAAAAAGAATATCACCAACATAATCAGTCCCAAGTAACTTATGATGCCATCCACAATATCAATGAAGGTCGGTTTAATATAATATTTGTTGTAAAGCTTATCAACCACTCATATCTTCTTTTTGTAACTTAATCCACCCATCATAGACATGACTTAATAGACAAATTTGAGTCATCTCACTCCTTTATATGGGACATTATATGTTTTGGTTTACAACTTCTTATGATATCCTTATCGTTTAATATTTAATGTCAGTCAACTCGCCTAGATATGCATGTCTTTCAAGATACAACCCCAGTGGATGATTATATGTTTCATTAATGACAAACACCTTTCATAAACCATCACTTTTACCATCTCTTTTAAGTAAAAATTGGGTTCTTTACTTTTTGGTATTGGTAAATCGATTGCTCTCTATACCAATATATTTTTTACTTCTATACACCATTTTTTCACATTCAAGTCATACACCATTTTTTCACATTCAAGCCACACCATTTATTATTATAATTCTTCCCAACTTCTCTTAGATTTTAAATTTTGCTATGGCATTTGATCTATTTATAGTTAATACAATCTTCAAAAAACGAGATGAACATTTAATTACTTATAAAAGTAGCTTATCACAAACATAAATTGATTATTTTGTTTGTAAGAAAAAAGATAGATCGTGTTGTAAAGATTACAAGGTAATTCGAGAAGAAAGTTTAATCACCCAACAACGACTTCTAGTTATGGATTTAGAGGTTAAAAAGTGGACAAAGAAGAAAAGAGTGCATTGAGTTATTCAGACTAAATGGTGGAACCTCAAAAGCGAGAAATAAGGTATATTTAAACAGAAAGTCCTTCAAGGAGATGCTTGAAATTATATTGGTACATCTTGTGATATGTGGAATAATATGGCTATACATATTAGCAAAGTGACGAAAGATGTGTTAGGTGAATCTAAGGGAGGTATACCTACACAAAAAGAAGTTTGGTAGTGGAGTGAAGTGGTGCAAAATAAAATCAAGGCAAAGAGAGCATATTATAAATTACATTATGCTAAGAAGAGTAGTGAAACTTTAGAAACTTATAAGAAAGCAAAGACAGAAGTGAAAAAAGTCGTTAGTGAATCAAAAGCTAAAATTTGGGAGAATTTATATAAAAAAAAAAACTCAACTCAAAAGAGGGTGAAAGAGATATTTTTAGGATATTTAGGGCTAGAGATAAGAAAACTAACGATCTTAATTTTGTTAGATGCATCAAAAACGAGGATGAGAAAATTCTAGTGGCAAATGATGATATAAAAATAGATGAAAAAACTATTTTTATAAGTTTTTTAATGAAAATAAAGATGTTAGTATTAGCTTAGAAGAGTTAGCAAAATTAGAAAAGTATATAAACCACAATTTCTAATGATGTATTCAAAAGAATGAAGTTAAAGAGACTCTTAAACATATGAAGGGTGGTAAATTAGTAGGACTAGACAATATCCGTATAGAAGTTTAGAAAATCCTAGGAGATAAAGGAATCACTTGACTCACAAGACTATTTAATGAAATATGAAGAAACCAAAAGATCCCAAGAAATAGAAATCGAGTACACTTATACCCATATACAAGAACAAGTGAGACATTGAGAATTGTGTGAATTATTGAGGCATCAAGTTAATAATTTATACTATGAAATTATGGGAAATAATTATTGAACATAGGTTAAGACAAGTATCGAGTACAACAGAGAACCAATTTGGATTCATGTGAGGTAGATTTACTGTTGAAGCGATTAACCTTTTGAGATGTCTTATGGAATATTTTAGAGCAAAAAAGAAAAACATTCACATGATATTTATTGATCTATAAAAAACTTACGATAAGGTACCAAGGAATGTTCTTTGGAGAACTTTGAAAAAAAGAGGTATCTCATTTATATACATAAACCTTAAAAGAGACATGTATGATGGTGCAAAAACTTGTGAGGACTTGTGAAAGAAAGACAAACTCTTGTGAAGTTAATATTGGGTTACATCAAGGATCAACTTTAAGTCCATACTTATTTATAATGGTGATTGATGAGTTAACAAAACATGTTCAAGATTAAGTACCTTGGTGTATGTTATTTGCAGATGACATTGTATTGAGTCTAAAGAAAAAGTTAATAGAAAATTGGAACTATGAAGAGAAACATTAGAAAGTCCTGCGAGGAGATGTTTGGAATTATGTTGGCACGCCCTGTGATATGTAGAACAATATGGCTATACATATTAGGAAAGTTGCGAAAGATGTGTTAGGGGTATCTAAGGGAGGTGTACCGGCATAAAAAGAAGCTTGGTAGTGGAGTGAAGTAGTACAAAATAAAATCATGGCAAAGAGGGCATGTTATAAATTACATTATGCTAAGAAAACTAGTGAAACTTTAGAAGCTTATAAGAAAGCAAAGAAGGAAGCAAAAAAGGCCATTAGTGAAGCAAAAGCTAAGATTTGGGAGGACTTATACAAAAAAACTCAACTCAAAAGAGGGTGAAAGAGATCTTTTTAGGATAGCTAGGGCTAAAGATAAGAAAACTAAAGATCTTAATTATGTTAGATGCATAAAAGACGAGGATGAAAAAATTCTAGTGGCAAATGATGATATAAGAAATAGATGAAAAAACTATTTTTATAATCTTTTTAATGAAAATAAAGATGTTAGTATTAGTTTAGGATATTTAGCCAACTCAGAAAAGTATATAAACCACAATTTCTTTTGACGTATTCAAAAGAATGAAGTCAAAGAGGCTCTTAAACATATGAAGGGTGGTAAATCGGTAGGACCATATAATATTCCTATAAAAGTTTGTAAAATACTAGGAGAAATAGGAATCACTTGGCTCACAAGACTATTTAATGAAATATGGAAAAACCAAAAGATGCCCGAGGAATGGAGAGCAAGTACACTTATACCCATATATAAGAACAAGGGAGACATTCAAAATTGTGCGAATTATCGAGGTATCAAGTTAAGGAGTCATACTATGAAATTATGAGAAAGAATTATCGAACGTAGGTTAAGACAAGTATCAAGTACAACAGGGAACCAATTTGGGTTCATGCCAGGCAGATCTACTATTGAAGCGATTCACCTTTTGAGACGTCTCATGGAACATTTTAGAGCAAAAAAGAAAGACCTTCACATGATATTTATTGATCTAAAAAAAAGCTTATGATAGGGTACCGAGGGAGGTTCTTTGGAGAACTTTGGAAAAAAGAGGTATCCCATTGACATATATTAACCTTATAAGAGACATGTATGATGGTGCAAAAACATGTGTGAGGACTCATAAAGGAACGACAGACTTCTTTAAAGTTAATATTGGGTTACATCAAGGATCAACTTTAAGTCCATACTTATTTATAATGGTGATGGATGAGTTAACAAAACATATTCAAGATGAAGTACCTTGGTGTATGTTATTTGCATATGATTTTGTGTTAGTAGATGAGTCTAAGGAAAAAGTTAATAGAAATTGGAACTATGTAGAGAAACATTAGAAAGTAAAGGCTTCTGACTTAGTAGAACAAAGACAAAATATATAGAATGTAAGTTTGATCATTTGGTTATTTCAGAGGACATAGAAATTAAAATTGACACACATTGCATCGCCCAAAAGGAAAGTTTTAAATACCTAAGGTCAATTTTTTATAGTGATGGAAGAATTGATGGAGATGTTATGCATAGAATTAATGTTGGTTGGTTAAAATGGAGAAGAGCATTAGGTATTTTTTGTGACAAGAAGATACCATTAAAGTTAAAAGGTAAATATTATAGAGCAACAATTAGACCATCCATGTTTTATGGTTTTGAGTGTTGGGCAATTAATCGTTAACATGTACAAAAGATGTATGTAACAGAAATGAAGATGTTGAGATGGATTAGTAGTCATACAAGGAAAGACCGCATACATAATAAGGTTATTAGAAACAAATTAGGAGTGACACAAATAGAGGATAAAATGAGAGAATATTGTTTAAGATGGTTTGGACATATAGAAAGAAGATCAAAAGAAGCACATGTAAGAAGGTATGAAAAACTAGATTTTGAAAGTATTAAAAGAGAGAGAGGACGACCACAAAAGTGTTAGAAAGAAACAATAAAGAATGATCTAGCTTATGTTGAGTTAACTGCTAACATGGCACATGATAGGGCTCTGTGGAAACAAAGAATCCATGTAGCCGACTCTGTCTAGTATGAAAAAAGGCTTAGTTGTTGTTGTTTGTTCCCAACTTCTCTTACATAGTCAAGCAACTATTGTCAATTACAAAATACCATATTAGTTTCAAACATTGATGAATAGTCAATTTTGTCTCCGTCACAATCAATTAATACAATTGCCTTTCGATCATCACTTGAATAAGTTGACATCTATAACAAATTGAGTAACATTAGCAATGAAGAGACATAAAGACATCTCTAGGAAGAGTGAAATGCACCAAGGTTGTGTCTCCTTTAAGCAAGAGATGTGATTGAGTGATGTCTCCTTATGGTATGAGACATATTTGAGTTGCATTTTGTATAAGAACATGTTATCGTGGCACGTCTTGTGGTTAGTTGCATTAGTTTGAAATAAAGAGTGTATCATGACTGGTGGTGGTTTTCGAGGATGACAAAGGGCAATAGATAATCAACGGTGGAAGAAAACGGATAAGAGATGCTGATAGATAACAAAGATCAAGAAAAGTGAGTTGCGTAATAAGCAATAGTCTTCAAAAGCATGAGAGTTGAAGGAGACAAGAGGAGAGAGAGGGGGGATGTTTGCAAACAAGGGTAAAATGAAAACGGGAGCGTGCACTTAGTAATTTGGGGTGAACTTATAAATATAAAAAATACATTTAGTTTTAAGCACGAACATCATGAAATTTGGCCTTCCCTTCATCGGGAAATAAAAACATCCATTCTCCATCGGAGCAAAGCCTCTAAAGAAAAGATGATAGTAACGACCGAGTTTTATATTAAAAATGAGTGGAAGTTTGCCACTTTGGTTGAGCAAAGAGTATTGCAAAAGCGACATTAGGGTTTTGGATTGAAATAATGCGAGGGTTTGATGGTTGTACTTACTTTTTTATTCTTTATGTATTAGTTTTAAAAAGATAATGTTTTTTAGAAAAAGAAAACTCTTAGGAAACATTTTCTAGTAATAGGAAAATCCACAAAAACGTTTCCCATGGTGTTTCCTTGGAGTTTTTGGTATCTGTTCGTACATAAACTAAAAACGTTTCCTCATAAAGTTTCCATGTTTCATAGATGATAGTCATTCGGTTGTAGGTTTTTATAAATTTGATCCATGTCCAGTATGGGAATCCGATCCCAATATACATGGATGAGGGTTAATGTTGGCCTTATAAGTTTATTAGATATTAAATTGATCGATGAATTCTATAAATTGCTTTCGTTATCATCCGATCTTCCCACTACTTAAGTTTTGCCTATTAGCGTTCATTTACGGGCTTTGATATCGATAGACATGGACAATTCCAACTGAAACCAAGTTTGTGCCAGGAGCCGGTGAAATTGGAAATAGAACCAGGGCTCACCCAGTTCCCGGTTTGGTTCCGGTTTCACCTTTTACCAATCTGGAACTGGCAGTTCCGGCATTTTAAAAATGTTTTCTGATAAAAATTACCTTTTTTATAAAATTACTTATTCTTGATGATTATGGACCCAAACTGGAACTGGTGATTTTAGAATCATAACCGGAACCGACAGTTTCAGGTTCCGGTTGCAGAGATGTCTAGATACTGAATCCAATTAGTCTAATCCATCATGAGGTCAGACAACCATGAAAGCATGCATGTTAAAGTTACAGGCTTTGCTTGTGCAAGAAGAGACCGCAATTCAAAGCTTGATCTTCTTCAGCAAGTCTTTTCTTTCCTTTTCGTAAAAGAAAGGCTCAAACACAAAATACACGCATGTATTCCACGATCAAACTCGACACATGCGTCATTAGAGTCAGAGAGCCTTTATGGCAAATCTTCTTCTATACAAACAGGAGATACACGTTAGATTACGTTATGCGATAGGCACCGTTCTTTTTTGTTGACCCCCAACCCCCAAGAAAGTAGAAGAAAAGGAGCAAAGGATTCGTTCGCCTACCTACCTGTAAATAAGATCACAAGTTCTTTCTTTAGTGGGACTGCTCACTTATATCCAAAATCTTCAAGTTGACAACAAGAGGCAGTGAGATTAGCACCCATATCATAAATTTGATGTTATTTTGCTTGCTTAATTTTTATTCTTACGGTACAGAAATCGTGTTGTAGTTTCTCTTGCATAAAATAATTATCATTGGACTGCTAGAGAACATAATGGCCATGGTTTCAGATACTTATTCAGTGTGATATTCAAAGATTAAAATAAAAAACTTTTCAATTGGGAAATGCCTGGTAGGAGGCATCTCATTGCAATTATACTTTTGATACATCAATGAATTTCAAATTCACTTAACCGTTGTTTCGTTAACCAAACCTGCTTACGACGGAAACATCCTTAATTTGATCTTTGTAAGCCTTCTCTTTGCCACTATTGAGAATTCATTTTGACAGTGTATCTGTTTCATACTTGGCGTCGCCTATTTATGCATAAATAATGAATCACACGTCTCCTGACTACTGTGTTGAGTCGAAGAGTATTCAAGTTGCAGGCTGCGAATTATATACAAGCTTGACAACGAAAAAGAAGAAAATAGCGACTTGATGGGATTCAAAAGTCACGGTGCTTTTCAACAATCTACATTTCAGACCTTCAAAACTCCTTGAGGTCTGATCCTAGTTGGTCGGTCAAGAGCCAATTCATGTAAAAGTAACCATGTAGATCCCATGTATATTATTGTCAAAATCATAGATAAAATGCCTATATTCATTCTGATTTCAATGTACAAAATGAGGATCAAAGTCATTTTTCAGTGTTTGAATGGTTTTGTTTTTTACATAGGATATTTTTCGTGGTGTATTTCCAAAGAGTTCGAGCAGAAGTCCAGGATTTTCTTAAGGATTAACCAAAAGAGGTATAAATTCAGACCTTCCTGTCGTCGCTAATAAGAGATGTTTTTCAACAAAAACATTCTTCAAAATGCTTCTTTTTTCAGGCATTTTTAAAATGTCCTTTAAATGAATCTGTATAAAAACCTTTCCTGAAAGACGCAATAAAGCAACTCCAGAGATACCCTTCTTGTGTTATTTTCTGTTCGAGGAGATGAGTGGAGTGATAGTATACACTTGTGTATAGTGCCCAACCAGCAGATTAAACGTTTCCGGAATAATGTCACAAATGTGACGGCGTTTTTTGCAACGTTTCACTACAATGCACTGCTTGTCAAAGGCATGCACTGTAAGCAGATTGTTTCCTGCGGAATAGGAAACAGAAAGCAAAAGATAGTACGCGAGAAACCTTTACTATAATTACGTTTGTTTCACAATAATGTACATAGTGTTCGTACATATTATAATCTACATAATGTACTATCTTTACAATGCACTGCTTGTCAAAGGCATGCAGATTGTTTCCTGCGGAATAGGAAACAGAAAGCAAAAGATAGTACGCGAGAAACCTTTACTATAATTACGTTTGTTTCACAATAATGTACATAGTGTTCGTACATATTATAATCTTACCTGCTCTGTAAACAACTAAATAAATCCGCTTACATCGAATTCTTCTGAAACCACTGGAGATTACATTGGGCCTACATCATGAGGTTTGCGACACTGTTTCTTGAACGACCAACTTCAAACAGGGACGAAATAGAGAAAGCAGAAGACAATTGAAGATCTTTCTCACTTGGAACCATGGTCTGAACCAGTTGTTACCGCCACCCACTTCTTGTCACTGAACTCTTCAATTACACCTTCAGGCAGTTTCACGTTTCCCCAACGTGGAAACACTACCACCTTGTTTCTCTGTTTGGAAATACCAGTTGATCCGATACCGAGAGCACCAGATCCTTTTTGCTCCTCATTGTTCAAGGGAGGTATGCTGGAGGAGCTCGTGGTGTAAAGCTCTGGCTGGCCCGATGGAGATTTAGACATCTTGCTGGCTTCAGTAAAAGAGCTATCACCAAAGAATTGTTGTTGCAAATAAGTATACATGTCTGTGGCGAAGGAGCTTGAGACTGCAGCTTCTTGGTCAGGCTCTAAACCAGATATGCCTTTCTCTAAACTGTCATCCGGAGAAACGCTCACGCCGTCTCTATCTAGAAACACATAGAAACAAGTTCCAGAAGATGCATTGATAAGTCCACAAGGCTAATGCAATCCAAGTTTATGCAAGACAAAGCATGAAATCACAAAATCTTACCATTGTCAAGAATGGAACGCTTGTCGACCTCAATGTCCTGAGTCGGAGATGACCTGATATTGAGGTCATTTTCTTTAGAGAACAAGGGCTGGCTCTGAAAAGCAATGGTCAATCCTCCTGCAAATGTTAGGAACTTTCAACAACAAAAAATGGAAGCAACCAATGAAATGAAAGGTGAACGGCATTGGTGATGAAATACATGTTTCTTCAAAATCTGAATGGCTGCTAAAATAGCATGAAAAGGGATAAATGACACGCACGCTCTTTGAGAGTAGACAGTGCAACTTTCGCTGCATTCATCTCCGCCTCTTTCTTTGTTGTTGCTGCTTTTCCAGAAAATGTTTCACCATCTATTTGAACAGTTGATTGAAAAGTTGGCGAATGAGATGCTCCGGATTTTATTGTGGTATACACTGGTAGAAGGCGGCCCTTCTTCTGAGCATGTTCTTGTAGAGTATTTTTTAGATGGACCAAATTTTCCTACAGAGAAAATATGGTTAACCCCAATAAAACTACAGGACCAATCACACTACCGAAAAGTAAATAAGCCTCCAAGACACTTACCACTGGAATTCCTTCATCTGAAAATGATGCAAAAGCAACTTTTGCACCACTGTGCTCCCCTTCTTCATGCAGTGCACTGGATGAACTCTCGAAACTTTTTCCTCCTACACACAATATACAAGGAAATGAGGTGGGCGACCAATGAAATGAAAAATGAAGGGCATTAGTGGTACCAATTTGAAAGCCTTATGGCAGATCACAGCATCAAAACCAGAAAAACAGGAAGATGTAATGCCACCCCAAAACAAACTGAATCAATCGAAAGAAGCAGATAATTGCCAAAAAAATGGTCCACATTGCAGATATAAATGTGAAGCGGATGGAAACATACATCAGCAATAAAAACTGTGATAAGAATTTAGAAAACTATAGAAGTAGATCACACCTCATGAATAATATAACTCAGACTCGAGAGCTACAACCAAAAACAATTCAAAGAGGAGGGACCACCAGGATTTAACGTGGTTTAGGATTCGCAGCAGGATACCGTGACTGGCATCCATAGAAGGAGAAAAAATCGTTCATCTGATCAGCAGTCACAAGTTTTCATAAATTACTGCAGGACGAAGAAGCCCCTTAAGTGCAGCACTAAGCCCCTGCCCTTAGCCAGATGAGCTATCTCTCCAGGTGCAAAATGCAGCTCTCTTTTGGTGAAAATAGAACAGAAAACCCTTTTATATGTTCAAGGAGTACATAGGTAAGGGCTATAGTGGGGAACAGCTGAGAATCCTTAGAAAACCTAACGAACTACATGCATGAGAGAAAGCATAAAAAGCATACGCTCTTTGAGAGTGGTCCAAGCAACTTTTGCTGCATTTGCCTCTGACTCTTTCTTTGCAGTTGCTGCTTTTCCAGAAAATATTTCACCATCTATCTGAACAGTTGATTGAAAAGTTGGCAAATGAGATGCTCCAGATTTTATTGTGGTATACACTGGTAGAAGCAGTCCCTTTTTCTGAGCAAGTTCTTGCAGGAGATATTTGAAAGGGACTGATTTCTCCTACAGAAGAATTATAGTTCAGTTAAATCAAATGAAACTGCATTAACAATCAGATAAATACAAAAATAGTTAACTCTCCGAAACACTTGCCTCTGGAATTCCTTCATCTGGCAATGATGCAAAAGCAACTTTTGCAGCACTATGCTCTGCTTCACGTAGTGTACTGAAAAACTCTGGACTCTCAAAACTTTTACCTTCGACGGTCACTGTGGCCTTAAAATGAGGGTTATGAGATGGACCTTCCCGAACATGAGAATATATAGGTGAACTCCAATTCTTTCTTTGAGCAAGCTCTTGAAGGCGACTTTTGTAAATAAGAGGCAAGTCTGAAAGAAATTCATGATTTGCAAGAGGAACTAATAGAGCAACATAATGAAAGATGGAACGACAGAAAGATATTTTAATAACTAAAATAAAGAAGCATCACTATATTAAGTGTTGGACAAGGGTACGTGCATGCAAGCAGACACATCATATCACCAAAATGCGTAGTGAATATGATAACTTTGTAGGTGAAGCTTTAAAACGCTGATTAAAGCCACATGGAAATACAATTTTAAAGCATAGTATCTTCAAAGTAATAATTACCTCTGAGTGTCATTTTCAACCATGTGGATAAATTGAAATTGGTACAACATATTCAACAGATAAGGCACTTTGCATGGAAATATTTGGATACTACATGTTGAATGACATCTCTCAGAAGAGAATAATGCAGACCTAATTATCTAAAATAAGTACTTACGAGTGCAGAGAAAAGAAAGTCTCACAATTTCTTGAGAAGCAGAAAAGATTTTAGAAGTTGACAAGTAAGGGATTATAGAGACAACATTGTGATATTATTAATTGATCTGACAACGCTGTTGCACTTCAGTAATTTACAAGTATCTTTACCTATGCCATGTAGACACTTCTACAAGGGTGCCGCACCCTTGTCAGACACTTGACACTATGTTATGTGCGTGTGCTCTTTTGGAAAAGATATCTTTAGGTTTTAAAGATCTCATATTTTACCATTTAAATAGTGAACCTTGTTTTTGGAAATGTCATTTTGTTTCACTGTGCTAATAAGTGCTTTGGCAATGGGGAAGTTTTAATGCAGCACATGAGGCTTGCACTACCTCCCTCTAAATTCTTGATACCTATTAAAATGAGAGCCAGTTTTGGAAGAATACTCATGTTGTATCAGCTGGGAGTGACAATCTTTAACATGCTTCATTGCCTGATGGTTTAGTTCCTTTGGTCGCAATCAACTAACCGATCCTACTCCCTAGGGGTGTTTGCACACGGGCTTGCAGCCTCACCCCTCACCTTACATTTTAATGCAAAAGCGTGCACACATGCATTCTGCCTCATGGACCAGAACACGTGGGCCAGTGTGCATGAGGCCAGCACAAACACACCCCTAATGAAAAGTAAAAAGAAAACCTTAAATCACAAAAGACCAACCAATACTTAAACTATAACAGTGGAAGTAATACTAAAGGTCCATACACCTCAATAACATAAGATGCTATAAGGTGTATGCAAGTCATCAGAATGCAGTCTGCTGTCTATAAACTGCTACAGGATGACCATGTTTGACAGCTATGTCACACAGAAACCTCTAGGAGGTGGAGTGTCGCCCCCGACATTGGTGCGACACTGACACAGTATCGTGAAATGCCGACACGGTCAACATGTCGAAGCATGATTCTGGGTGCGGTCAACGTGTCGGAGTCCATATGTATCCAAATTCTATAACTTGTTTCGGATCGGATCGGATCAAATCAAATTTTCCTAAGACTCGAGTTTGTAGTTCTGATCCAAAACATGTATAGGGTTTCAGTTATGAAGATGCATGATTCTGCAGTCTACCGCTCTCTCTCGATACCTCGATCTTACTCCTGCAGCTAGACGGGGTATTGTTCTTTGGCCAATCACCACCCAAAAGTGGCCTCTTCCCGGTTCTCCGAATAGACACAGTGGTTAGTCGTCATTTTTCAACTGGTAGGATTTTGAATCTTTTCATCCGTTGACTTGACAATACCCATGTATGATCTCATGGTGTTTATATTCTTAAGTCCTTATAAAAAATTGGGATGCAAATCTGGAGGAATATCATTTAGATGACAACCAAGATTTGCATACCCTTAATATGAAACTAACTGATCCGATAGTCCCTTCAGTTAATAATATTGTTGATAGTGAAGATCTATGATTTATCAGGTAAAAGTTCATTTCATTTATAAAACAATAAGATTTCCTTTTGATTGATTTCTATATTATGATGAAATTAGTAGTTGTTTACGTGTTTTGCTTTAATATAAACTATAAAGTTGTGTACTTACTATTGTCATATACTTATATTAATTAATGTCTCACTTGTTCTAGTTTAAATATTATACAACAACAATAACAACTGGGCCTTTTCCCATACTAGACGAGGTCGGCTACATGAATTTTTTGTTTCCACAGATCCCTATCGTGTGCCATGTTAGCAGTTAACTCGCAATAAGCTAGATCATTATTTATTGTTTCTTTCCAACACTTTTGTGGTCGTCCTCTACCTCTTTTAATACTTTCCAAATTTAGTTTTTCATACCTTCTTATAGGTTCTTCTTTAGATCTTCTTTTTATATGTTCAAACCATCTTAAACGATATTCTCTCATTTTATCCTCTATTGGTACCACTCCTAATTTGTATCTAATAACCTCATTATGTATACGGTCTTTTCTTGTATGACCACTCATCCATCTCAACATCTTCATTTCTGTCATAGACATCTTTTGTACATGTTGATGATTAACTGCCCAACACTCTGCCCAACACTCTGAACCATAAAACATGGCAGGCCTAATTGCTGCTCTATAATATTTACCTTTTAACTTTAATGGTACCTTCTTATCACAAAGAATACCTTATGCTCCTCTCCACATTAATTTTATGCATAACATCTCCATCAATTCTTCCATCACTCTGAAAATTTGACCCTAGGTATTTAAAACTTTCCTTTTGGGGGATGCAATGTGTGCCAATTTTAATTTCTATGTCCTCTGAGGTAACCAAATGATCAAACTTACATTTCATATATTATGTCTTTGTTCTACTAAGTCAGAGGCCTTTGCTTTCTAATGTTTCTCCCAATAGTTCCAATTTTCTATTAACTTTTTCCTTAGACTCCTCCACTAATACAATGTCACCTGCAAATAACATACACCAAGGTACTTCATCTTGAATATGTTTTGTTAACTCATCAATCACCATTATAAATAAGTATGGACTTAAAGTTGATCCTTGATGTAGCCCAATATTAACTTCAAAGAAATCTGTCATTCCTTCATGAGTCCTCACACATGTTTTTGCACCATCACACATGTCTCTTATAAGGTTAATGTATGTTAATGGAATACCTCTTTTTTCTAAAGTTCTCCAAAGAACCTCCCTCGGTACTCTATCATAAGCTTTTTCTAGATCAATAAATATCATGTGAAGGTCTTTTTTTTTTCTAAAATGTTCCATAAGACGTCTCAAAAGGTAAATCGCTTCAACAGTAGATATGCCTGGCATGAATCCAAATTGGTTCTCTGTTATACTTGATACTTGTCTTAACCTACGTTCGATAATTCTTTTCCACAATTTCATAGTATGGTTCATTAACTTGATACCTCAATAATTCACACAATTTTGAATGTCTCCCTTGTTCTTATATATGGGTACAAGTGTACTTGCTCTCCATTCCTCGGGCATCTTTTAGTTTTTCCATATTTCATTAAATAGTCTTGTGAGCCAAGTTATTCCGGTTTCTTCTAGTATTTTCCAAACTTCTATAAGAATATTATCTGGTCCAACCGATTTACCACCCTTCATATGTTTAAGAGCCTCTTTGACTTCATTATTTTGAATACGTCGGTAGAAATTGTGGTTTATATACTTTTCTGATTTGGCTAACTCTCCTAAGCTAATACTAACATCTTTATTTTCATTAAAAAGCTTATAAAAATAGTTTTTCCATCTATTTCTTATATCATCATTTGCCACTAGAATTTTTTCATCCTCGTCCTTATGCATCTAACATAATTAAGATCTTTCACGGCCTTTTTCGCTTCCTTTTTTGCTTTCTTATAAGCCTCTAAAGTTTCACTAGTTTTCTTAGCATAATGTAATTTATAACGTATCCTCTTTGCCTTGATTTTATTTTGGACTACTTCACTCCACCGCCAAGCTTCTTTTTTGTGCCGGTACACCTCCCTTAGATACCCCTAACACATATTTCGCCACTTTCCTAATATGTATAGCCATATTGTTCCATTTATCACAAGGTGTACGAACATAATTTCAAACATCTCCTTAAAGGACTTTATGTTTAAATATGTCTTCTTTCTCGCTTTTGAGGTTCCACCATTTAGTCTGAATAGCTCGATGCACTCTTTTCTTCTTTATCCATTTTTTTATTTGTAAATCCATAACTAAAAGTCGATGTTGGGTGGTTAAGCTTTCTCCTGGAATTACCTTGCAATCTTTACAACACGCTCTATCTATTTTTCTACAAATAAAGTAATCAATTTGTGTTTGTGATAAGCCACTCTTATAAGTAATTAAATGTTCATCTCGGTTTTTGAAGATTGTATTGACTATAAAGAGATCAAATGCCATAGCAAAATTTAAAATCTCCCTACCTTCCTCATTTATATCCCCAAAACCAAAGTTTTCATGAATACCTTGATATCCTAATGCCTCTTTACCGACATGTCCATTTAAGTCTCCTCCTAAACAAATTGTAAAAACCCAAAATTTTAAAATATTTTCAAAAACTCCAGAATTTCGAAAACCAATTTAAAGCCTTTTTGAACCTTTAAATTCAAAAAACCCCAAATTTTAAAGTTTTTGGGAAATACTTTAAAGGTTTTAAATTTGAGTTAAAAAAAACCATGAGTTTCGAAGCAGGCAAAGACCAAATCCGAGCCCCGATCCCCAGAAAGAAGATAAAGTTGAAAGCATTAATCAAGATCAAGCTCAATCAGATTCGAATCTCATCAAGACCAAATCCAATTCCATAGAAGAGAATCAAGCTTGCCAAAGACCCAATCAAGCTCATCAATTCAAAGAGCAAGCTAGAGTTGGACTTGAGGCCATGATCATCAAGAAGAAATCAAGTCGTATGAACTCAACATCAAAGTGGAATGGAATTAAATCAAGAATTGAGTTGAAGATCAAGACATTCCCAAGATCATGTTTTAGCCAAACCTCTCAAAATAAAATGAAGTTTGATCCAAGATGAGGATAAGAAGAACATATCAAATTCAAATGGGAGCAGCAAAGCCTAAAGGAAAAGAACCTAGCTATGAGACACATGGCTAGGACAAAATATCAAGTTAAAGCATCATGCTAAGGACCAGCTGCGCCATGTCCAATTTGGCTGCACCTAGGCCCAGCCCACATGGGTTGGTCCAAGTCAACAAGAGGACCACTGGAATTGGATCAAGTGGATCAAGAAAAGAACAAGGGAGTTGGTCCAACCCGCCCCATGAAAGGGGCTAGAATTCAGCCCCCTTGGCCTATAAAAAGGGCCAAGCGGTGGGTAGGTTCAAGGGTAAGGACTTGGAGAGAGAGAGGCTCTAAACTTTGGGGTGCGTACTAGGCTAGGAGCAGGGATTTCCAGCAAGGAGGGACGTCCATTAGAGGGTGAAGAAGAAAAGGGAAGCTAGGGGAGAGATTGTGGGAGCTTGAAGGAAGACGTCCAAGACTTGGCCGACTTCATTCTTGAAGTTCGGTTTGATTACATTCCAAAATCGTGTAAGACTTCTTTTGCTCAATCTCAATTTCAATTCTCTTCATTTGATTCATTAAATGGGGTTGTAATAATGGAGTTTTATATCCCCCCACATTGTAATAGTTAGATTTGCTACAAGTTTTATTTCGTGGATGAATCACTATCAAACACACACTAGCACTCTAAGTGTTTGATTAAACTCCTACCCCAATATACTCTATAATCATCCTATACTTCTAATCCCCTCTATGCTTAAGCTATAAAATACTTTCAATTCATTTACATTCCAGCAATTTGCTTTGGGGATTGAAGGGTTGTTGCATTTTGAATTCGTGTGAGTTTGCATCATTCCATTAATAAAAACAGAAAACAGGATTTCAGCATCTCTGCATATATCTGTTTCCGTAATTTTAATTTCTTAATGCATCTCCGATTAGCTTGAAATTTGGCACACTTACTCCACGCACATCAGGTCAATCTAAATAAAATTGTCAAGATTTTTAGGACCGTGCAGACACGTAATAAAATTGGATAAAGACCGACTCAGTTTTTGCACTTCTGTTACACAGTCGGATTTCCTAAAACAGAGGTTAGGTAAAAGTCTCATATCTCTGTCCATAGGAATCCAATCAATTTGATTTTTGATGCATTGGAAAGCTAACATCCATAGCTTTCTAGAAACATCAAAATCAGAGTTCTGGGTAGGGAGATACAGGCTCATCTTTGAGTCTTTGTATTTCTGAAACAGAACTATTTCGAGTTAGTGAGTCAGTCTGATTTCAATATTTAATTCTGATTCAATACTGCTCCGAATTCATATTTGTAAAAGGCTGCAAGCTCGCCATACTACCAGCTTGGTCTGGTAAAATTTGGAAGCTTTCTAGAGGCCTGTAACTTATTCAAATCCATTTTAGACACAAGCTCTAAAAACAGAATTCTCTGTTTTCAGCAGCTTGGACATTTCAAGTATTGAATCAAAGTGCACAACTCAAAACTCTTTCAAAAACACTTGTTCACGTGGAATGGAGTTGTATTTGCTATAAAATTGAAATTTCTAAGCGCTCAATACCGACCCTTGAGTGAAAAGATCCCGCTTGCTTACAATCGCCTAGAAGTCTAAATTTTCAAAATATTTGCTAGTTTTAAACTAGCTATTACGCTCGCGCAAGCGTAGGTGTGAAAACTTTCATTTCAAGTTTGTTTATAAACTTTGGAGTGAAAATTTTTCATGTCTACACAAATCATCTCCTTTTGTGGAATCTTTTGAATCACCTTATCTAACTCTTCCCAAAAAGCTGTCTTTATACTATCTTCTAGTCCTACTTGAGTGCGTAAGCACAAACTATATTCAAAACCTCTACTCCTAACACTAATTTCAATGTCATGATTCGGTCACCATATCGTTGTATGTCTACTACACTATCCTTTAAATCTTTATTTATGATAATACCAACTCCGTTTCAAGCCTTTTCTTTACCAGAGTACCATAATTTAAAACCTATATCCTCTATCTCCTTTGCTTTTTCTCCAACCCATTTTGTCTCTTGTAAACATAGAATATGAATCTTTCTCCGAATCATAGTATCTACCACCTCCATTACCTTACTAGCTATGTAGCATGGGTACGCCTATTTGGGCATCGTACCTGTACCCGGTACGTACCAGGTACAGGTACGTGTATGGGTACTATGGATACGTACCCATACACATTTTAACGTACCGGTACGCCAATACGTATTTCGGTACGCGTACCTAAAATGGGTACGCCACGTACCGGTACCCGGTACGTGGATGGATCGGAGTCTGGATTCTTCCCCTGTCTCTCTCTCTCTCTCTCCCCTTCCGTCCTTCGTCTCGCAGCTTCGTTCGTCTCAGGCCGACCGCCGATCAGTGCGATCACCGACCGCCGGCCACCGTCGACATCCCTACCCTAGCCTTAACTCTTCCATTCTTCTTGGCCGCCAGATTAACTGCGTGTGTGTGCATCTGCTGTGATAGACTCTCGTTGTGAGTGTTAGTTATAATTTATTAGTCCGACTCCCTGTGTTGAATATAAATTGAATTCATTCTTGGGCAATTTGAATGGAGTATCGTTTGTTTCCATTTAACGTGGATATTTTGCTGTTCGCTTGTATAAGAATCTTGCGGTTACCATATACGGTGAGCGGAAACACAGGTTTATAGAAAATGATCCTACTCACTTGAAACTATCAATTCATTTACTTGCTGACCTAGATGATTATGTTTATCTTTATTTTGAGTGATTGATGAAAGCTAAACTCTTACTGGTAGTGTGTTTTGTTTGGAGAAAGCTAATGTTAGTTTTCTTTTCTTTCACGGAAATTCTATCGTTGCTTGTATTCTGGCTCTGCTTGTAATTCAACTTCATGGGATTTGGGCACTTGGTGAAATGCTTGAAGAGAGAATATATTGTTATGTCTGTTCTGGATATTGGGGACAGAGGCATGTGATCGATGAAGTGCTTGTTTCCTATGAAATGCTGAATGCTAATGGTTTCAATCATTTATTTTTCTATGCTCATTTTCTGGAGGTTAAATAGCTTATAAATTGTTGATGTCTGATTGTTTCACATGTCAAATACCGAACACATGTCGCAATGCCTTGTTCATGTCCAGGACAAAATTATTCTTTTTAGCTAGCTCTGTTTTTATGTATGTCTTAAGTTAATTCTTTAATAATTACAGAACCGAGGAAGCTTCTGGTGAGATAGGTAGGAGTGACTACTGAATCAACGAAGAGCAGTAGCAATCAACTAGTTGTTGGGGTTTCATAAAGAAGACAGTAAGATGGCCATATAGAACAAGAGCTCCTTCTCAAGGAACCCCTCAAACACCATCTATCCTCCTCCCCCTGGTGTGAAGCCAAGACCAAATGGCACATTCTTAGTCTCCACTGGGATTTTCCATCTTGACAATATCCTCTCTACGTTATTTTATTTATTGGTCAAATAGGATATATGCTGCATACCCTATCTTTTTGTTCCTTCTCATTTGTTTGTTGTCTGTTCTTACTCGGTTTTTCCACAAATTCGTGCTATTTGATGTGATCCCTTGTCAAAAGGAGGTCACTTGCTTCACTTCTTCCTTAAAATTGGGTTCAAAGATATTGGGTGGTGTGTGATATATTCAGGTGGAAATGGGGATGGGGCTCATTTTGTATTGAAACATTGAATTGAAGCCTTCAACAAAGTGGTTTATGTGTATGCCACTTTTATTCACTGTGTGTGCACGCTACATTGGTTATATGTGTGCACTGTGCAGCAATCCTGTTATGTGTGTGTGCATCTTTACTCACTGTGTGTGCATTGTTTCTACTGTGATATATTCAGGTGGAAATGGGGCTCATTTCGTATTGAAACATTTATTTGAAGGCATGCCGACATGTTTCATGTTTGTGACATTAGGGTGTGCATCTTTACTCACTGTGTGTGCATTGTTTCTACTGTGGTTGCTGTGATATGGGAGTCTGCACTGTTATTTTGGCAGCACATTTCGAAATTGGAATGATATTGTTTCATAATTCATTGTATGATTGTATCTTGTGTTTGCTTGTTTGTTCATGAACTATTTAATACGAGTTTGTTGTGAGTTTATGTAATATGTAGGAAGATTGCACTGCGAAGTACGAGTTTAAAACAGGTATGCCATATCATAATCACTTTCATTTTATTACACCTTTTTCATTGATTTTGAATTAACTTCATGAAAATCGTTCAGATATTAAGATGGATGTGCAAGATATGAATAGCTTTAAATCTGCTTCATTTGATGTTGACATGCTGTGATTGACAAAGGTCTATCTATCTCTTCATTAATTCTTTTTGCATATGTTGGTCTTGCTTATATGTTGTTGACTTCATTATTCTGATTTATGATATTCTTGAAATGATGCTTCTTTAGGAGGAACTCTTGATTCTCTTATGGGAAGCACTGCAACCCCAATGATGGAGATCACCTTTTATGCTGGTTTTAGATCTTTCCTTGCAAATTCAATTGACGACTTCCGGTATGTGTTTGTTGTTTAATTGTTCTTACTTTAAAGAAGAATATAAATGGCATTCTCATAGTCATAGTTAAAATAAAATTATTCACAAACACTAGAATGCTCTTTAAAATATATAATGCTCTATATATATATATATATATATTTTAGATATATATATATATATATAATTTTTTTAATATTGGCATACCCGTACCTTAATTTTTAGAAAATTGCGTACCGCGTACCCGTACCCGTACCGGGTACCGGTACCGTACCCGTATCCATGCAACATAGCTTACTAGATAATGTTCTGATATTCCACCAACCAATACGAATTTTATTATCTAGGACTAACTTCCTTACCCCCCGCATCCGTCCATATTCAAAATACGGAGACCCTCTTAGAAAATTATTCACTACATTCGGGCGGCAATGTACCAGGACTACACAACCCTCCTCCTTTATCCGGGCTTGAGACCGGCAATGCAAGGGTGATCCCTTACAGGGGCGGAGTTTCTAATTTAAACATTATATATATATATTATATTATATATATAATATTATATACCTTAGTCGTATCATCGTACCCAAAAATTTTGAAATTTATCGTATCCTGCACCCGCACTCGCAATCATGTCTACACCCGCACCCGTGTGCAATAGTTTGACCGTATAGGTAAGCATATACTTCACGTTTTACAGCTTAGTGACCAAGAAAAGTTTTTAAGATGGCAATCCATGATTCGACAATGCATGTTAAAAATATGCAAGCTAATTGCGAAATAGTAAAACCAAATGAGTTCAGTCAAGAGGCCTATACATATGCATGCACACATTGGACATTACAGCGTTCCTGCACAAAAGAAGACATATAGCAGAGAAAGTGAGTTTCACTTAGAAGAATAATTGCTCGCAGTCAACAAGTGACCTTAGACCGTGAGTCAAAACAAAAGTGTTGAGAAAATTATAAAATTGAGTAAAGTACAAAATTCAAGTGGAGCCATCAAAGTGCACAAATAGAAAGAAAGAATTGCCTGAGATAAACTTTATAGTTTATATAGTACAACATATATTTATATCCTTAAAACACATGAACTCGATTACCTAACAGAATTCTGAATGTCACAAACAAGAGAGAGAGAGAGAGAGAGAACCTGGAACCATCATTTCATTGCTTTGCACTAGACTTGGCGCATCTCTCTGAGCCCCTTCCTTCTTGTATAATACTTCACCAGAAGATCTGTTCTCAAGTACTTCATTCAAAGTTCTCTCTTCCACTCCCTTGCCCAGTCCTCCACAATAGGGCTTCCCGGTTTCAACAATGTCCGTACCTGAAGCAACAAAGCAAAACTATGATTGAAGAACAGTTGGCTTAAAACAAGAGAATCACAAGGCAATGATGAAGCAAGAAAAGATAAGAGTAGAACCTATGTCACAGGGGTGTGGCTGCAAAACAGCAACTTCAGAAAATCCTTTCCTCCCTCCCTCTGTGTATGTACAGAGAGAGAGAGAGAGAGTTCATGCAGCTAACTCAATTTCTAGTGCAAGATCATAAACTATTCATACACTATTATGCTTACAAAAGATTAAAATGACAGTCAAATGCCATCAAGCACATTTCCATGCACTTAGGGTGTGCAGTTGAGTACTGAGTCTTTACTGTAAATCAGAACTGGTTATGTTTTACGCCAAACAGGTCCACCGCAGATGCTTTACACTTAGAGCATCTAATGGAGCATTTCTGGCCGAGAGCAAGGACCTGCATATGGAACTTGAATGGAAAAGGCATATGTATACTATCTTGAGAGTTACATTGAAAAATCTTGAGAATTACAACTTGTATATCAACTTTTACTCGAAAAAATTGGAGAAGAAAGAAGCATCTGTTATGTATACACCCTCATAACATGTAAGATAAAATTGTGATTTGTATAAGGACTCATGCGTGGTATTTCTCATATTAGTATTGACCAGAAGTTCATTTCCATGCATTTAGGGTATCCAGTTGGAGTACTGAGTCTTTAGTGCAAATCAGAATGGGTTATGTTTTATGCAAAACAGGTCCACCAGAGATGGTTTACACTTGGGGAAAGCAAGGACCTGCATATGGGACTCATTGAATGGAAAAGGCATATGATACTACCTTGAGAGATATTCTTTGAAAAATCTTGGAGAAGATTAAATTACATCCGCATATCAACTTTTATTCGAAAAATAATTGGGGAAGAGAAAAGCATCTGTTACATATAAAAACTTCATAACATGTGGGATAAAGTTTTGATTTTTAGAAGGACTCATGTACGGTACTTCTCATATTAGTATTTACCAGCACCAGGAATTAACGTTAAGTTACATCTATTACATGTGTGTTAGGCTTCCGACAGCCAGCGTAAAACTTCGTCGGATTTTTATAACATGGATTACAAAAATTATGAGCATTGCTTTGGGGCATCCCGCCTAGCGATGAGCTGCAAAGCCCAAATGCAGTGATAAGTAAGCAAGAACCACTACATTTTCGCCCGAATGTAGTGAATCAATTGCAGAGAGAGTGCCACCCGAATGTAGTGAATAATTTTCAAAGAGGGTCTCTGCATTTTGAATATGGACGGATGCAGGAGGTAAGGAAGGTAGTCCTAGATAATAAGATTCGTATTGGTTCTTAGAATATCGGAACATTATCCGGTAAGCTAATGGAGGTGATAGATATTATGATTTGGAGAAATATTCATATTCTTTGTTTACAAGAGACAAAATGGGTTGGAAAAAAAGCAAAGGAAATAGAGGATATAGGTTTTAAATTATGGTACTCAGGTAAAGAAAAGGCTCGAAACGGAGTTGGTATTATCATAAATAAAGATTTAAAGGATAGTGTAGTAGACATACAACGATATGGTGACCGAATCATGATAGTTGAAATTAGTGTTAGGAGCAGAGGTTTTGAATATAGTTTGTGCTTACGCACCCCAAGTAGAACTAAAAGATAGTATAAAGATAACTTTTTGGAAAGAGTTAGATAAGGTGATTCAAAAGATTCCACAAAGGGAAATGATTTGTTTAGGAGGAGACTTAAATGAACATGTCGGTAAAGAGACATTAGGATATCAAGGTATTCATGGAAACTTTGGTTTTGGGGTTATAAATGAGGAAGGTAGGGAGATTTTACATTTTGCTATGGCATTTGATCTCTTTATAGTCAATACAATTTTCAAAAACATTTAATTACTTATAAGAGTGGCTTATCACAAACACAAATTGATTACTTTATTTGTAGAAAAAAATATAGAACGTGTTTTAAAGATTGTAAGGTAATTCTAAGAGAAAGCTTAACCACCCAACATCGACTTTTAATTATGGATTTACAAATAAAAAAATGGATAAAGAAGAAAAGAGTGCATCGAGCTATTCGGACTAAATGGTGGAACCTCAAAAGCGAAAAAGAAGATATATTTAAACAGAAAGTCCTTCAAGGAGATGTTTGGAATTATGTTGGTACATCTTGTGATATGTGGAATAATATGGCTATACATATTAGCAAAGTGACGAAAGATGTGTTAGGTGAATCTAAGGGAGGTATACCTACACAAAAAGAAGCTTGGTAGTGGAGTGAAGTGGTGCAAAATAAAATCAAGGCAAAGAGGGCATATTATAAATTACATTATGCTAAGAAGAGTAGTGAAACTTTAGAGCCTTATAAGAAAGCAAAGACAGAAGTGAAAAAAGTCGTTAGTGAATCAAAAGCTAAAATTTGGGAGAATTTATATAAAAAAAAACTCAACTCAAAAGAGGGTGAAAGAGATATTTTTAGGATATTTATTGCTAGAGATAAGAAAACTAACGATCTTAATTATGTTAGATGCATCAAGGACGAGGATGAAAAATTCTAGTGGCAAATGATGATATAAGAAATGGAAAAACTAATTTTATAAGTTTTTTCATAAAAATAAAGATGTTAGTATTAGCTTAGGAGAGTTAGCCAAATCAGAAAAGTATATAAACCACAATTTCTACCGACGTATTCAAAAGAACGAAGTCAAAGAGGCTCTTAAACATATGAAGGGTCGTAAATCGGTAGGACCGAACAATATTCCTATAGAAGTTTGGAAAATACTAGGAAAAATAGGAATCACTTGGCTCACAAGACTATTTAATAAAATATAGAGAAACCAAAAGATGCCCGAGGAATGGAGAGCGAGTACACTTATACCCATATATAAGAACAAGGGAGACATTAAGAACAGTGTTATCCGCACGTACCACGATATGATACGGGGGCCCGTATCGTGAAACCCGGCGTATTGCACCGTATCGTGCGATACGGGCCATATCGCATATCGCACGATACGCCCTAGGACCCTTATAAAGGGTCCCGGGCCGACTGAAACCCGCGATTTTTCACTGATTTTCTCTCTCCTCTTGGGTTCCTCAAGCTCCCTAAGAGCCAGTTTTTCTTAAAATAAACTTCTTGGAATAAACGTCTTCTTATTATGCAAAATGAGAGAAGATTACATGAGATTGCAGATTGGAGGCATTCCTCCAATCTGCACCAAGAACAAAATCATCCACCTCCTGCAATCGTCACCCACTCTTTTTCATCTCTTTACTACTTAACCCTAATCACCTATTAATACCCTATCTAACTCAATTTCCTAATCTATCCCTACTAAGAATTAACTATCTCTAAGATGACATAAGACTCAAAAGACTAATGAAATTACACAGGACTCTTATACACGACTTGACTTATTACATGACACAATTCGACATTCCTTAACACTCCCCCTCAAGTTGGGTGAAAGATATTGATAACACCCAACTTGGATAAGGTCTCCTTTAATAGTTTGCTGGTAGTAGCTTTAGTTAAAAAATCAGCCCTCTGTTTAAAAGAGTGAACATACTCCAGCTGGAATTCTTTATTAGATATTTTCCCCCTAATGAAGTGACAGTCAATTTCTATATGTTTAGTCCTTTCATGATATACTGGATTGGAAGCCATCTGAATTGCTGCACTGCTATCACAATATAAGGGTATAGGATGGTTGAGTGAATAACCCAATTCAGTGATCAATGAAGATATCCATTTTCCTTCACACATTGCTTGAGCTATAGCTTTATATTCAGCTTCTGTCGTAGATCTTGCAACAACTGTCTGTTTTTTGCTTTTCCAAGATATAATATTATCTCCAAGTAAAGTAACATAGCCAGTAGTTGACTTTCTGTCATCATACGAACCTGCCCAGTCAGCATTAGAATAAAGTTCAATATCCAAATGTGATGATTTCGAGTAAAGTAAACCCATTCCTGAAGTTGATTTGAGATATCTGAGGATTCTATACACAGCATCCATCTGATTTTTTGTTGGTGAATGCATATATCTGCTCACAATCCCCACTGCATATGCAATATCTGGTCGAGTAATGGTTAAATATATGAGCTTGCCCACTAGCTTCTAATATTTATGGATGTCTTTGAACTCTTCACTGTCTCCATTAAAAAATTTCTGATTCACTTCCATTGGAATGTCACTAAGTTTACATTCAAGCATTTGAGTTTCTTAAGGAGATCCATTAGGTATTTTTGCTGAGTCAAGTATATACCTTTGTCAGAGTAAAGGACTTCTATTCCCAAGAAGTAATGAAGTCTGCCCAGATCCTTAATGTCAAATAATTTATGAAGGCTCATTTTCAACTTTGATATTTCTTCTAGGTCATTTCCTGTAACAATAATGTCATCAACATAAACTGCGAGGATTGATATCTTTATCCCTTTCTTGAAGAATATTGAATGATCATTGAGACTCCTGCAGTATCCCAAATTACACACTGCTTTGCTGAATTTATCAAACCAAGCTCTTGGTGACTGTTTCAACCCATATATCGCTTTGTTGAGTTTACAAACTCTATTGGAAGATGACAAATTGCTGGATAGTCCTGGAGGTAGCTCCATGTATACTTCTTCATTTAAGTCTCCCTGTAAGAAAGCATTCTTAACATCCAATTGCCATAGGTCCCATCCCAAATTTGTTGCATGCTAAGAAGTATTCTGATTGATGTAAGTTTAGCCACTGGTGCAAAGGTTTCTGTATAATCAATGCCATACGACTGACTGTATCCTTTAGCAACCAATCTAGCTTTATATCTCTCCACTGTTCCATCTGCCTTATATTTAATAGTAAATACCCATTTGCATCCTACTGTATGTCTGTCAGAAGGTAACTGTGTGATGGTTCATGTACTGTTTTTAACCAGTGCATTCAATTCATCTTTAATTGCAGCTTTCAATAAGGGGCACTTGATTGCTTCTTCAAACTTTGAAGGAATCTTTTGTTTTTCAGCATTCATAATGAAGGTTTGATAACTCTGAGAAGTATTGACATATGAAACATAATTAGAAATTGGATATCGTGTACATGCACGCTTACCTTTGCGAACAGCAATAGGAATCTGTAGGTCACTGTCTACTTGCCCTTGAGGATCTGATTCAGGGGAAATATCTTTAGTACATGGTTCTTCTCGAGTGTACACAATCTTTCGTTGTCCTTTCTTGTACATCAAAATCTCTTTTGAGTGTTGTGTGTTCTCCGACTGGCTCTCAACTATCTCATGATACTCCCCCTCAC
The DNA here is from genome assembly GCA_036023115.1 of Brasenia schreberi. Classification (NCBI taxonomy): domain Eukaryota; kingdom Viridiplantae; phylum Streptophyta; class Magnoliopsida; order Nymphaeales; family Cabombaceae; genus Brasenia; species Brasenia schreberi. Next base: position 20,288,023 of record JAYKKT010000082.1, read on the forward strand.
TAGGAACTAGTAGAAGGACACAGCTAGGAGAGGGAGGAGAGGCTAGTGTAGGAGAATAATAAGAGGTAAATTTAAAGAAAGTGACATCCATGGAGACATATAGTTTTTGACGCAATGGATCATAACATTTATATCCTTTTTGAGAGGGCGAGTAGCCCAGAAAAATACACTTATCGGACTTGGCATCAAGTTTATCACGATTGGGAAGAAGAATATGAACAAAACATGTACACCCAAAGATACGAGGGATAAGATGGAAGGATTTGGAGGCTGGATTAAGAGAATGAATAGGACTCTGGCCCTGAAGAGTATCACTGGGCATGCGATTTATGAGATAAACAGCGGTAAGAACAGCTTCGCCCCAATAGAATTTGGGAACATGACTCTGAAATAGAAGGGTTCTGGCAACTTTCAGAATATGCTGATTCTTCCGTTCAGCAAGACCATTCTGCTGAGGTGTGTAGGGACACGTAGTCTGATGAACAATGCCATGTGTTTGGAGATAAGAGGCTAATTGAGTCCCAACGTATTCGCCCCCATTATCGGACCGTAAAACTTTAACAGTGGCATTGAATTGAGTATAAATAAATTTATGCACAAGAGGAAAAATAGATGCAACTTCAGACTTCGATTTCATTAAGTAAACGATGGTAAGGTGAGTACAATCATCAATGAAGGATACAAAATACTTATGACCAAACAAAGAGGTGACAGGACTGGGACCCCATACATCTGAGTGAAGAAGTTCAAAAGGTTGTGATCTGCGAGAAGCATTCAAAGGGTAAGATGCCCGGTGATGTTTCCCAAGTTGACAGACTTCATATTCAAACGAAAATTTATTGGACTGGACTCAAAAACGGGGAACAACATAGGGAATTTTGGACGCTGGAAGATGACCTAGACGTTAGTGCCAAAGACGTTGAGCTGCATCCGGAGTAGGTGGGGCAGAAACACTGTAGGAGGTAGAAGGCTGAGTTGAGTCTTCAAGAATGTATAATCCCTTTTGTAATTTACCATGTCCAAAGATTTTCCCCGTCGCCAGATCCTGAAATACACAACCATTAGGATGAAAAGTCACACAACAATTCAATTCACGAGTTAAAGAGCTGACAGAAAAGAGATTGAGTGGAAAACTTGGAACATGATAGACGGATGGTAAATCTGAAATATAGGTAGATACAGTTCCCTGTCCAAGCATATAAGTGAAGGAACCATCGGCCAATTTAATGGGTGCCTTATCTGGCAGAGTCTTGTAAGTAGCAAAGGATGAGGAGTCGCCAACCATATGATCCGTAGTGCCGGAATCAATTATCCAAGTTTTGGAAGTGAAAGAAGAGAAGTGAGTACCCGTGACAGTGTGTGTAGCCTGGGCTATGGTAGCCTGGGTTGGGGAAGGTGTGGCAGTGAATCTCTGTTCAAGGCCCTCTATGCGTTTGAGAATCTCCTGAATGCCATCAGTGGGGGGAGCGAAACTCTCCGCAGAGTGAACTGAGGGATTGCGCTATCTATAAGAATCTGGTTTACCATGTAATTCCCAACAATGATCTCGGGTATGTCGGGATTTGCCACAATGGGAGCAGATAAGTTTATTTCGGTCTTCAGAATTCAATCGACCACGGCCACGACCACGACTCGGGAATCCCCCTTGGCCACGAAAAGATGAACTATCGTCTCTAACTTGAAGTGCATGCTGATCGGGAGTCACAAGCTGATCCTTCTCAAGATTCCGATGATCCTCTTCTTTGATCAATAAGGAGTAAACAGTGCCCAAAGACGGAAGTTCATCTCTGCCCAAGATATTCAGTTTGACATATTCAAATTCCGGATTCACGCCCCACAATAAATCAAAGACTTTCTTCTTTTCAAGCGCAGCCTGTCGTTCAGTATAGCAACTAGAACACTGGATATTCGTATAGTAAAAAAGTTCATCCCAAAGACCACGGAGATCTGTATAATATGTGATGATCGAGCGATGGGCTTGTTTGCACTTTCTGATGTGTTCCAAAATCTCATATTCTTTGGCAACATTCTTTTTTCGGGAATAAGCCTCAGCAACAGCACACCAAATGGCATGGGCAGATTCTAAAAACATAAACGTTTTAGAAATGGAGGGAATCATAGACTGGAGCAACCACGATGAGATTAAGGCATCTTCACGTTTCCAGATGGAATAAAGGCTGTCATGGGGAGCTGGAATTGTAGAGTGCCCCATCAAATGTTCTCATCTCCCCCTAACAACAATGGCAAGTTCCACAGAGCGTGCCCATTCCATGTAATTACGTCCATCCAATTTAGTAGAAGTAATCTGAAGCGGATCAGGTTTGTCAAAGTAACCAGAGGAGTCACTTGAAGGAGAGGAAAGGTCAAGGCCTTTACCCTTGGCAGCCATGTAGTACAAAAAAATAATGACAAAATAGAAAGTTGGAAGGGGCCAGTGCGGGACAGTAAAATAGCAGAGGAGGTAGGTGCACAAAGGAAACACCCGAGAGTAAGATTGTGATCTAAATGGAAAGCAAGATCAAGAAAAAAAGAGGAAACACACGTCGGGAATCAAGTGCAGAAACAACACAATAGTCTGATTCGGATCTGAATAAGAAGCAATACCAAGAGACTGCAAGAGGGTGGATGATGCTGGACGACAAAAAAAAGGAGCAATCTGAACCTGGGAACTGCACTTCTGCACGGTGCCGCTGTTGAGACACTAAACAATATGACGTGCACGGCTGTTATCATCCATATAGGAGTCTTATCTGCAAATCAGCTGGCGATCTTGGTTAAGGCCACATGACAGCAGGAAAGTGTTGCCAGCAATGAAAGAACAAATCGCAGGGCCAAGAAAAAGGCACTGGGAGACAGGCCACGATAGGGTGGAAAGTGATGGCGGCGGAAGGAGCTGAGGACTAGGTTGCGCGTGCGCAAGAATTCCAGAGAGAGCGTCTGACATCTGATACCATCTTAGAATAAACTTCTTGGAATAAACGTCTTCTTATTATGCAAAATGAGAGAAGATTACATGAGATTGCAGATTGGAGGCATTCCTCCAATCTGCACCAAGAACAAAATCATCCACCTCCTGCAATCGTCACCCACTCTTTTTCATCTCTTTACTACTTAACCCTAATCACCTATTAATACCCTATCTAACTCAATTTCCTAATCTACCCCTACTAAGAATTAACTATCTCTAAGATGACATAAGACTCAAAAGACTAATGAAATTACACAGGACTCTTATACACGACTTGACTTATTACATGACACAATTCGACATTCCTTAACAGTTTTCGCCTCCTTAGTGTTCAAAGCTCCAAAATCGTGTCTTACGGTGTCCATGCAAGCCTCCAAACTCGGATTTTGGTATATTTTTAATGTTTTTTCCATTTTTTCCTTTTATATTTGTTGTTTTTTTGTGTTATTTTGGGTTTTTTTTGGAATAACAAAATATGAAATTATTAAGTGTGTATACGATTTTTATTGCATTCATGAAGTGGGAGACACTCGATTTGAGTGTTATTTGAAGATTGGGGGATTTACGAAGTGCTTTTATTTTTAGGTTTTTGTTTGAATTAAAGTACTCCATTGAGATGGCAGAAAGGGGTGGTAGAGACTCTCATTCAAAGTCTGATGATCCGGCATGGCAGTGGGGTATACCAGTTGAGGGTTTAAGGTTAAAAATCATATGCTTATTTTGTGAAAATGTGGTTAGTGGTGGAATTTCAAGGTTGAAACACCACCTAACAGGAACCAAGAAAGAAGTTGCTCCATGCACAGGCAGAGTTAGAAGTTTGCCAGAATGTATTAAATGGCAATGCCTGCAGATGATTGAGAACATACAAGAACGGAGATAACAAAAGGATGATTTTCAGATGTATGAAGAAGCTGATGATGCTACTGCCACTGGATTTAGATTCACTGATAGTTTGCCTCCAGATGCTAGAACAGAGATTGGTAGTAGCAGTTCACGAGCACCTATTAGAGGAAAGAGGGTTTTAGCTGAAGACTTTGGAGGTGGCTGAAGAGGAAGTTCAGGAAGGAGTAGAGGAAGAGCTTATTCTTCTAGCATACATTCGTTCTTTCCTCCTTCCAACACACCTGGTGCTCAACCAGGAATTCATGCTGCTATGGCTTCAGAACAACTGCATGATCAGGCAAACCTTGCAGTGGGAAGATGATTTTATGATGCATGCATTCCATTTAATGCAGCAAACAGTTTTCATTTTCAAGCAATAGCAGATGCAATTGCAAACATTGGTCCAGGATATAAGATGCCCTCTTATCAGAAGTTGAGAGGCAAGATATTAGATCAGACCGTAATTGAAGTGCAGCAATACTGTTCGACTTTGAGACAATCATGGAAGGAAACAGGATGCACTATTATGGCAGATGGATGGACCGATAGGCGAGGAAGGACATTGCTAAACTTTCTTATATATTGTCCTAAAAGACTCATGTTTTTGAGATCTCTAGACATGTCAAAGGAGAGGCACACTGCAGAGATCCTACGAGAAGAATTTGATAAGATTATACATGAGGTTGTGCTATAGAATGTGGTCTAATTGATTACAAATAATGCAGCTAACTACAAAGCAACTGGGAAGGAGTTAGCTGATATTTATGGGACTTTCTACTGGACACCATGTGCAGTCCATTGTTTAGATCTCATCCTCGAGGGCATTGGTGAGATGGATGAAATAAAGATAGCAACTGAGTGTTGCCAAGATATTACAAAATTCATTTACAACCATGCCTTTATTTTATGTATGATGAGGAGATATACAGAAGGTGCAGAGCTTCTTCGCACAGCTGTAACTCGGTTCGCAACAAACTTCTTATCTCTACAAAGTATTGTGAGACAGAAGGAAGCTTTGAAGAGAATGTTCTCCTCAGATGAGTGGCAACAATTTGTAGAGTTGCCTTAAAACAGAAGAAATAAAAAGTTGAATGAGATTGCAGAAACAGTTTTTAGAAGTTCATTTTGGAATGCATGTGTCAGATTATTGAAAATTACTTGTCCTTTAATGAAAGTTTTGAGATTGACTGATAGCGAGGAGAAACCATCAATGAGCTACCTTTATGAAGCCATGGACAGGGCAAAAGAAGCCATCAGAAATAATTTTAATGGAAAAAAGAGAGATTATGTGCCCGTGTGGAAAATAATTGATAGTAGATGGAATAAACAATTGCATCAGCCTATTCATGCAGCAGCATATTATCTAAACCCATCATTCAGGTACTCAGGAACCTTCAAAAGGGACGGTGAGGTTAATCGAGGAATCATTGATTGTATCGACAGATTAGTCTCTGATGAGAGCATAGCAGATGCGATACATCGAGAGATGGAGATATATGATAATGCTCTTCACTTGATGGGTTTGCCTGTTGCAATTCGCAACCACACTACGATGCATCCAGGTAAATTGTTTATTTTCATATTTAAGTTGCATCTTACATTACTGTGGATTATTATGTCTCTAATGTTTGTATTTTTTTATAGATGTTTGGTGGAACAGGTTTGGAAGTGATTGTCCAAACCTTAGAAATTTTGCAATCAGTCTTAAGCCAAACCTGTAGTGCAACAGGTTGTGAAAGAAATTGGAGTGTTTTTGAACACATCCATACAAAAAAGCGCAACAGGTTGGAACACAAAAGGCTTAATGATTTGGTTTATATTCGTTGTAACATGCGCCTTCGTAAAAGGTAATGTTGTATTACTATTACTTTCAAAATTTTCAATTCAATATTGTTTAACTTCAGTTTTCAATTGTTAATATTACTTACTAATTGTTTATCTTTGTTTGTGTCGTAGGCAATTAAAAAAAGTAAATAGAGAAGAAAGTCAGTTCGATCCAATAAGTTTGGATAATTTTGATATATTAGAAGATTGGGTTATGGAAGACACTGAAGAAAATGCCCTCCTAACAGAAGAAGACGTTGCCTGGATTAATTTGGAAGGAGCACAACAACATTATGGAGATGAAGAATTTGATTTTGAAGAAGAAGGTGTGTGCGCGGCTGATGATGCTGATGAGGATCTGCAACAAGGAGAAGAAGATTATTTAGTTGATGATCCTGATTACAATTTGTAAAATGTAACATTATATGTAACTGTAGTGTAAATTGTGTCTTTATTTTATTTTTTGGATTCAAAATATGTAAATTTGGATGCAATTGTTCAATGTTGAATGCTCAATATGTACTAAACTTATATTATATGAATTTAAAGCAATTATCATATTTTTCTTGATTTTTTTCAATTTTTTTCAAATTTTTACTAATTTGTATTGATTTTTAATTAATTTTTACATTATTTTAATATTAAAGTACGATATGATACGATACGATACGCCCGTATCGTGGAGCCCAGCGATACATGATATGATACGCGTCAGATAACATTGATTAAGAATTGTGCAAATTATCGAGGTATGAAGTTAATGAGTCATACTATGAAATTATGGGAAAGAATTATCGAACGTAGGTTAAAGACAAGTATCAAGTACAACAGAGAACCAATTTGGATTCATGTCAGGCATATCTACTGTTGAATCGATTCACCTTTTGAGACATCTTATGGAACATTTTAGAGCAAAAAAGAAAGACCTTCATATCATATTTATTGATCTAGAAAAAACTTATGATATGGTGCCAGGGGAGGTTCTTTGGAGAACTTTGAAAAAAAGAGGTATTCCATTGACATACATTAACCTTATAAGAGACATGTACGATGGTGAAAAATATGTGTGAGGACTCATGAAGGCATGACAGACTTCTTTAAAGTTAATATTGGATTACATCACGGATCAACTTTAAGTCCATACTTATTTGAAATGGTAATTGATGAGTTAACATATTCAAGATGAAGCACCTTGGTGTATGTTATTTGCACATGACATTGTGTTAGTAGATGAGTCTATGGAAAAAGTTAATAGAAAATTGGAACTATGGAGAGAAACATTAAAAAGCCATTCGCCTCCGACTTAGTAGAACAAAGACAAAATATATGGAATGTAAGTTTGATCATTTGGTTACTTTAAAGGACAGAAATTAAAATTGGCACACATTGCATCCCCAACAGGAAAATTTTAAATACCTAGGGTCAATTTTTCAGAGTGATGGAAGAATTGATGGAGATGTTATGCATAGAATTAATGCTGGTTGGTTAAAATGGAGAGGAGCATTAGGTATTCTTTGTGATAAGAAGATACCATTAAAGTTAAAAGGTAAATATTATAGAGCAATTAGGCCTGCCATGTTTTATGGTTCTGAGTGTTGGGAAGTTCATCATCAACATGTACAAAAGATGTCTACGATATAAATGAAGATGTTGAGATGGATGAGTGGTAATACAAGAAAAGACCGTATACATAATTAGGTTATTAGAAACAAATTAGGAGTGGCACCAATAGAGGATAAAATGAGAGAATATCGTTTAAGATGGTTTGGACATATAGAAAGAAGATCAAAAGAAGAACCTTGTAAGAAGATATGAAAAACTAAATTTGAAAAGTATAAAAGAGGTAGAGGACGACCACAAAAGTGTTGGAAAGAAACAATAAAGAATGATCTAGCTTATTATGAGTTAACTGCTAACATGGCACACGATAGGGATTTGTGGAAACAAAGAATCCATGTAGCCAACCTCGTCTAGTATGGGAAAAGGCTTAGTTGTTGTTGTTGTTATTATATCTCTTTTCGTTGATTACGGATGAATGAATGAAGCACATGTAGGATGTGTTATTTGGTTGCATGTAGACATTATTTTAGCCAATGAAACAAGGAAAGAAGTCGATAGAATTCTAAGGGCATGCTAGTCTCATGATAAAAAGAGCATGCAATCCACTTTCTCATGGCCATGAAACAATCAAGAAGTAATCATAAGAGGGTAAACTTTGGAAACTCATATGAAAACTTTAACGAATGGAGAAAGCAAGAAAAACAAACTTGCCCTGAACTCTAAGTTAGAACCTTATTATCGAAAAGAAGACCTAGCCACCAAGGGCTAGTACTGATAGTACAAAGATTAAGCATTTTGAGTTCATGGGTGACATAGAAATACAAAGCCAAAAACTATAACATTAATATGCTAAGACCAATAAATATAAGTACTTAAGAGTTTTCTCAGACAAAGAAGATAAAGCTTTTAAATCAAATAGCAATATAAGCAGCAGATTGATAATGGAATATGGTGCTAAGCAGTGTTGTCTGACGCGTATCGTATCGCGTATCGCTGGGCTCCACGATACGGGTGTATCGTATCATATCGCTCGTATCGTACTTTAATATTAAAATAATATAAAAATAAATAAAAATTAGTAAAAAACTGGTAATTGCTTTAAATTCATATAATGCAAAGTTTAGTACAGATTGAGCATTCAACATTGAACAATTGCATCCAAATTTATATATTTTGAATCAAAAAAATGAAATGCATTTACATTTTACAAATTGTAATTAGGATCATCAACTAAATAATCTTCATCTTCTCCTTGCTATTTCGCGGGTTTCTTCTCTCTTTGAGTTCTCCAAGCTCCCTAAGAGCAGTTTTTCGCCTCCTTGGTGTTCAAAGCTCCAAAATCGTACTCTACGATATCCGTGGAAGCCTCCTATCTCGGATTTAGGTATATTTTTAGTGTTTTTCTTCATTTTTTCTTTTTTATTTGTTGCTTTTTTTTGTTTATTTGTATTTTTCTTTTTTTGAATGACAAAATATGAAGTTATTAAGTGTGTGGATATGATTTTTATTGCATTCATGAAGTAGGAGACACTCTATTTGAGTGTTATTTGACGATTGGAGATTTACGAAGTGCTTTTATTTTCAGGTTTTTTATTGAATTAAAGTACTCAATTAAGATGGCAGAAAGGGGTGGTAGAGACTCCCATTCAAAGTCTGACGATCCGGCATGGCAGTGGGGTACACCAGTTGAGTATTCTAGGTTAAAGATCATATGCTTATTTTGTGAGAGGGTGGTTAGTAGTGGAATTTTAAGGTTGAAACACCACCTAGCAAGGACTAGGAAAGAAGTTACTCCATGCACAGGCAAAGTTAGAGGTTTGCCAGAAGGTATTAAATAGCAATGCCTGCAGATGATTGAGAATATACAGGAAAGGAAACAACAAAAGGATGATTTGGAAATGTTTGAAGAAGATTATGATGCTACTGGATTTGGATTTACTGATAGTTTGCCTTCAGATGGTAGAACAGAGATTGGTAGTAGCAGTTCACGAGCACCTAACAGGGGAAAGAAGATTGTTGAAGACTTTAGCGGTGGTAGAAGAGGAAGTTCAGGAAAGAGTAGAGGAAGATCTTCTTTTAGTATACATTCATTTTTTCCTCCTACTACTACACTTGGTGCTCAACCTGGAATTCGTGCTGCTATGGCTTCAGAACAGTTGCATGATCAGGCAGATCTTGCAGTGGGCAGATGGTTTTATGATGCATGCATTCCATTCAATGCAGCAAACAGTTTTCATTTTCAAGCAATGGCAAATGCAATTGCTAACATCGGTTCAGGATACAAGATGTCCTCCTATCAGAAGTTGAGAGGAAAGATCTTAGATAAGACTGTCATTGAAGTGCAAGAATACTGTTCGACATTGAGAGAGTCATGAAATGAGACCGGTTGCACTATCATGGTAGATAGATAGAAAGATAGGGGAGGAAGGACCTTGTTAAACTTTATACTATATTGTTCTAAAGGACTTATGTTTTTGAGATCTTTAGATATGTCAAAGGAGAGGCACACTGCGGATATTCTACGAGAAGAATTTTATAAGGTTCTACAAGAGGTTGGGCTAGAAAATGTAGTCCAATTGATTACAGATAATGCATCTAACTACAAAGCAGCTGGGAAGGAGTTAGCTAGCAGCTGGGAAGGAGTTAGCTGATATTTATGGGACTTTCTACTGGACACCATGTGCAGCTCATTGTTTAGATCTCATCCTTCAGAACATTGGTGAGATGGATGAAATAAAGGTAGCAACTGAGTGTTGCCAAGATATTACAAAATTCATTTACAACCATGCATTTATTTTGTGTATGATGAGGAGATATACAGAAGGTGCAGAGCTTCTTCGAACAGCTGCAACTCGATTTGCAACAAACTTCTTATCTGTAGAGTATTGTGAGACAGAAGCAAGCATTGAAGAGAATGTTCTCCTCAAATGAGTGGCAACAATTTGCAGAGTTGCCTCAGAACAGAAGAAATAGAAAGTTGAATGAGATTGCAGAGACAGTTTTCAGAAGTATATTTTGGAATGCATGTGTTAGATTGTTGAGAATTACCTGTCCTTTAGTGAAAGTTTTGAGATTGGCTAACAGCGAGGAGAAACCATCTATGGGCTACCTTTATGAAGCCATGGATAGGGCAAAAGAAGCCATCAGAAATAATTTTAATAGAAAAAAGAGAGATTATGTGTCCATGTGGAAAATAATTGATAATAGATGGAATAAACAATTGCATCAGCCTATTCATGGAGTAGCCTGTTATCTAAACCCATCATTTAGGTACTCAACAACCTTCAAAAGGGACGGTGAGGTTAATTGAGGAATCATTTATTGTATTGATAGATTAGTCCTTGATGAGAGCATAGCAGATGCTATACATTGAGAGATGGAGATTTATGATAATGCTCTTCACTTGATGGGTTTGCCTGTAGCAATTCGCAACCGCACTACGATGCGTCAAGATAAATTGTTTATTTTCATATTTAAGTTGCATCTTATATTAATGTGGATTATGTCTCTAATGTTTGTCTTTTTCTACAGATGTTTGGTGGAACAGGTTTTGAACTGATTGTCTGAACCTTAGAAATTGGAGTATTTTTAAAATAGCACATCCATACAAAGAAGCGCAACAGGTTGGAACATAAAAAACTAAATGATTTAGTTTTTATTCGTTGTAACATGCGCCTTCGTGAAAGGTAATGTTGTATTACTATTACTTAAATGTTTAATTCAATAAATTGTTTAACTTTAATTGTTAATATTATTTACTAATTATTTATCTTTGTTTATTGTAGGCAATTAAAAAAAGTAAATAGACAAGAAAGCCAATTTGATCCAATAAGTTTGGATAATTTTGATATATTAGAAGATTAGGTTATAGAAGACAGTGAAGAAAATGCCCTCCTAACTGAAGAAGACATTGCATGGATTAATTTGGAAGGAGCACAACAACAATATGAAGGAGATGAAGAATTTGATTTCCAAGCAGAAGGTGTTGCTGATGATGATGACAAGGATCTCCAACAAGGAGAAGATGAAGATTATTTAGTTGATGATCCTGATTACAATTTGTAAAATGTAAATGTATTTCATTTTTTTGATTCAAAATATGTAAATTTGGATGCAATTGTTCAATGTTGAATACTCAATCTATACTAAACTTTGCATTATATGAATTTAAAGTAATTACCAGATTTTTTTGGGATTTTTTTTTACGATACGAGCGATACGATACGATATGATACGCCCGTATCGTGGAGCCCAGCGGTATGCATCAGACAATACTGGCCAAACCTCTAGTGCAACACGTTGTGAAAGAAATTGGAGTGTTTTTTAATTGGAGTGTTTTTTAACACATCCATACAAAGAAGCGCAACAGGTTGGAACATAAAAGAATAAATGATTTAGTTTTTATTCGTTGTAACATGCGCCTTCGTGAAAGATAACATTGTATTACTATTACTTAAATGTTTAATTCAATAAATTGTTTAACTTTAACTATTAATATTATTTACTAATTGTTTATCTTTGTTTGTTGTAGGCAATTAAAAAAAGTAAATAGACAAGAAAGCCAATTTGATCCAATAAGTTTGGATAATTTTGATATATTAGAAGATTGGGTTATAGAAGACAGTGAAGAAAATGCCCTCCTAACTGAAGAAGACATTGCTTGGATTAATTTGGAAGGAGCGCAACAACAATATCAAGAAGACGAAGAATTTGATTTCCAAGAAGAAGGTGTTGTTGATGATGAGGAGGAGGATCTCCAGCAAGAAAAAGATGAAGATTATTTAGTTGATGATCCTTATTATAATTTATAAAATGTAAATGTATTTCATTTTTTTTATTCAAAATATGTAAATTTGGATGCAATTGTTAAATATTGAATGCTCAAACTGTACTAAACTTTGCATTATATGAATTTAAAGCAATTACCTGATTTTTCTTGATTTTTTTTATTTTTATCAATTTTTATTGATTTTTTAATTATTTTTTGTATTATTTTAATATTAAAGTACGATACGGGGGATATGATACGATACGCCCGTATCATGGAGCCCAACGATACGCGATACGATATGCATCAGAACACTGGTATGAGCTCCTAGAAAAAATAAGGAAGTGCAAAAAGGCTAGAAAACAATTAGAGAATACTATAAAAGTACACTATGGATAATATTCAATAAAAGATTAGTGTAACATGGTATTAGAGCCTATCGATCCACAATGGGCAACATTTCGCAGTGTCTTCTCACCACTTTGAGGACTTCAAAGCTTAATCAAAGTTCCTAGGAACTGTGTATTTTTGCGTTTTGCACAAATTTTTTATATTTTGTGGAAAAATATCAAAAATTGGGTGTTACTACATTCCTTTCTCCTAGTATACACCTGAGTTTCCTTTATGACTGGGTCACTTTAAGTATCTTCCATATCATCATATTCTATAAAGGTGGGACTAATGGGTAGGACATGAGCAAGAATAAGAGGAACACTTGAAGACTCATCTTAATGTAACACCCATAGAGATAAGTTTTTTGAGTAATTGGGTCATAACACTTATATCCTTTTTTGAAGAGGTATACCCAATAAACATGCATTTGATAGCTTTAGGGTTAAGCTTATCTCATGTACATAGCATATATAGGAAGGTGAAACAACTTATCCGCTAGTTTTATGGTCTTGTACGATGACTCTCCATTGAGAATGGAATTAGGTATTCAATTAATGAGATAAAAGAGGTAAGAATTAAGAACAACTTCCCCCCAATAATTTTGTGGGGTGTTGCATCCAATAAGTAATGTTCCAATTATATGTGATCCCACACACATATCTAACCTTCTTGCAACCAATCCAAAACTTGAAGCTTGGTTTTAATCCATATTTCAATAAGCTTTGATCGCTTTTCAATTTTACATAGACAAGCTTTCAAAACATAAGTGAAACTACATTTAAATAGATTTCATCAAATCATTCATACAAACATGATTCACGTTATTCATCAAATAAACAAGTTGTGTTCAAATAAGAGGAAAATGTACACAGATTTCACCAAAACAATTCCATATAAATTTTCACAATGATTAAATCATTGTTCAAAATAGGTGTTGAATGCCCCCAACATAGAATCAATTCAAGTCCTCATTATTCATTTACAATCACAATTGACATTCAAATAAGACAAGTATTCTTGCTAAAAAATCACAAATGAGATATGAAGCTCATGCAAAATTGCAAATGACAAACCGTAAGACAAGTATTCTTCTCGAAGAAGAGCTCATGAGGATCAATTATATCAAGGATTCAACATTATTTAGGCACAATTATAAGCCAAGACTCATCTCATTTCCTATGATTTGAAAAAGAAACAAGTAAAAGCAAATGCTCGTCTTTAGAAAAAAGCAAAAAAGGGATTGGAAGTGGATTGTCGATCAATCGATCGAAAGAGAAGAGGGGGGGCTCTCAAATCTAGTTGAGAGGTGGTTGATCAATCGATTGAGAGACACAGAGAGAGATAGAAGGAGAGAGCACGGTCATCTGAGAGAGAGAAAAGGAGGGACGGTCATCTGATATAGAGAGGAAAAAAGAAAAGAGGAGCTTGGAGGTGGATTATCGATCAATCGAGAGAGAGAGAGAGAGAGAAGAAGGGAGGATTCTCGAATTTGGCTGAGGTGGTCGATTGATCGACCGAGAGATACCTTATCGGTGGTCGGTGGTGGAGTACAGGAGCCGATCGAGAGAGAGAGGAGGCCTTCTCAGTTACCCATGAAAAGAAAACGAAACAAATTTCACAGAACTTGGACTTCATCGTTATCTAATTTCTTCCTTAAAAAAAATCTTCCTTTTTGAGTAGAAAGAAAAAGATGGATTTCGGGGTTTTGGAGTGGTTCAATTTCGCGCAGAACAATTTTAAAACACGACTTCCAATTTCAACCACTTTTTTCAGAGAGCTTCAGGCAATTTCGCAGAAGAATCCGATTTTGAGATCTCAACACCACCTCTTCCAAAGAAAAGCGAAAAAGAGCCTAAGAGAAAACTACATACCTGGTAATGTTGGCAGACGGAAAAACCAACGGAAAAAGCAGCGCAGCATCTCCATGCAGGTTGCTCCAGATGCATCGCCATCCTCCGCCTCCATTGGCATCCAGAGCATGGTTCTAACTCGATTAACACTTAGATAGTGTCACCTCATTGCGTTGCTCTATATTCTTATGACGTACTTTTTGGCCAGCTAAGGACAAGCAAGAAGCCCACAGTCTGCCCAAATTAACGAAGGTGAAGGAGAAAACCCAACCAGAGACAAGGATGGAAACTATCGATGAGCTCATTTTGCTTGATCTTCCCGGCCGTCTAGTGGACCTTATCTTTCGAATGTCCTCCGTCAAAACACTGTTACGGCTTAGATGTGTTTGCAAGGCATGGCGGTCAAGAATCGAGGATCCAAATTTGAGGAACTCCCATCTCAGTTTCCAGAAGAAGAATTAGCCTGAACCTTCTTAAAGTCCGTCCCTATCTCTCCACATAGAGAAATTATCCTTCTCGCTTGGACAATTCGATAAGGTTTACGTCAGGCCCTTAACTGGATGCAACGACCTAGTATGCTTAGCGGCATCGAGTCACCTTTATTACATTGCTGATCTTGCAACAAGGCAATCCATTGCCCTTCCTCGGTTGACTTTACCTTCTAATTTGGGTAACCATCATTCAATTTCTGAGCTTGCTTTTGATGCCTCTTCTGCATCTTATAAAATGCTTTAGGGAGAAGTAAATAACGTCATTATAATCTCTGTTGGCATTGATACTTGATGGAGATGTCTTGGGCATATTACTGGGTTGAACAAGGACGATACATTGTGGCCGTCAAAGGCCATACATTCTCGTGTTAATGGTGCAATAGATTGGATATGTGAGATAATCCCTCAAATCAAGACGGTATTGTTGCCTTTGATATACATAGTGAAAAGTTTGTGACAATGCCTTATCCCAGGTGTTGCCCAAGATCTAATTTTTGCATAAAGGATGAAACGAATTTATCCCTCAAAGCAAAACATTTGCACCATGTTTGCTCTCGGCTGAAAAAGAAGGTATGCTACGTTTTCTTTGATGGCCTTTTGTGCTTCTTCCTCTGTCCGTTTCGGTGTTCTCGGAAACCGGCTTTTTTTGTCTCTCGTAGATGTTTTTCTTGTCTCCGGTAGATCTGCAGTGAAAATGATTTAGGACGTCGTTTGAGGTTTCCTCATAGTGGCCTTCCCTAAGGATACGTTGTATATTCCGAGTATTTTTGTGTATTTGTATATCACACACACTTTCCGTGATTTTTCACTCGAATATATATATTACTCTTGTATCCTAGCTTTCACGCTGGGTTTTCCTCTTTTTAAGTAGTAAATCCGAACTGTTACCGAAAAATCTGGTAACGGTTCGACTGTTACAACTCAGGCCCTATCCGTAACTCCTCTCCGGATAACGGTTGAGATGTCTGTGGAACTGCTAGAATCAAACTAAACTGGCAGTTTGGTTCGGTTCCAGATGTCTGTGGTTCAGTTAGTTCGGTTCTGGGTGAAAAGAATTCTAGCGGTTCAGTTCACGGTTCTAATTTTCAAACCCAACCATGAGAATCAAACCAAACCAAGCCATTATATATATATACATACATATAAATATATATTCACATTTTACATGTATATAAGGCTATAAAACTTGTATATATAATCTTTATAAGTTTATAAGTTTATGTATGTGAGTTTTATAACCTTATATACATATAAAATGTGAATATATATATATATATATAAAGTTTTTATACTTATATGAATTTAAATCTTGACAAGTTTATAAGTTTATATATATATATATATGAGTTTTATAACCTCATATACTTGAACGGTATTGACAAATGGCTATTGCTATCTGTAACATCTCCCACTTGGCCATTCAAGCCAACTGTATTGACATACTAGTTTTTCTTCCACTTTTCCAAGGTTTACCTAGTAATGTCATTTCCTAATTACTATTGCAATCGGTACCTATTGTGTGGTTATTTCCCTTCACAACAATTTATCCATTATATGGTTGTTTACCTATACAACACTTTTATTTGTTGTATGGTTATTTCCTTACACAACAATCAAACATACCTCAAACCCATGTTTGTAACATGTTTTGAGAATAGTTCCTCTATTATGCCTTCAGTCAAGGGGTCTGCCAAGATATTAGTTATTGGCACGTATGAGATGAATATTTCCTTTCTCATAACCATATCATGAACATAGTGGTATTTCACCATTATATGCTTGCTTTTTTAGCAATCAGCTCCTCTCTTTTTAAGAGTAATTGTTGCATTCTTATCACAGTTAATAACAACTGGCTCGTCGGTTATTTGCAACTTCAAATCACGTATAAAGTGGCTTATCTAGACAATACTCATTGCAGCCATACAGCAAGCTACATACTTAGCATCCTGTGTATGCAATGCTACACAGCCCTGTTTCTTACATGCCCAAGAAACAACAACACTTCCAAATAACAATATTTGTCCCGAGGTTGATTTGTTGTCATCTTTACTCCCAGCAAAGTCAGCGTCTGAGTATCGTACCACTTTCAGTTCATTTGCTTGAAAACATAATTTCAAGTCTTTTGTTCCTTTCAGATATCTTAAAATCCTTTTCACAGCTACCCAATGTTGTCATCCAGGATTACTTTGATATCTACTTACAAAACCAACAGCAAAGCTGATATCAAGTCTTGTATATAATATAGCATACATCAAGCTACCAACAACTTGTGCATAAGGAACATTAGGCTTATCGTCTTCTTCATCAGGACAATCAGCCTTACTTAATTTGACCCCTTTTGCAACGAGTGTATCAGCAGACTTGCATTCACCCATTTTAAACTTCTTGAGGATATATATATATATACATACTATGATTTGGATTTACATCAATTAGATGTAAAGACAACATTTCTAAACGGAGATTTAGAAGAAATCATATACATGTAGTAGCCGAAAAGATTTGTGGTTGAAGGCCAAGAAGATAAAGTATATAGGTTGAGAAAATCTCTATATGGCCTGAAACAGTCACATCGCCAATGGTATTTGACTTTTCAAAATACCATTATAAAACTTGGGTTTGTGGCTCATAAACTTGATCATTGTGCATATGTTTGGAACAGTGGAAGCCACTTTTTCATCCTAGCGTTATATGTAGATGACATTTTGTTGATTGGAAACGACAACGAGATGATTGTCAAAACCAAGTCATGGTTGAACTCCAAGTTCGAAATGAAGGATATGGGGGAAGCATATGTTGCTATTGGGGAATATATCTCCACATAATCTATCTCCTCTTTTTGCAAAAAACCCTTTGCAACCAACCTCGCTTTAAACTTGTTGATTATACTATCGACCTTATATTTCTTTTTCAGAACCCATTTACAGCCTATGGCTTTTCTTCCTTTTGGCAAATCAGTAAATTCTCATACTTGGTTTTTCTCAATGGATTCAATTTCCTCATCCATGGCTTTTTCCCAGCCTGTTGCTTCTGATGAGTTCATATCTTGTTATCAGTTAACTCATCTAAATCCATTGAATTACACACTTCTTCTACAAGATAAGTGTGATAATCCTTTAAGTAAGACGGAGTGACCCTTGGCCTTTTATGTCCACTTAAGGTTTTGGTAGTTTTAGGAAGATCTTCAATAGGCTCAAAAGATGATTGATCTAGATTTACAAGATCATCAACACACTCATCATTATTTTCCAGGATATCATTCTTAGTATCTTCTAAGAATTCAGTATCTCTGCTTTCAATGAGTCTGTGGTCCTTATGATAAAATCGATATCCTTTTAAACCTTTCGGATATCTAATGAATATACATTTCAAGGACCTACTGTCTAGCTTATTTCTAGTCTGATCAATGATCTTTACATGTGCAACAGATCCCCATCTCTTGAGATGACCTAGGTTGGGTTTTCTTCCAAACCACAACTCATATAGTGTAGTGAATACAGCTTTACACGGTACTCTATTGAGTATATAAATTGTACTGCTTCTCCCCAAAATACCCTTGATAGAGAGGCATCGATCAACATAGACCTTGTCATATTTAGTAAGGTTCTGTTGTACCTCTCAGCTACATCATTTTGTTGAGGTATTCTGGGCATTGTATTTTGCTTTGCAATACCTAAGTCTTTACAGAATTCAAGAAATTCTGCTAAGGTATATTCACCACCTATGTCTAATCTTAAGAGTTTGATTGAATGCCTTAATTGATTTTCTACTTCCTCCTTATATTCTTTAAAAGCATCAAGTGCCTTAGATTTATGTGCAAAAAGATATCAATACGTATATCTAGAGTAATCATCGATAAAGGTTATAAAGTAAACCTTTCCACGATATGATCTTACTATAAATGGTGCACACAAATCCGTGTGAATGACCTCCAATAGGGTTGTTGCCCTTATTGAATTTTTGAAAAAACTTTTCTTATCATTTTTCTTTGTATACAAGCTTCACACTTGTTGAAAGTATTTTCCTCAAATCCAGGCAATAAGTCAAAGTTGGATAATTTCCTCAACTTTTCCAGACTTATATACCCAAGGCGATTATGCCACTTATTCACATCAATAGAAAAGGCACACTCAATATAAAAAGAAGAAGTATCAATAAAATTCTCCCATGTTTTCCCACAATCACATTATCAGGAGTAAACCTGACATCAAAACCTTTCTTTACTAAGGCAGGGACCGATATCAGATTGCGCCTTATAGATGGCACAATTAATACATCAGTCAATACAATCGGTTTGCCTTGTACAAATATTCTGAAGGATCTAGTACCCAAAACATTTGAGAAAGTATTATTTTCCAAGTAGATTGTATGTTCGTCGGGTTTATATTCTTTCAGATCCATTACCCCTTCCTTTGTCTTCGAGATGTACCGTGTAGTACCTGAGTCTATCCACCAACATGTCACCGGGCGATCCATATACAAACATTCTGAAATTATGCAGATTATATCCTCTTTCTTCGACTGTTCGTGCTATGGGTTGTTTCCTCCATCTTTCTTGTTGCGCCAGTCCCTCTTAAAGTGTCTCACCTTTCTTGTTGTTCTTACTCAATTGCTAGTTTCAGGGGCAATTCAGAAAGGTTAATCTCTAGCCCTAATCTTAGGGCAGTGGTGACCATGTTCCATGACGAGGGTAGACTGTTTAATATGGTAGATATCTGCATTGATTTTGGGATGACTAACTTTGCTACGGCTAAGTCCCTAGCCATTACTAACATGTGATTCACATGTTCTACTACATTGTCTCCTTCTCTTATTTTGAAGGAGTTATACTTTTGTAGTAGCAACTACACATGCAACTTAGCAGTTATATTATACTTAGTTGTGATTGAATCAAACAACTCTTTTGTAGTCTCATGTTCTTCAAAGACCTAGATTAAATCATCCTCCATGTAGGTTAACATTACTGTCCTGTCTATAGTGTCATCTTTTAGAAATGTTTTATACATCTCTACTTGTTGCTCAATTACGTCTGGAGGTGACGGACGCACAGTTTCCTTCAGTACATACTCAACACCCTCGAGTGTTAGAGCTAGTGGGATTCACCTCTTCCATGTTTAGAAGTTAAGAACATTTAATTTCTCAGTTTTTGCCAATTCAGACACACAAATTCTAGAACTCATTTTTATGTGTTTGGCAATTTTAACAATTAGACGGTCTACAAAGAAAATAATCATAAAGCAACAACCACACATAGCAGGGAGCACGTTAGACAGATGCATAATATCATTTCTTTAAACTACTTGAAATTTTCTCAAAAATTTGTTGCCTTTTGTATTTTCCAAATAATACCAAGGGTAAAATAGTAATTTTAGATATCTGTCCACTTTTAAATTTTTTGAAAAAGCCTAAGGGCAGACTTATAAAATTACTCTTTGGTATTTCTCTAAAATTCATAACTGATTGGGGATAAAACTATAATTTTAACCCTCAACCCGAATCAGTAATTCTTTCAAAAGTATAGGGGCAAATCTATCTTTTGACTGAATGGCAGAACTAAAATTATCTCAATTAGGAAGGGCAAAACAGTAAAGTTAGAACTCGGTATTTCGTAATTTTCACAAACCAATAGAGGGTAAAACGAACTTTTTGCACAATAAGGGTAAAATAGCCTTTTTACCCAAAAATATTTGGACAATTTCGTAATTTTTTCTAGTGGCAAAATTGTAAATACTGAAAACCGCCCGGGGCATAATGAACTTTTTAGTCCGTTGCCCGAGGAAATTTCTGGTAAACCGCCGGTTTTGGCCCACGGTTTTCTAAAACCAGTGATGGCCTTATGTGCTTCTTTCTCTATCTGTTTCGGTGTTCTCAGAAACCGGCTTTTTCTGTCTCTAGTAGATGCTTTTCTTGTCTCCGATAGATCTGTAGAGGAAATGATTTAGAATATTGTTTGAGGTTTCCTCACTACGGCCTTCTCCAAGGATACGTTGTATATTTCGAGTATTTTTGTGTATCTGTATATCACACACACTTTTCGTGATTTTTCACTCGAATATATATACTGCTCTTATATCCTGGCTTTCATGTTGGTCTTATGTTACTGGAAAATCTTGTAACGGTCCAGCGGTTACAACCCAGGCTCTATCCGTAACTCCTCTCTGAGTAATAGTCTGGATGGCCAGTTCGGTCGTTACCTAGCTGAGTTGCCGAGAATGGCCACTACTGTCTGTAACATTCTTCACTTTGATACTCTTTCAATTAATATTGATATGTGGCTGCTCAAAGAATACATGAATCGGTTATGGGTGAAAGAGTACAGGTTGGAGATGGAATCCATACCAGTCCAGTTGCATACATTTCAATTCAGTTATTGGATTGCTGCATTTGGTGACATGATCATGCTTGATATGAATCAAATTTGGGACATGGATCACAAAGCTGGAGGTTGACTGCTTGTCATCCTCATAAAAGGCTTCTACTTTTTAGAAAGTGAGGATGAAAGGGACGATGAAGGAGCAAAGTTCAGATCATATTCGAGCATTCCTTATTTTGAGAGCCTTGCTCATCAGAATCAATTTCATCACACAATCAACAATGGTTGGTGCTCTTGAACCCTAATTTATTTGTACCCTTTAAAGGTTCTTAAAAACTGGGTTGTGTGAACAAGCTTACAAGAACCACATATATGTAATTCTTTTCTAAATTCATATTGTATCGTATCGTGTATCATTTTTTCTCACGATACGATACGTATCATATATGTATCGTATCGTATCATATCATTTTTAATACTAAAAAATAATAAATAAAAATTTAGAAAAATCACAATAATTGAAAACAATTCATATAATTTATAAGTTGAGTAAACATTCATCAATCACCATTCAATTTTCGATATATAAAATATTTAAGCAGTACATCCTTCACAAAATTATAACTTTTATAATTGAAAAAATGAATTACATATTATAATTAGGATCAACTAAATAATTTTCACCTTCTCCTCCTTATTCAAAATCATCATCACCTTCAGCTTCAAAATCAAAATCATCCCCATGATATTGTTGTGCTCCTTCCAAATTAATCCATTGAATTTTTTCTTTAGTTAGGTATGTATTTACTTCATTATCTTCTATAATCTACTCCTCTAAGATATCAAAATTATCCTTACTTATTGGATTAAATTGGTTTTCCTTATTTAATATTTTTAATTACCTACAAGAATGATAAGTAAATAACATTAACAATTAATAAATCTAAAAAGTTCAAAATAGCATTAACAATTAAATAAATTGAAAATTTGAATACTTAATTAGTAACTAATTCTTTATTATCTTTATAAAAAACGCATGTTGCAACAAATGATGCTTATGTTTTAGCATGTTACGCTTTTTTGTATAGATATGTTCAAAGACACTCCAATTCTTTTCACAACTAGATTTGTCTCAGAACTCTTATTGTAAAATCTCTCAAGTTTGAGCAATCACTTCCAAACCTATTCCATCAAACATCTAATTGAAAAAGACAAGTATAAAGATGTATTCCACAATACATATAAAATTTAAGAAACTTAAAAGATAAGTGATTCATATGTTTACCTAGGCACATATTAGTACGGTTATGAATAGCTACAAAAAGGCTATCAAGTGAAGAACATTATCATAGATCTCTATCTCTCGATATATAGCATCTCCTCTACTATAATTAAGGTTCAATTTTTCTATACAATCAATGATACCTCAATTAACCTCATTGTCCCTTTTAAAGCTTGTATACTACATAAATGTTGGATTTAGGTAGTAAGTCACTACATGAATAGGCTGATGCAATTATTTATTCCATCTACTATTGATAATATTTCACAAGAGCACATAATCTCTCTTTATTTCATTAAATTTTTTTCTAATAGCTTCTTTAGCCATATTCATGGCTTCATAAAGATAGTCCATACATGACTTCTCATCGCTGTCAGCCAATCTTAAAACTTTGACTAAAGGACATGTGATCTTTAATAGTCTAACACAGAAGTTTTAAAATGTACTCCTAAAGATTGTATTTAAAATCTTATTTATTTTTTTATTCCTTCTATTTTGAGGTAACTTTGCAAACTATTTAGGAAAACATTCTCTTCAAGGCTTGTTTTTGTTTAACAATACTCTATACGAATAAGAAATTAATTGCATACAAAGTAGCAATTGTACAAAAGAACTCTATACTATCTGTATATCTCCTTATTATATATAATATAAAATCATTGTTATAGATAAATTTTGTGATATCTTGGCAATACTCAGTTGTTGCCTTTATCTCATTCATCTCTCCAAATCCTCAAAGATGATATCTAGACAATGAATTGCATATGGTGTCAAACAAAAAGTTTCATAAGTATCAACTAATCCCTTTATAGTTACGATTGACCTCTTTCCTTATTAAATCAAATATATGATGCGATACTCTTTTCTTTAAATATTGAATTAATTCAAAAAAGCTCTCTAAGATAGTAGGTCTAATTTCTATAAGTAGTAGGTCTACTAAAAAGATCCCAACATTTTTCTTTGGTATGTCATATTTTCCCACAGTGAGAACACTTGGGTCTTTCTTTTTCATTATTGGAAGAAAAACCACGACCTCTACTACTTCCTCTCTTGGCGACTCTCATTTTTACTATAGAATGCATTTTTTCATTGCTACCCATATCTTTTTCAAGTCTTATCCTATCTTCCTGTTGGAGAAGAGAATACAAATACCCAATGATGGCAGTTCTTTACTACTAATAATATTAACTTTGATTGCTTCATATTTTGAAGAAACTCCTTATAGTAAGTCAAAGACTCTTCTCTTCTCCATTTCTTCAGTGCTTTTTTTAGAACATGCATTGCATTTGACTCGAGTAAAGAACTGAAATTCATCTCACAATCCTCTCAGTTCTTCGTAGTGTTCTCTGGCTTGCATGTACTTCCATATTTTCTCTAGCAGCTCATACTCTTTGGCAACATTCTTCTTTCATGAAAAAGCTTTTGAAACTACTCTCCAAATTTCAATCACAGACCCCAAGTAGATGAATGTTCATCCTATGGATGAAATCATGGATTATAGTAACCATGAGGTTTCCAAGGCATCTTCTCTCCTCTAATTTGAAAACTTTGGGTCATCCTCATCATGTTGTTAGAGGTCTCTAGTTAGGTATTCCCATTTTCCTCGAGTAAGAACTCCCAACTTTATAAATCATGATCATTCAAGGAAGTTTTTGCAATCTAGTTTGATCTTCGCTATTTGGAACAAATCAATCCTCTCCTCAACCATCAATACTCTTCATGTCTTGAGTTCTTAAAGAAACAAACAATTATACGACACAAGTATTG
Organism: Brasenia schreberi; assembly: GCA_036023115.1. Lineage (NCBI taxonomy): Eukaryota > Viridiplantae > Streptophyta > Magnoliopsida > Nymphaeales > Cabombaceae > Brasenia > Brasenia schreberi. The sequence continues at coordinate 20,312,121 of JAYKKT010000082.1, forward strand.
AGCATTTTCTTTTTTGTACCTTTAGAAAAAAATCAACCTAGAGCCCGAGAATAGCATTTGAACACTTGTAGTAGATTAGACTAACCAACAAAGATATTAACACTCTTGCTACTACCAAATGCCGTTTGTTAGGGATCAATAGGTCAGTTGTAATGGAAAGCCCATACGTGAAAACAAGGAAGATGAAGATGTTTATAAATATTGTAGAATGAATACAGTAAAAAATACTAGAAAAATATAGAGTACATCTCTCTATAATCCGTTTGAGGAAAATTATATACCATCACCTTCTTCTTATTTTCCTTCTTTCTTTGCAGGTATTCTTGTGCTAGATAACTTTCCAGTACAAACTTCAGCAATCTCTTAGGTGACGAACTAAAGCATGATTGGAGACTGCCCAACATCAGTATCAGGGTCAAGTTGTTGGGAACTTGCACACACAACATGGTTAATTAAAAAAGAAAGGAAACCTTGTGGAATGTTCTTTCCACTAGAAAAGAAGAAATAAAGGCAATACCTTGACAAGAAGGTAGAGGAAAAGGAACAAAAGTGATGCTCGGCTGGAAAGGCAAAGCAAAAGAAAAAAAGGGGAATAGAGACTATGCTCAACCAATAGACAGAGCAAAAAAAAAAAAGCAAAGGCGACGCTCGACCGAAAGGCAGAACAAAAAAGAAAAAAGGAAGGCAAACGGTAGGCTTAGTCAAAAGGCAAGCGACGAGGTGGAGCGGTAGGCTCCATCAGAAGGCAAACGTAGAGGAGAGCGACAAGCTCAGCTAGAAGGCAAGTGGAGAGGCGGAGAGGCTTAACTCAGCCAAAATGTGGAGCGACGAAGACCAGGTAGAGCAGCGAAGAGGCACAACCCCTTCTTCTCCCTTTCCCCTTCTCTATCCCCCCTCAGTGTATTCTCCCTCTCTCTCTCCTTGTCGCCTTGCCTTCTCTCTCCCTCTCTGTTTTTTCATTCTCTCTCTTCTCAAATCATCCACCTACCATGGTTTTTTGAAACTATGGGCAGTCGAAACCACCTGGTTTCTAGAAAACCGTCGATGGTTTTCTAGAAACCTGGTTTTTTATTTTACAAAACTACCACTCATTTCTAGAAAATCGTCGGTTGTTCATTGGTAGTTTTTGAAAATTATGAAATACCAAGCTGTGAAAATACAAAGTTATCCCTTTACGGTTAAAAATTCATAGTTTTGTCATTGTGTGAAAAGATAATACTACCTCTATCTTTTTAAGAAAATTAAAAAATGGGTTGAGGGGTATAATTATACATCTACCCTCGACCAGTCATGAATTTTATAGGAAAACTTGGTACCTTTTTATTATATTATCCAGGGGCTTTTAAAATATTTTAAAATAATATAAAATGGTAAAATTCTTGGTTTGCCCCTAAGGTTTTTGGAAAATTATGTGGCACGAAATAAAGGAAATATTATTGTTTTGTCCCTTGACTGGTCCTGAAATAGCATAATCAAGTTAAGAGTTTTTTAAATTAATACCTATATATTGTTGCAAATCGTTGCAGTATACTAACACACGTGGTTGGTTATTTTTTTAGACTGACCTATTGTTATTTTTGTCAAACAAATTAAAATGAACTACAGAATTTGTGTATCAGAGTTAGCAAAAACAGAAAAACTGAATGTTCTAAATTTTAAAGTGTAGAAAAGATGTATCTCTTTATACTAACACTTGAAGGCGTAAACTATGTTCTAAAAGATAGAGTTCTACCACCTACTCCAACTACAATAGAAGAAGAAATGAAGCATACAAAATACTCCTTAGAGATGATACCATAACCAGTGCTAACATATTTGGAAGATAACCTAATTAGATTATTTGAATAATTTGAAACAACAAAAGAGTTGTTTGATTCAATAAAAGCTAAATACAATACTACATTTAAACTATATGTTAAGTTATACTACAAAAGTATAACTCCTACAAAATGAAAGAATGAGATAATGTAGTAGAACATGTAAACCAAATGTCGATAATAACAAGAGACTTAGTTGTAGCAAAGTCGGTAATCCCCGAGGCTATGCAAATATCAATTATCCTAAATAGTCTTCCTCCTTCAAGGAATATGATTGCCACAACCTTGAGATTCGGAGGTGAAACAAACATTTCTGAGTTATCCCTTAAACTAGTAACTTAATAAGAACACAAGAATAGAAATAAGAATGACAAGTTGTTAGTAACTATACCAAACTAGAAAAAGAATAAACAAAACAAAAGGTTTAAGAATAATAATAATAAAGGCGATCAAACTTTAAGAAATCATAAGAAATCGCTTCTTGGGTCAAATTCTTCAATTGTGAAAAGATGGGGCACTATAAAAAAGATTCTACAACAAGAAGACTGATGGTGAAAACACTCAACAATACAATCAATCGGAGAAGCAAGACATAATTTGCAAGATTTCAGAATGTCTACATAAATCACCCAATATATGGTTGGTGGATTGATTTTGGAGCGATAAGACATATCTCAAAGATCAAACAAGGGGTTATAACATAGAGTATATATGGGAAATAACACATTTTAAGATATCTTAGGTGTGGGATCCTTTAGGATTCATGTAAAAGACATGCTGATTATTCTTCGAACAAGGTTTTTTCAAATTAAATGAAAGAGAACGAACTTATGCTTATATCTATTGTGTGACATATACGTTTAGGGCATATAAGTCTAAAAAAGTTGAGAAAATTATCCGACTTTGACTTATTGTCAGGATTTTAGGAAAAACACTTATGGTAAATATGAAGTTGGTATAAAAGAAAAATGACAATAAAAATATTTTCCAAGAAAATAACAAGGACAAAAAAACTTGTTAAAAAATCATGTACATTGATTTATGTAGACCTTTTAGGATAATATCTTATCATGAAAAGGCATATTTCATAACATTTATTGATGATTACTCGAGATATACATATATATCTCTTAGCACATAAATTTGAGACACTTTAAACATTTAAGGAATATAAGTAAGAAGTTGAGAACTAATTGGGGCATACAATGAGAGTCCTAAAATTATATAGAAGTGGTGACTTTGGTATTTCAAAGCAAAATATAATGCCCAGAATACCTCAACAGAATGGTGTAACAGAAAGATATAAGAAGACCTTATTGAATATGATAAGGTCCATATTAATAAACTCATCTCTATCAAGGGTATTTTGGAGAGAAGTAGTAAGTACAACTATGTATATTCTAAACATAGTATCGTGTAAAGCTATATTCTCTACACTATATACTATATGAGATATAGTTTAGAAGAAAACTAAACCTAAGTCATCTCAGGAGATGGAGATCTATCACTCATGTAAAGATTCTTGACCAGTCTAGGGATAAGCTAGACAGTCGGTCCTTAAGATGTATATTTATTGAATATCCTAAATGTTTTAAGGGATATCATTTTTATCACAAGGACAATAGACTAATAGAGAGAAGGGATGTTGAATTCCTAGAAGATACTAAGAATGATATTCTTGAAAATAATGATGAATATGTTGACGATCTAGTAGATCTAAATCAATAATCCTTTGAACCCATATTGATCTTCTAAAAAAACCGAAACTTTATATCTTGAGTAACAATGGTTGAATCTTTGAAAAGTGAAGATAGTGTCTGCTTGGACTCATCAATATCATTATTATGGTATGCATACTACTAACAAATATGTAAATTATTGGTTGTAGTGTATTTGACTAATGTTGAAGTTTTTGTATATATTCATTGCATTTGCATATCAATGTCTAGTGTTGAAAGTGCACATGCAAGATTAAATGATTTACTAGTACCTCAACCGGTAGATTTAATATGTTTTGGACTTAATTTCATTCGTTGATAAAGTTACAAATTACAAAATTCAATAAGTCTTTTGAGTAGTCGAGAACCATTAACCGATATCATCTTAGAGAGTCTTTTGAATTAATTCGATATTTAGAGAAAAGAGTATTGCATCACATATTTGATTTAATAAGAAAAGAAGTCAATCACGAAGAAATAGTCAGGTTGATCCATCAATTTGTGGTTGCATGTTGGATCAATCATATGGATTACCATATGCTCATCAATTGAATGTACTCTTCAAAACTAGCCAACTGATATGGTTGTCATTGATCAATCTAATTTGAAAAAAGCTAGATACTAATTAGAGTTAGCCGATATAATCGAGGACGATGAGAAAATGAGGCAACTCAATTGAATGAATGATTCAATAATTGAAAGATCAACCATATTCAAAACATTGAAGGTACACAATTGAAATGTTGCATGATTGCTTGCATCTCTAGTTTAAGACCTTGCATGAGCCACCAATTCATTGTCACCAAGGTCAATCACCTAAAAAATTGACGAAGATAGAGTTGTCATCGTGAGAGTATGCAGAGGCGAGCACTGCTCGAGGTAATCCCATACAAGGCACTAACCATAGTTGTGGAGTATCTTTTGCACGTGGAGTTACTCTCTTATTGGATAGTGTTGAACCCATTGTTGATGTTGACCCAATATATAGATATTCAAAACCCCTAACACCTCTATAATCATTAAAAGATCAGTCTTATCATATGCATCTTTTGCAATTGAGCTATCATGATTTAATGTTCCATATGTTTTGTAATAGGTGAATGTTGTAGGAGATGAAAACTATGCATATCAAGTGATTGGAGAGCTTCTAAATAAGGGAGAAGTATATTGAGCACAAGTTCATAGTGAATGCTTTCTAGAGGTCCAAGCACATTGTAATATTTATTCTTGAGTTTTTATTAGAGAGGGTAGCTTTGATGTCATTTTGCGACACATTGCATATTGGGGCATTGTTATGTGTACACCTAATTTTTGGATGTCCATGACAGACATGAGATTTGTCATTATAACTTGTTGAAACATAGTATTGGTGTTGTTTTATAGGGTTGGATCGATTACATTTTCACTGTTAATATCACATGCCAAATGCGATATATGGTATATATGTTACCATAAATTGGAAAGATATTTTATGGTAGTGAGATTCTTATTTTTCAAAAAAATAGTATAAAATTTCCTTTATTTTTATTCTAATTACTTTTATGTCTAGGTATGTTATCATTTAATTTATGTTTTATTTGTTATATAATTGTATATGGTTGATAAAGCTCCAATGCCACCCATTTTTTTCTTGGACACAACATCAGGAAGAAAGTGTTGCTAATTGGGATTTGTCATTTCATTTATGAATTGATATCTACTTGGATTTAAGAGGATGATACTGTGTATAATCTTGATTAGTCCATGTATAACAATACGTGTGACACCATTGTTATCTTGAAAACTTTTATTCAATGGTATGCAACATTGATTGTAGTATCTTCAATTGATAGAATGAGTGTATTG